>CM055193.1:1877201-1919701 GCA_029224185.1 Karalla daura | reverse complement strand
GTTCTGCAGGGAACAGTTCATGCTGAGGTTCTACAGGAAAAAGCTGGAGCTGTGTTCTATCCTGAACAGTTCATACTGCGGTTCTGCAGGGAATAGTAGGTACTGTGTTCTATTGGGGACAGTCGGTACTGTAGTTCTATAGGGAACAGTTGGAACTGTGGTTCTCAGAAAGTCTTTGGTCTGTTACTGCTCTGACCTGCATTAGTGTTTAGTGAGTGAACCATCTTATTTTCCACCACCCTGGCCCCCCCGCCCATCCCCCGACAGTGTGTGTGTGTGTGTGTGTGTGTGTGTGTGTGTGTGTGTGTGTGTGTGTGTGTGTGTGTGTGTGTTGGTCTTGGCAGCTCTTTGTGTTTGATGTGGTTTCCAGAACCCCGACCCTCGGTCCCTGGACGCCTTGTCTGTCAGCAGCAGAGCTCAAGCTCTTTAGCTCAATTGACTCTTGACTCTGTATAATCTCCTCCTGCACCTCCTGCTCTTCTCCTTTTTCCTTCTCCTTCTCGTCCTCCTTATCCTCGTGCTTCCCTCCCTCCTCCTTCTTCTCCTCCCTCCTCCTTCTCCTCCTGCTCCCCTCCATCCTCCTCCTCCTCCATCCTCCTGCTCCCCTCCCTTCTCCTTCTCTTTCTCCTCCTCCCCTTCCATCTCCTCCTTGTTCTCCTCCTGCTCCCCTTCCCCCCTTTCTCCTCCTCCATCCTCCTGCTCCTCCTGCTCCACTTCCCCCTCCCTCTCCTCCTCCTCCCTCTTCCTGTTCCACCTGTTCCACTAGCTCCCCTCTCTCCTTCTCCTATTCCTTCTCCTCCACCATATAGGGCTAACCCTAACCCCCCTAACCACCCTGACCCTAATTCTAACTGTAGCCCTTCCCCTAACTCGAACCCTACAACCTATGTAACTCTGCCCCTAACTCTACCTCTACCCCTAACATCGAACTCTGTCCCCAACTCTACCTCTACCCCTAACATCGAACTCTGTCCCTAACTCTGCCCCTAACTCTACCTCTACCTCTACCCCTAACACTAACATCTAACTCTGCCCCTAACTCTGCCCCTACCCCTAACCCTAACGTTTAACTCTGCCCCTAACTCTAACTCTACCTCTACCCCTAACCCTAACAATTAACTCTGTCCCTAACTCTACCTCTACCCCTAGCCCTAACATCTAACTCTACCCCTAACTCTACTTCTACCCCTAACCCTAACGTTTAACTCTGCCCCTTACTCTACCTTTACCCCTAACCCTAACATCTAACTCTGCCCCTCACTCTACCTCTACCCCTAACCCTAACGTCTAACTCTGCCCCTAACTCTGCCTCTACCCATAACCCTAACGTTTAACTCTGCCCCTTACTCTTCCTCTACCCCTAACCCTAACATCTAACTCTGCCCCTAACTCTACCTCTACCCCTAACCCTAACGTTTAACTCTGCCCCTAACTCTACCTCTACCCCTAACCCTAACGTTTACCTCTGCCCCTAACTCTACCTTTACCCCTAACCCTAACATCTAACTCTGCCCCTAACTCTACCTCTACCCCTAACCCTAACGTTTAACTCTGCCCCTAACTCTACCTCTACCCATAACCCTAACGTTTAACTCTGCCCCTAACTCTACCTTTACCCCTAACCCTAACAATTAACTCTGTCCCTAACTCTACCTCTACCCCTAACCCTAACGTTTAACTCTGCCCCTAACTCTACCTCTACCCCTAACCCTAACGTTTAACTCTGCCCCTAACTCTACCTCTACCCCTAACCCTAACGTTGAACTCTGCCCCTAACTCCACCTCTACCCCTAACCCTAACGTTTAACTCTGCCCCTAACTCCACCTCTACCCCTAACCCTAACATCTAACTCTACCCCTAACTCTACCTCTACCCCTAACCCTAACGTTTAACTCTGCCCCTAACTCTGAGAAGATCAGCTTCTACTCAGGCTTAGAGTGAGTGTGTATCTTCTTTCCCCGGCAGTGGACGTCTGTGGACGACACTGGGTGTTTGTTGGCGAAGCTAAACGTGCCCTGGGGCCGGGGGGTGGTAAGTAGGGTGTGTGTGTGTGTGTGTGTGGTTGGGGGGGGGGCTGCTCAATTGCACACAAACAAACAGGAACAGGCAGCAACCACCGCTGCAACATCTGCCCCAGCTCGACTAGGCCCCGAGGGCAGGACCAGGACATACTGAGCTGGTAGCTACTCCCTGCTGCCGCCTCCTGCTGCTGCATCCTGCTGCTGCTTCGTACTACTGCTTCCTACTGCTGCATCCTGCTGCTGCTTTCTACTGCTGTTGCATCCTGCTGCTGCGGCGTCCTGCTGCTGCTGCTGCATCCTGCTGCTTATGTTGCTGCTGTTGCTGCGGCATCCTGCTGCTGCTGCTGCATCCTGCTGCTGCTTTCTACTGCTGCATCCTGCTGCTTCTGTTGCTGCTGCATCCTGCTGCTGCTTTCTACTGCTGCATCCTGCTGCTGCTTCCTACTGCTGCATCCTGCTGCTGCTGCATTCTGCTGCTGCTTCCTACTGCTGCATCCTGCTGCTGCTTTCTACTGCTGCTGCATCCTGCTGCTTATGTTGCTGCTGTTGCTGCGGCATCCTGCTGCTGCTGCTGCATCCTGCTGCTGCTTTCTACTGCTGCATCCTACTGATGCATCCTGCTGCTGCTTCCTACTGCTGCATCCTGCTGCTGCTGCATCTTGCTGCTGCATCCTGCTGCATCCTGCTGCTGCTGCATTCTGCTGCTGCTTCCTACTGCTGCATCCTGCTGCGGCTTCCTGCTGCTTCCTGCTGCTGCTGCATTCTGCTGCTGCTTCCTACTGCTGCATCCTGCTGCGGCTTCCTGCTGCTTCCTGCTGCTGCTGCTACGTTGTAGACAATGTAGAGAACCCTAGAGAATGTAGAAAATATAGAGAACCGAACACAGAGAACCTAAGTAGAAAACGAAGAGAATGTAGAGAAGATATAGAACATCAAGAACATAGAGAAGCTGAGAGAATGTAGAGAACGTTACCAGTGGAGATGTCTCTCTGGCCTCCTGTGACCAAACACAGTGGAGACACTTTCCTAATTATGTGCGATTTATTATCGCAGATAAAAAGTGATTTATTGCATTTTTTTAAACGCTCCCTGGACCAAGGGAAATTAGTTACATAGCCCTGTTGCCTCTAATTTGACAACACTGACTTGAATTCACTGAGATGTAAAATTAATTCTTGCCGTTGTTTTCAATGGGACTTCCATGTTTGTCTTGCTCACTGTTAAAAATCGGAGAAAAATACAAATGATTGTTCTTGGCTCAGTAACTTCATTGTGGGGGAGAAGAAAGCTGAACTGGATGGGGTTCAGTGGTTTTAGGCCTTTTGAGGGTTTGTGTGTCAGGATTTATGTATTTAATTACACACTCATTCTGCTAATGTAAGAGCAGAAAAAAGGAAAGGGGATAAAAAGCCCATGGAGCTCTAAGCTCGTAGTTTCCCTCTCACTGAAAGTTGCTGCTCAGCTGCTTGAAGCGGGCTAATTCTGTCTGTTGTCATCTGGATTAGAGTGGCTGGGATCAGGACCTGCTGCCTGATCTAGAGAATCTGGAGGGAAACTCTCAGATTGGTTTAAACACACACACTGTTCCAGAAACACATATTAACCCAGCATAGAGCTGCACCTACAGCCCTCACTGCCGGGAGGGGGAGGGGGCTCTTCTTCGGTGTGACAGGTTAATTGGTCCATGTTCTGTTTTTTGTTCCTTGGCAGGTTAAAACTTAAATTTTTTTATACAGTTTTTACACATCTGGATCCTGTTGAGTACGTCACGGTCTGAGATGGAAGCTCCAAGAAGATCCACCAGAAACTGGCTCAGGAGGGAGAAGAGGGAGCAGAGACTCTCTCAGATTATGATACTGCACCACTCTATTTAATGTTAGGCAGCGATTAGATTCCTCAACAGTTACAAACAGCATTTCTTACTGTTCTATCTGATCGTAGGAACTCTGGACCCATCAGAGCCTCAGACTCTATTATATTTGATTCTATATCAAATGACGTGATTCTTGATTGGTGTGTGTGGCTGACAGCGCCACAGCACCGAGCGCTGGTTTTAAGGAAAGTTCACACACTGCTGTGTGTGAAAACTTAAGTGCTTCATGTCATTGGGACATTTGTGTGGACAGATGAATGTTTGAGCAGGTCTCATATGGTCAACTTCAACTTCAACTTCAACTTTTATTTGTTTTAAGTGCCATATCATAACAGCTGTTATCTCAGAGCACTTTACAAGCAGAGCAACAATGTGTACATAGTGAAAAAACCCCCTGTCCTTAGACCCTCGCAAAGGCTGAGGAACAACTCCCAAGAAAAACCCTGAGAGGGAAAAAAGGGGAGAAACCTCAGGGTGAGAGACAGAGGAGGGGATCCTCACCCAGGACGGACAGGCGGGCACAAACAAAACATTATTGATGGCTAACAGTTCAGGATATAAATTAATGAATTGAAGTAGTAGCAGGCAGGAGGAACCGCGGTGAGATGAGCCGGGTAGAGGTGGTCCTGGATCCAGCTCAGTGTTGATGGAAGTCGGGAGGGAAAATAAAAATAATAAAAATAAAATGAAAAATGAAAAAGTAAAATAAGAATAAACAGAAAATTAAGAATTAAAAAATAAAATATTAATAAAAATTAAAATAAGAATAAATTAATTAATTAATTAAAAAATATATATATATGTATATATATATATATATATAAACAAAAAATAAAAATGAAAATAAAAATAAAATGAAAATAAAAATAAAAATAAAATAAGAATAAAAATAAATTGAAAGATAACAAAGGAGAGGGGCAGGAGAGGGAGGAAGAGGAGGAGATGGAAAACAGACGGGGAGAGGCCAAGAGGAAAGAGAGAAGCTAGAGGGAACGTGAACCTGATTCACACCCACAGAGAAGGCAGAGAAGATAGAGCTCAATGTGCCGGGGACCCCCAGCAGACTCAACCTATAGCAGCTTATCTTGGATTTATCTGTAGGCTCTGTCAAAAAGGAGGGTTTTTAACCTACTCTTAAAGGTAGAGAGGGTGTCTGCCTCCCGGACTGAAACTGGTAGATGGTTCCATAACAGAGGGCCTTGGTAGCTGAAGGCTCTGGCTCCCCATCTAGACTTAGAGACTCTTGGAACCACAAGTAGGCCTGTATTCAGAGAACGAAGTCTCCTAGTGGGGCAATAGGGTTTTATCAGGTCTGAGATATAAGAGGGTGCCAGACCATGAAGACCTTTATAGACAAGGAGGAGGATTTTGAACTGGATCCTGAAAGGTACAGGAAGCCAGTGTAATGAGGCCAGAACAGGAGAGATGTGATCTCTCTTTCTAGTTTTAGTCAGGACACGAGCTGCCGCGTTCTGAATGAGCTGCAGAGTTCTCAGCGACCTATTGGAGCTTCCAGCCAGTAGAGAGTTGCAGTAGTCCAGCCTGGAGGTAACAAAGGCATGGACCAGCTGTTCTGCTGAATGGAGAGGGAGGAGGTGTCTTATTTTTGAAATATTGCGGAGGTGGAAGTAGGCAGTCCGTGAGATCGATTTTATGTGGGAGCTAAAAGACAGGTCTGGATCAAAACTAACACCTAGGTTCTTAACAGTGGTGGCAGAAGAAGTCGCAAAACTACCTTGTAATGCTATGGCATCAGATATTGAATCGCGTAGGTGTTTAGGACCTATGAGCAGTAACTCTGTTTTTTCAGAGTTCAGAAGGAGGAAATTATTAGTCATCCAGGCCTTCACATCATCAAGGCAGGACTGAAGCTGCTGTAGACGGTTGAGCTCGCCCGGCTTGATAGATAGATATAACTGAGTGTCGTCAGCATAACAGTGGAAATCTATAGAGTGACTCCTGATGATATCACCTAGAGGGAGCATATATACAGAGAAAAGAACTGGACCAAGCACAGATCCTTGCGGAACCCCGTGGCTGACTTTAGTACGTGGCGATTGGTTATCGTTAACACAAACAAACTGATATCGGTCTGAAAGATAGGACCGGAACCAGTCTAAAGCAGTGCCTCTAATTCCGAGTTGATATTCCAGTCTCCTTAGTAAGATCTGGTGGTCGACCGTATCAAAAGCAGCACTGAGATCTAACAAGACAAGCACTGAAATGAGACCCTGGTCAGACGCCATGAAGAGGTCATTAGTGACTTTAACCAGTGCAGTCTCAGTGCTATGATTTATTCTAAAACCAGACTGGAAGGATTCAAATAAACTATTGTTATTGAGGTGTTCACAGAGCTGGTTGGCAATGATCTTCTCAATGATTTTTGAGATGAAGATGAGGTTAGAGATCGGTCTGTAATTTGCTAAAGTTCCTGGATCAAGGGACGGTTTCTTGAGGAGGGGTTTGATTATTCCGACTTTGAACGTAAGAGGAACGTAACCTGTTGTTATGGACATGTTGATGAGGTCAAGTAAGGAGGTGGCGATTAAAGGCAGCACTTCCTTTAACAACTTGGTCGGAATCGGGTCAAGGAGGCAGGTCGAAGATTTAGAGGAGGAGATGATAGTGGTCAGCTGATGCAGGTCAATGGGGTCAAATGAGGATAGTGACCTGGTTATATCCACATCTGTGATCTGAAAGGCTGCAACAGGGGGTTGGTTAGTTGCCATGCATGCTGAGTGAGTCGTAATTGTTTGTCTAATATTTGTAATTTTGTTGTTAAAGTAGTCCATAAATTCACCACTGCTGAGATGGGTAGGGACACACTGCTCAGTGGAGTTATGACTCTGAGTCAGCCTGGCTACAGTGCTGAACAGAAACCTAGGGTTATGCTTATTTTCCTCAATTAGAGAGGAGTAGTATCTCGCTCTGGCATTACACAGAGCCAGCCTGTAAGTCTTCAGACTATCTTTCCAGGTAAGAAAAATACTAGTGTTTTTGGTGGAACGCCATTTCCTCTCTAACTTACGTGCTAGCTGCTTTAGGTGGCGAGTTTCTGGAGTAAACCAGGGGGCGGATCGTGGTCTAGAGATAGTCTTTTTTGTTAGGGGTGCAGCCGAGTCGAGAGTCTTGCGAAGGGAGGTAACAAAGCTATCAGTGAGGTGATCGATGAGGGAGGGACTCAAGCTTTCATAACAGAGAGGGGGGGATGCAGTTCCAAGAGACAGGGGGATAGCTTCTTTAAAGTTAGATAAGACGCTGTCGGTTAAGTGCCGTGTATATATACTGCTCTTCTTTCGCACACAGCCGGCTAGAAGGAAGTTGAAAGTAATTAAAGAATGGTCGGAAATAAGTGGATTAGGGGGTGAAACGGTCAGGTGTTTAATTTCAACACCATAAGATAGAACAAGGTCCAGGGTGTGGTTGAAGCAGTGCGTGGGTTCATGCACATGCTGGCAGAAGCCAATGGACTCGACTATAGAAGTGAATGCTGTACTGCAGCTATCACTGACCACATCTACATGAATATTGAAGTCACCGATTATAATGATTTTGTCAGTTTTGAGAACTAGGTTTGAAAGAAATTCTGGAAATTCAGCCAAAAAATCTGAATAGGGGCCTGGGGCCCGATACACTACGACAAGTAGGAGGGGCTGTGCTTTCCAGCTTTGGTGACACAGGCTGATGATAAGGCTTTCAAATGAATTATAATCAATATTAGGTTTCGGAGTAATTAACAGACTACGATCAAACACGGCTGCCACCCCACCTCCACGGCCAGAACATCGAGGGACATGATAGTTAACATGGCTGGGAGGAGAAGCCTCATTTAGGCTAACATAGTCACCCTCACAAAGCCAAGTTTCTGTGAGACATAACACATCAATGTTGTTGTCAGAGATTAATTCATTTACAAGAATGGCTTTGGAGGACAGGGAGCGGATATTAAGTAATCCACATTTAATGCTCCTGTCCTGAGAAGTGACTGAGGAACTCCTGATTTTTATAAGATTGTTAAGGGTCGCTCCTCTGCTGCTAAATCTGGACAGTCGGGGGACAGACACAGTCTCTATGGGGTGCTGTGTGGGTGACTGAAAAGAGGGAAGCACAGAGGAGTGTGTTAGACTGCTCCTCTGCCTCCTGGTCTCAACTCTGAGTCAGGGTGGGGGAGGACTAATGCTCTTAGCCAGGTTACTAGAGAGTTGGGCTGCTCCTTCCAACGTGGGATGGATGCAGTCCCTCCTAATGAGACCAGGTCTACCCCAGAAAGTTTGCCAATTATTTACAGTTTACAGTCCAGTTCAACCTGATCAGATATCATTCACCACGTGTGTCTGGGATCAGTCTGGGATCAGTGTGAGCGTGTAAACCGAAGCCGCTACGTCACTGGAGGTGGAGCTGCAGCAGCAGCTCTGCTCTGTGGCGCTACATGAAGCTACAGCAGCTTCAAACTGTTGAGATTAGTTCTATTTGCTGAGTGTTAATAATAGATGTGATGTACACAGCTGCAGGCAGGACGCAGCCTTTGTTCCCTCCGTAGATCCTGCTCCTCTCTGTCTGCAGCTCCTCCTCTCACAAAGCTTTTTCTGAGAAACAAGACAAAAATATCCCACCTGAAACTTGAGCTCTTTCTATTTTCTCTTTGATATAAGTTTTACATATCAAAAGTGGAATGTTCTTTCATCTGCTGGCATGTCTTGTTAAGCTGTATCAAACACAGGAAATTCTTTCTACATTTACATGTAAAGGTCAGAAAATCCCAGCAACAAATCTCAGTTGTGTAAAAGAGGTTTTTCTGTGTGTCAGGCAAATGATATCAGATAATATCACGGAGCAATTAGCAGCGAAACAGAGGAATGGAGAAGCCAATTACTAGTTCCAGTTGCTAAAGGCCATTTTAAACTGTGTGCCCATGACATAATAATGTTTATGGTAAATATTATAGTCTGAGACAGTGAGTGCATGGCGTGAGAGGATGGGAAAAAAAGGCATCAATCTCAGACGGAGAATAATTTATTAAGATCTGAGATGCGGCAATTACGTGAAAGGACCAAAAAGAAAAAAAAGCAGAAGCCAACTCTCCAGGAACCGCATACATGATTGCAATCTTGATTAAATCCCCCTGGATCTAATGAGTTGATTTTCTGCTGTTAATATTGCATTGGCTGATGATGGATTCGTTAAGATAATGGAACGAAGCTAAAATATAAATGACTCCCTGTCAAGGAGCAGATTTTCGTCATTTTCCGTCTGACACCTCCACCGCCGGGATTTGCTGCTGAGGCCGTTCAGTGTTTAGAACCATCAGGATCTGGAATACTAATTACCATGTGTGGACGCCTCTAATGCCCCCCCACACCCCTCCCCATCAGCTTGGTAAATATCTCCTCACATCTCTCTCTCCCTCTCTCTCTCTCTCACACACACACACACACGCATGCATGCACACACACGCGCACACGTGCGTACACACGCAAACACACACACATGCAAGCACACACGCACACAGGAGCTGCTCAATGTCTCTGTTGCCTCTCGTCATCACAATAAAACATTTTGCAGAACACTGCTTTTGGCTCATGGATCATTTTATCCTGTTTTACACACACACACACACACACACACACGCACACACACACACACACACACACACACACATGCACATGGCCTGGCCAGGTGGCAGGGTGACTCCAGGTATTGTATAAGTGAGCAGAAGCCTGAGGCCTGACTTCTGACCTCGGAGACGATCACTCGACTCTATAGGATATAGTTCTAATAGAGCGGAGCTGCACAACTCTCATGAATGTTTTCTACTGATTTAACTTTGGGGACAAAGGCCACGTGATGTAAATGACTGGGGTGCAGCTGGCTGTGACCTGCGGTCCTTGTGATCCAGACTTTGTTCCATCAACTCCGTAATCAGCTTTGTGCTCAGTTTCACGCCTGCCCACCGCCTCCTTTGAGCCGGTGATGATATTGTTCCCTCTCTACGTGTTATTACGGAGGAACCCGCCTGCTTGGGTCGACCCCGCAGACTCTTTCTTCTCCATGTCACTTTTTGTGTCCTTTAACATGGTTTTACTAAAAAGTCTTTTTTAATCAATCAAGACACAGCCAGAAAATGGGCTTTGTCACGCTGGGTGCGGGGTCGTGTGATGTTGGGCCGGACGCTGACAGCTCCTCAAAGGAAGAGGGAATATTTTGGGGGGAAATCAGGGGTTTCCATGGCACTGGCACTTGTTGCACACGGATCACTATTCTTTGGTCCTGCATGAGGCGGAGGTTTCAAAGGGTTGGACAACAGAAATTAGTTGAGGAGGGGACAGGGGGACCGTGGAGGTATCTGCCCTCAGCCATCTCCTTCTCTCCTGGGGGAGCAGCCCCGCTCCTCCTCTCCTGGGGGAGCAGGACAATAGGAGCTGCAGGGACAGCAGGATAAAGCAGCCTGGGAGGAGCTGTCACAGAGAGCAGACCTGTCGAGTGAGAAGTGCATTCTTGCTGTGGCTTCCACTTCATATAATTAGAGGTTGTTTGCTGTCGAGTGAGGTCACGTAAACTTTTATGTTTCTGAGTTTATGTGTGGGAAATGAAACCAGGAAACGTAGACAATAGCTCGGCGGTCGTTGCGAGCAGGGTGATTATTTTAAACCAGCTCGGCTCACAGCTCAGAGCTGTGTTCCTGTTTTTTACATCTGTGATCATCCACCACGTAGATCAACTTGTTCACATTTTTTAGTTGAAAAGAACCTTAGCGTGTGCTGTTTGCATATTTATCCCATTACAGATGCTGCTTCCTGGTGGCTGAGGGCTGCTGTGAGTCGCTCCTAGCTCCACCTTCACTGGTGAGGCCTGGCGGAGCAGGTCCAGCTCTCTGCATGTCCTTCAATTTACAATCATTTCCATCCCATCATCAGAGTCAATAACAAAGAAGGTGACACATGTCTCTGCACTCACGTCACCCCGAGCTGGACGAGGTCAACTCGGACAACTGGTCCGCCTCTCCTGGTACTTGTGAACCAGAGAGTTAGGGTTAGGATGGGGTTACGTTTGAGGCTAGGACAGGGTTAAGGTTAGGGTCAGAATAGGGTTTAGGGTTAGGGTTTAGGTTAGGATGAGATTGGACCTGTCAGAATGGTATCTCAACTTGGAGTCTGAACTTGAGTTGGTGTGTGTGGAGTGTGAGCTGTGCGGCTGCTCAGCTATGTGCTGCAGCCTGTTTCAAAGGTTAAGGCAGTCGGGATATGTTCCTTGATGGGATTTTATCATGCCAGGCATGCTCTGTTTCCTGATGAATATATTAAAATTATTACTGTGCAAACAGAGTTTCTAATTACTGACCTGCTTGCCATTGTACTGTGCGTTCTGTGTGCCCCCCCATGCCTTGTTTATTTATCTGCACCAGTGAATACAGAATAGTCTATGCAATGTCATTTCCATCCACATGAAAATGATTTTGAAAATGCCAATCTTGCCTATTATACAGTGTAATTACTTGTCTGCTTTTTGATTTTATCATTTCCTCGGCCACAGAGAAGAAGTGAAACATCTGAGTAGAGCTCAGCTGATCTGCAGCTCACACACACACACACACACACACACACACACACACACACACACACACACACACACACACACACACACACACACACACTGTGTTGTTTTACCTGTGGTGTGTCTTTGTTTGCGTGTATTTGTGTGTATTCTGTGTATGTGTGGCTGCACAGAGCCAGAGCCCTTGTTCTCAGTTTGGGGGAATGCAGTCTGGCGTTACCTGTTACCTGCTCTTTCTGTAACTGAACATTTTGGGGACAGTTAATGAGGAGCGTCCTCCAGAGAACTTGGCTCGGGAGACGATAATAAATCTCATGAATTTTGTTTTTGAAACAGCTGATGACGTGGCTATGTGAAATATGGGCAGATGAAACCACCTCGGTGCATTCTTGTCTTATGAACTTTTGAGCACTTACCTTTGTTTTCACTCAGCAGGTTTTTCCACTTTCTGGGCCAAAAACTTTATTTTCCACTTGATTTGGATGTGTTGCTGCTGCAGCTCTGACATGTTGTGCAACCCAAGGGTTGAGCAGGTTCCATATGTGACAGGGGGAGGTTTGACTGCAGCATCTGCGGCTGGTGAAACAGATCAGCCTGTTGTTGACTGTGCTGCTGCTGCGCCGGGCCGATCAGGACGATAGGAGCTGCAGCCTGAGCAGAGGACACCGCAGCTCTCAACAAAAACAATTAAAGGAAAATGAAAGACGGCCCCCAAGGGTTAAAAATAGAAAATTATCAACATGCATGCAGGAATGCACTCCCCCCGCCCCCACAGAGCCCCCCCCCCCCACCCAGCCCCCGTGCACCTCCCTCAAACTTACTGGGCCTGCATTGTTATGTATGATCAGATCTGCCAGTTCTTCCTCTAAGCTCCTTGTCACATTTTGACTTAATGAAGTGCAACTTAGAAGGGAATTGGGTTCATCATGCTAGTCGCACGATGCTCCCTTGTTGTAGCAAACAGAGTGGCATGGGACCGAAGCGCTACAGCGCGAGTCGTTATCATTCCGGTCAGTCTGTTTAACACAAAATTAAACAAAGAACTAATTAGTGCCTCATGAATTAATAACTGCACTGTTGCCGAGAAGAAGTTAGGTTGCTGAGGGGAGATATAAAATAAGTAGGAAGATCAGGTTAGAATTATTATTACTTTTCCAGGGATGCAGCAGCTCAAGGTTAGAAACTTGTGAGAGGATTTAAGAGTGACGAGAAGCTTCTGCCAAAGTCAGTTTGTGTCCGGAGTCACAGCAACTCAGTGTCCGGGTTAATGATGTCAGAGCCAGAACGAGCTGCTCCGCTAATTGTTCCTGAATTCTGCTCAGTGTCACTGAGAATCAGCTGTTTGTTCTCTCGGCTAAACCCAACATTTTTATCCTCTTCATCTTTTCATCGTTTATCTGCTCAGTTTGACGTTTCAAACACAAATGTGATATAGTATATCATGCTTCACTAGATGTTACAATCTACACCCCCCACCCCTCATAGACGGTAAGGTAAAGGGCTGAGGATGGGGAGAGGGTGACTGTATGGATGTGTAATGTCTCTCCTCTCTGCTCCTCCTCAGATGGAGTGAGGCCCTGCTCGCTGTGACTCCCCAGGAGGAGAGAACGAGGTAGGACAAATCCCCAACATGACTGATTACTGTCCCCAGCATCTCCCCTGTTCATATCTACAACAATATCAGGCGTCTTCATTAATCCCCATGGATCAATGTGTCTGGGGGTTGTAAAAATTGACAAATGACTTATTAGAATCCCACCGTTTTATTTTCCAACTGATTAACTCACAGCAATGTCGCACACTACACAGGCCACTGATGTATCTGTTCTCCAAGAGGACTCTCTGTAACCCCACTGTCATCCTCCTCCCTCTCTCTCTCATCCTCCTCTCTCTCTCTCATCCTCCTGTTTCTCTCACCCTCCTCTCTCTCCTCCTCCCTCTCTCTCTCATCCTCCTTTCTCTCACCCTCCTCTCTCTCCTCCTCTCTCTCTCTCTCTCATCCTCTTCTCTCTCTCATCCTCCTCTTTCTCTCATCCTCCTCTCTCTCTCTCATCCTCCTCTTTCTCTCACCCTCCTCTCTCTGTCTCTCATCCTCCTCTCTCATCCGTTCTCTCTCACCCTTTCTCGTTCTCTCTCACCCTCCTCTCTCTCTCATCCTGCTCCCTGTCTCTCTCTCACCCTCCCCTCTCTCTCTCCTCCTCCTCTTTCTCTCATCCTCCTCTCTCTCTCTCTCATCCTCCTCTTTCTCTCACCCTCCTCTCTCTGTCTCTCATCCTCCTCTCTCATCCGTTCTCTCTCACCCTCTCTCGTTCTCTCTCACCCTCCTCTCTCTCTCATCCTGCTCCCTGTCTCTCTCTCACCCTCCCCTCTCTCTCTCCTCCTCCTCTCTCTCATCCTTTCTCTCTCACCCTTCTCCCTCTCTCTCCATCCTTCTCTCTCTCCATCTCTGTGTCTCTACCACCCACACTGTGTACAGTATTATTTATTATTAAAACTACAGTCGGCAGCAACAGCAACTCAGACTTTGACCTCAGGAAACATAAAGGAACGTTGCGTTATTTTGTCATTTGTGTTGACCAGCTGCTGAGCAGCGCAACGAGCAGAATGATGTGAGATTATAAAAGCATTTCTGTGGCAGTAATAAATTCATGTATTTTAACTTCGTCGTCTCTCATAAAGGATGCTGTGAGTGCGTCATATTGTGTTATTTGTCTTGTTGGGCCGTTCCATTAATTATAATGTGATTTCCTTTTTACTCCTGCTTTATGTCTAGATCCTGTTGTGGCAACATCCCACATCGTCCTCTGACAAAATAATATAATTTTTCCACTGTGTGGCATTTATTACTGTGCAGACATTAGACACAGACATCTAAGTATGGATGACATCCACCAAATTAACAGGAGTATAAAACCTTTTGCTGCTGATAAAAACTCAGCTCTGTACAGTCTGACTCTGGAGAGACGCTAATGACTTGTGACTTGGAGAAACTGGGTTGTTTCTCTGGCTCAGCCTGAGATGAAACCTTCGCTACTAATGATGTTACTGGTCTAAGCACAATGCTGATGTGGGAGTCTGTCACCCCCACCCCCCCCGCGGCCCCCAGTCAGCAGGGATCTCAACATTCAGCAGTGACACTGGGGGCCGTCTCCTGTCGTGGGGGGGGGGGGGGGGGGGGCAGCTCCTCTGCTGTCTTTGTTTCTGCTGGCATCACTCACACGACATGGAGAAGACCGCTGGTGGGGTTGCTACATCACACAGCTACATACTACAGCTACATGCTAGGGCTATAACATGCCACAACATGTTACAGCCACAACATGCTACAGCTACATGTCACAACTACAGCTGCACTACACCTACAACATGCTACAGCTACATGCTACAGCAACAACCATAGACAAAATAAAAGAGTAGACGCCGCATTGGCTGCTGGGACTCGAGAAATGCGGCCGCCATCTTGAGGAGGTCTCAAGTGAAAACAACCGAAGTGGCAGCATGCCTGTGCACTGTGCCACATATAACTGTGTATATGTGTGTGTCTGTGTGTGAAACACAAGATGAGAGTGTGTAGAGGCATTTCCCTTCCCAATTTATTATACAGGCTTTGTTCTAGTCACTTATGGTTGTCACTTTTTTTGTTATATAACCATGCCAATGTATTTATATCTATATATCATCTATATTGCCCCCACGACCTGGACCCAGATAAACGGAAGAAGATGGATGAATCGACATTTATCTCTTTCTCTATATATATTCATGTTTATATATCTATTGATATATATACATATATAAATGTATTCATATAATGCTTAATTTTCATTAAACAAGCTGAATAGGACTTTTACTGCCACTATCTGCTTCTACATTGTGTGTTTTCAGAAATACCCATCATACATCCCATATATCAGAGTATTCTATTACTGTTAAGCCAACTTTGAATATCAATATAAATCAAACAAAGTGTCCTGTGCCTACATATCTGTGTCTACCTGTATCTACATATATGACATTTGCATAAAAAAAAACTCGTGAAAATCAGTGACGTATTCAGCGAGTTATGATTGATTAATTGCACTGACATGTCACTGCACCTGTCTAAGAGATTACACCGAGTGGAGCTCTAGCCCTAACCCTAACCCCAATAGGCAGTAGCGGCTGTTGCGGCATCTACTCTTTATTATGTCTATGGCTACAACACACTACAGCTGCACTACATTTACAAAATGCTACCGTTGCATGCTACAGCTACAACACGCTACAGCTGCACTACAGCTACAACATGCTAAATGTACATGCTACAGCTACAACACGCTACAGCTGCACTACAGCTACAACATGCTAAATGTACATGCACCAGCTACAACACACTACAGCTGCACTACAGCTACAACATGCTAAATGTACATGCTCCAGCTACAACACACTACAGCTGCACTACAGCTACAACATGCTAAATGTACATGCTACAGCTACAACACACTACAGCTGCACTACAGCTACAACATGCTAAATGTACATGCTCCAGCTACAACACACTACAGCTGCACTACAGCTACAACATGCTACCGCAACATGCTATAGCTACAACATGCTACCGCTACATGCTACAGCTACAACACGCTACCGCTACATGCTACAGCTACAACACGCCACACACAGCCTCCTCTCCCACCTGCAGCCTGGAGCTCTGCCTGCTCAGTCTCCGACTCTGACAGTGGGAAGAGAGTGAAGCTGCTAAATGTGTTTCCACTGGTTCCAGGATCTCAGGGGCTTTCAGGGCTTTTAATTGAGCTCAGTAGCAGGAATCTGCTGGGCTGCTCCCCAGCAGCCTGCTGCCTCCTCTGCGTCTCTCTGGTTTCACTGAGACAGGGTGATGAGTTTGTGATGTGTTGGTGTTTGTAGTTCTGCTCTGTTCAGGAGCTTTTTCATGTGTAGTCTTTCATGGGAGACAAGGAAACAGGTTTGGATAATGATTTATAATTGAAATTCAGTCTCACTCGGTTTAGAGTCTAGTTGGCTTTTCAAGGTTTGTGTGTAGGAGGGCAACGCGTCTCTAATAAACGGAGTTCATTCAGTCATGATAAAGGTAAATAAAGCCCTCACTTCACTCCGACAAAGATAATTTGTCTCTCTGAGTGAGAGAAAAGAGCAACAAGTCATGAAACTCAATTTAGAGCGATAGTATCACTCAGGAAAGTGTGATAACAAAAAGCGGAGCTTCGTATTTCTGCACTTTTCTCTTTCCTCCACTTTTTGTCCTTTAAATTTTTCTAGTGTCAAAACAAGCAGAGGCGACATGGAAACGGCAGCTCTGTGTAAATATTTATGATGTAACATCTCCATGTGAATAGACTTTCCACCCTATCCATCCATCATTACGGGCACATGCTGAAAGCCCCCCCCCAGCGCAGGCTCAGGCCTTAGGAAGCTCAGACAGCAGCAGCGTGTCCCCCCTCATTCAAAGTGTTTGTTTTTCCTGTGAGGGGGGGGGCAGCCCAGCTGTGAGGGCATTCCATGTGTCAGCCCCTCTGCTTTCATTCAGGCCGACTTCAAAGCCCGTTCTGCTCCATTGTTTGTGTGACGTGGCTGCTGGACCCGAAATGCTCCAACAGAAAAATGTGATGTAGGTCAAATTACAGCAGAAAAAAAGTGGAATTCTTCTGGTGCACACATCGAGTCGTGGTTACGGCCAAGCCCGCGCTTTGTGCTTGTGCTCAAACCTCTTTATTTGTTCCTGCGCAGCTGAACGAAACATAGAGAGAAGGCTGCAGTCCAAAGTGCTTGGCAGAAAATCAATGTTTAAGTCTGGTTCTCTCTTTGTTACTTCTTCTCATTTATTAGGTTCCACTCAGGAACAATGTGTCAGACGGCTGAAGATGTGTTTTAAATGGTCTGAGGCTGAGAGCGTGTGGAGGTCCGTGTTCTGAGCAGACTTCAGAACAGATTCAGAGGATGTGCCGGGACATGCGTGTGAAGTGTGAACACGTCTTCGTCGGTTCAAATACAGAGGGATGAAGGAGGACGGAGGCAGTAGATTTATAAGGTTGTGTGTTTTCAGCAGTAGCTAAGTCTACTGCCTTACCTAAGTGGATTACAAGGTTTTAGGCTTTTCTCCTTGCACAACTTATCTGCAGAAAAGAGGCGTTGCAGACGTTAGCGAAATATTGCCACCCAGACTCTCATAACATTATCATTAGAGGGAGGATTCCTGAAATGTGATTAATACATCACTGATTTGACAGACTGAGCCCGAAAAGGTAATATGGATTATTACAATGGTTGTAGAGCTCAATACCGCCATGCCAGTTTATCCATTTATCTGCAGTGATGAGACTCCTTTGTGTTGTATAGCTTTGTAACATCCATCTAAATAACAAAGGAATCGCTCCCATACACAACTGTCGTGCTGTTAATATTCAGCTCAGCAACAATGCACATGGGAGCGGAGCTGAGCGAGAACTTGTATCGGAATCGAGGAAAAGTCCATCGAACATTATGAGGATTATGAATCGATGCAGCCGCTGGTCCTGGCTCTGCCTCCTCGGCCCAGGATCTGATTACTTCTAACAAAAATATTGCTCCTGTATTGTTCAATTACAACTGGTTGAGTGCTGAGTGATGTGAGCCGTGTCTGTCTGTGTGTGTCCACGCTGCGTCTCACTCCGTCGGCCTCGATGAGACACGCTGAATAAATGCCATTTTTCTGTCGTTTCAAGTGGCTCTTTTCTCTCTGTGGATCCATTCAAGCTTTCAATACCTTTTCTCCCCCTCTCTTCTCCTGTCTCTTTTTTCCACGAGCAGGAGGGTTTTACTTTACTCCTTTGTCATCCTAATTGATTGCATTAACCTTTTGAGTATTGAATTTCCTGTGCATCACGCTGAGCACAATGTGGAATATTATCATAATCCTTCCAAGTAATGGACACAGGGCAATCAACAATGCTTTAGGAAAAGTACGTCTCTGAAAGATGGAGCATCATATTATTTTCACTCCAAAGCACTGGATGGAGAAGAGCTCAAGAAACTTTGTCAATAAATGAACGAAGCTTCTGTTTTTAACCTTTAAAAGTCAAAGACGTAATGTTGGGAATGTAGAAAGATCTGTTAGTTTCATCCTGATGAAACTGACACATATTTAGGTGTTTCATCTCAGACTTTATTCTACTCTTTCATTCTTTATTCTATCCTGGATCTGGTTTGGATCTGTGGTCTGGATCCTGGTCTAGATCTGTGGTCTAGATCCTGGGCTAGATCTGTGGTCTGGATCTGTGGTCTGGATCCTGGTCTAGATCTGTGGTCTGGTTCCTGGTCTAGATCCTGGGCTAGATCTGTGGTCTGGATCTATGGTCTGGATCCTGGTCTAGATCTGTGGTCTGGTTCCTGGTCTAGATCCTGGGCTAGATCTGTGGTCTGGATCTGTGGTCTGGATCCTGGTCTAGATCCTTGTCTAGATCCTGGTTTGGAGCTGTGGTCTGGATCTTGGTCCACATCCTGGTCTAGTTCCTGGTCTGGATCTGTGGTCTGGATCCTGGTATGGATCCTGGTCTGTACATGTGGTCTGGATCCTGGGCTAGATCCTGGTTTGGATCTGTGGTCTGGCTCTTGGTCTAGATCCTGGTCTGGATCCTGTTCTGGATCTGGTTTGGATCTGTGGTCTGGATCCTGGTCTGGATCCTGGTCTAGATCTGTGGTCTGGTTCCTGGCCTAGATCCTGGGCTAGATCCTGGTCTGGATCTGTAGTCTGGATCTGTGGTCTGGATCCTGGTCTAGATCCTGTTCTAGATCCTGGTCTAGTTCCTGGTCTGGATCAATGGTCTGGAACTGTGGTCTGGATCCTGGTCTAAATCTGGTCTGGAACTGTAGCCTGGATCCTGGTCTAGATACTGATCTAGATCTGTTTTCTGGATCTGTGGTCTGGATCCTGGTCTAGATCCTGGTTTGGAGCTGTGGTCTGGATCCTGGTCTGGATCCCGGCCTATATCCTGGTCTGGATCTGTGGTCTGGATCCTGGACTAGACCTGGTTTGGATCTGTGGTCTGGTACCTGGTCTAGATCCTGGTCTGGATCCTGGTATAGATCCTGGTCTAGATCTGTGGTCTGGATCTGTGGTCTGGATCCTGGTCTAGATCCTGGTCTAGATCCTGGTTTGGAGCTGTGGTCTGGATCCTGGTCTAGATCCTGGTCTAGTTCCTGGTCTGGATCTATGGCCTGGAACTGTGGTCTGGATCCTGGTCTAAATCTGGTCTGGAACTGTAGCCTGGATCCTGGTTTAGATGCTGATCTAGATCTGTTTTCTGGATCTGTGGTCTGGATCCTGGTCTAGATCCTGGTTTGGAGCTGTGGTCTGGATCCTGGTCTGGATCCCGGCCTATATCCTGGTCTGGATCTGTGATCTGCATCCTGGTCTAGACCTAGTTTTGATCTGTGGTCTGGTACCTGGTCTAGATCCTGGTCTGGATCCTGGTATAGATCCTGGTCTGGATCTGTGGTCTGGATCCTTGTCCAGATATTGGTTTGGATCTGTGGTCTAGATCCTGGTCGAGATCTGTGGTCTGGATCTGTGGTCTGGATCCTGGTCTAGATCCTGGTTTGGATCTGTGGTCTGGATCCTGGCCTAGATCCTGGTCTAGATCTGTGGTCTGGATCCTGGGCTAGACCTGGTTTGGATCCTAGTATAGATCCTGGTCTGGATTTGTGGTCTGGATCCTTGTCTAGATCTGTTTTCTGGATCTGTGCTCTGGATCCTGGTCTGGATCCTGGTTTGGAGCTGCTGTCTTGATCCTGGTCTGGATCCTGGCCTAGATCCTGGTCTGGATCCTGGTCTAGACCTGGTTTGGATCTGTGGTCTGGATCCTGGTCTAGATCTGTGGTCTGGTTCCTGGTCTAGATCCTGGTCTGGATCCTGGTATAGATCCTGGTCTGGATCTGTGGTCTGGATCCTTGTCCAGAGACTGGTTAGGATCTGTGGTCTGGATCCTGGTCTAGATATGTGGTCTGAGAGGAGCAAGTTATAGGAGGAGGTCAGATGAGTAGGTCAGAGAGGAACAGGTTCAAGGAAGCGGTCAGAGATGGTTGTCAGAGGAGGAGGTCAGAGAGGAGAAAGTTAGAGGAGCAAGTTAGAGGAGGAGGTCAGAGGAGGAGGTCAGAGATCGAGGTCAGAGGAGGAGGTCAGAGGAGGAGGTCAGAGGAGGGGGTCAGAAAGGAGCAAGTGAGAGGAGCAGGTTAGAAGAACAGGTTAGAAGAGGAGGTCAGAGGAGGAGGTCAGAGAGGAGCAGGTCAAAGGTCCAGATGTTCAGAGGGTCAGAGGTCCAGATGTTCAGAGGTTCAAATGTTCAGAGGGTCAGAGGTCCAGAAGCTCAGAGGTCCAGGTGTTCAGAGGTTCAAATGTTCAGAGGGTCAGAGGTCCAGAAGCTCAGAGGTCCAGGTGTTCAGAGGCACAAAGTTCCAGACAATCAAAGGCTCAGAGGTTCAGGTGTTCAGCTGCTTAGCGGTCCAGCTGTTTGGAAGTCCAGATGTTCCCAGGTTCAGAGGTCCAGATGTTCAAAGGCTCAGAGGTTCAGATGTTGAGAAGCTCAGAGTTCCAGGTGTTCTGAGGCGGTACGTTGAAGGACTTCAGGGAGGAGCTCCACGTTCAGCCACCCTGTAGCTACAGCGTCCCTCAGAGCTCAGAGCAAGGAGCTGACAGTCAGATGTTTGTGGAGGCAGCTGACACGTCTCTCAGGGTCGTTTGTGTTTTGTCTTGGAGGACCAATGAGGGATCAATCTATTCTATGAGCAAAGAAAATGTTGCTTTTTGTTAACAGTTGATGAGACGATCTCCAGAAGATCTCCAGAACCTGGGAATAAAAAAGTCATATGGAAGTTGTGCAGGATGGACGATGTCTGCAGAGCTTCTGTCTCCTCTTGAACGAGAGCGTCGTTCTGTTGTCTCCTCGTCTCAGTCCGTCAGCTGCAGATACAGACACAATCTGAACGGATCTAATCTGGTTACTGCTGCTATTTTCAACAGTTCCATTAGAAAAGTGTGTCCTCCCCCACTCTGCCTCCCTCCCTCCCTCCCTCCCTCCCTGCACCTCCCACACTTTCTACCCCCCGTCTGCCCTGACCTACATGTAGTCACATGGCCCCGGCTCCCTGGCTCGGCATTTTATGGAAAATCTGCAGGAGATAAAGCCACAGGGTTTAAAGTGTTATCCCTGCCTGTCCTTTGAGAAGGGCTGAACACTGAATGAGGTGTTATTGCATCAATGCTGGTGGACACACACAGAGGATCTCTGCCTCCACCTCCTCCTCCTCCTCCTCCTCTCTCCCCCCTGCCCCCTTCCCTAACTCTCTCCCCCTCCTCTCTCTCTCTCTCTCTCTCTCTCTCTGTTTCTCCCTCTCTCTCTCTCTCTTTCTCTCTCCTTCCTCAGTTTGATTGGATTTAGTCGAGTGTCACCACAGTGACTTTGGGGGATTTCTCTGTGCCTGTCACTGCTGTGTGCAGCCTGCTCGGGTTATTTACTTAACTTGTCCAGAAAATGGACTGTGATCTGCAGCTTAGTGCCCGAGCAGGGAGAGACAAGTGGCTGGAGCTGCCTGGGCCAAGCAGACGGCGCCTGCCGTTGCTGACTCCTTGTTGGTGCTGAGCCTCGTTTTGCTCTGTGACCGAGTCCCCTTCACACTGTTGTCTGCCTGTAAATTTTCTGCTGCCCTTGCTATTCAGCCAATTACGGCAAAAGAGCTTTAGTGATTTTTTTCTAACCCCCTTCTCTTCCTCTGCATCTATATTTATATATTTATTTTACAAGCAAATGACAAGCTTTGCTGAAGGTTAAAAAAATGCTGAATTTCATCGAGCATTTAATGCCACATTTTTCCTGTGTGCGCTGATCAATAGCAGTCAGCTCTCTCTCCAGACGCTGCAGCGGGCTGCAGCTCCCTGCCTGTTGCTCTGCTCTTTTGTCTCTTTTGCAGTTTTTAACACTGAAGAGGAGGCGCTACTGCACGACACCTATTACAATTTGTGACCCAGGACTGTTTGTGTGTGATTCAGTTGTTCTTCTATTTTTACATCTGTTTATTCTTTGCGGTGGTTTAATGTTTCTGTTCCTTCTGGTCCCTATTATGCAACCTATACAAGTGACAGGAACAACTGCTGTTGCTAATATGAAGCAGCAGAAATATCTGAGATACTGGGCGAGTGTAAGAGAAGGCAAACAAGTTCACGTTATCTGGCGTAGGCAGCTCTCATGGTCGTCCCTCTGCACCTATTCTAGGTTTTATACTGTCAGCGTCTCCTCGTCCTCCTGACGTTAATCTGCTCTGTCCCACACTGTCAACCTCAGTAGCCATATATTCAATAATTGGTTTAGAAGCACACACCACTAAGCCCATCCACACAATAGCACTCGCTCTGTTCCAGTGCATCCACCATATGCTCCTCTCACGTACACTAACTTTTATTGTTGAACGAGCTGTTTGGTCTTTCTGAGGCCGCGCTGCAGCGCTGCACGTGTTTGGCCCTGTGAAACACCGACTGTCGGTGCAATGTCAAACGTAGAGCGGAGCTTCGGAGCTTCGGAGCTTCGGAGCGGTCAGGAATGTGTAGCACTCTGGTGCTGAAGGGATGGAGACAATCTCTGAAACTCTGGACGAGATGAAGCAGCTTTGCATCAAACTGCAGCGATACTGAAAGCAGCTTCACAACCGCAGCAAAAACAGATCACACAGGTTTTATTGTCCTCTCTGGTGGAAACAAAACCAGAAGTTACACAAGTGATAATTGTGCATAAGAGAAGTGACACCACAAAATGCAGCGTTCCAAAACGAGAGAACAGAGGAGAGGAGCCACGCCCAGCGGTGGGAACGGAAAGAAAAACTGCTTAATGTGACAAAATAAAGGCAGAAAGACTCCGAGGGAAAGTTGGAATTAGGATCCTGAAAGATTTATGCCTCCATTTTATTTATAATTTGTTTTCTTTTCCTTATTGAAATTGAGTTGCAGCTAAATATTTGATGGCGCCGCCTCGCAGTGAGGATGTTTTGTCAGCCAGGAAACAGAAAGTAAAGAGAAACAACCAAGAAATGTATTTTGCTTGGTTAGCTCTCCGTAGTGAACCTGCAGGAGTGAAGAAACTCCATCCATCCATCCATCCATTCATTCATTCATTCATTCATTCATTCATTCATTCTGTGTGAGCGTGGCTGAGCCACACACACCATCTGCATTTTGCTGTTAACGCGCCTTCACATCCAGGGAGGATTAGCAGGAAATCCCCTGGTTTTTTTCAACCAGTTGACAAATATCAGATTTGTCTCTAAAAAATTAGCTGCATCTCTATCTGGCACCATATGACACTCAGAGCAGATTAGAGTAATACCTCGGCAGCTTGGCTGTGGAAAAAGCAGATTAAAGTTTCAGTTTGGTCATATTTACTCAGCCACTCCAAGAACGAGGCGTTACACAGGAGACCCCCCCACCACACACACACAGCCACACACACACAGACACACACACACAGACACACACACACACAAACAAGATGTCTGTCTGAAACAATTAGACATCACACTTGAATAATTCATCATTCCCGTCAGTCTCTCTACGTGTACTTTAAGAACAAGAACAGCAGCAGGTGTTCCTTTCATCTAGACTGAGACCAGGACCTGGACCTGAGACCATGACTAGGACCAGGACCAGGACCAGGACCTGGACCTGGACCTGGACCTGGACCTGGACCTGGACCTGGACCTAGACCTGAGACCAGGACCTGGACCAGGACCTGGAACTGGACCTGGCCTTCAGTCAGGGGATATAGCTGCACCCTACTACAGCCTACTACATCCTACTACAGTCTACTACAGCCAACTACAGCCAATTACAGCCTTCTACAGTCTACTAAAGCCTACTACAGCCCACTACAGTCTACTACCAACCTCTAACAGTCCAGCTCATCTGAGGCTGCAGACCCTGTGTTGCAGGATTAGATGAGTGACCCTGACGAGGTCGAGCTGATGATTCATACTCAGCTTCATCTCAGATTAGACGGAGTGAGGTGCTGCTGGAGCTGCTGTCCTCCACTCTCTTTCATGAGCAAACACTCAATCCTGGGCGGAGCAGCCTCAGTCTCAGCCTCAGCCTCAGCCTCGGCCTCAACCTGGGCCTGGGCCTGGGCCTTTACCAGCATCCTGCTGCAGCCTCAGCCTCAGCTCCATCCTGTGTCCTGCTGTTGGCTGCAGCCTCAGCCTCAGTCTCAGTCTCAGCCTCAGCCTCAGCCTCAGCCTCAGCCTCAGCCTCAGCCTCAGCCTCAGCCTCAGCCGCAGCCGCAGCCGCAGCCTCAGCCTCAGCCTCAGCCTGGGCCTGGGCCTGTGTCCTGCTGTTGGCAGCAGCCTCAGCCTGGGCCTGGGCCTCTACCTGTGTCCTGTTGTTGGCTGCACCCTCAGCCTCAGCCTCAGCCTGGGCCTGGGCCTGGGCCTGGGCCTGGGCCTGGGCCTGGGCCTGGGCCTGGGCCTGGGCCTGGGCCTGGGCCTGGGCCTGGGCCTGGGCCTCTACCTGTGTCCTGCTGTTGGCAGCAGCCTCAGCCTGGGCTTGGGCCTCTACCTGTGTCCTGCTGTTGGCTGCAGCCTCAGCCTCAGCCTTAGCCTCAGCCTCAGCCTCAGCCTCAGCCTTAGCCTCAGCCTCAGCCTCAGCCTCAGCCTCAGCCTCAGCCTGGGCCTGGGCCTATACCTGTGTCCTGCAGTTGGCTGCAGCCTCTTCTCAGGCCTCGGCCCCACCCAGAGGTTGCTTTATGAACACAGGAGCCCCATAAATGAAATTAAGGTGTCAATTAGTCAATTAGAGCATAATAACTCTGAGGGCAGACATTTAGAGAGAGAGAACCTCGGCTAAGTTCATTTCCTCCGGCCCAGGAGCCTCGCGTTTGGCACACGTCACTCCCGCCCAGACTGAGCTCAACGGCCCCAGCGCTCTCCCTAATGTTATTTTCCCCTGGATATCTTTTTTGATCAACAATTTCCTTTCATGGGTTTGTTTTTCAGGAGCAGGGTATGCACTTTTCTCTCTCAGTTTGGCTGGGGAGAATTTTATAATTTAGTAATTAAAATCTTTGTTAGGCTTTAGAAATTGCAGCTAATTGAATTTAATGGGAAGATGAATTTCAATTTTATTTGATTAGCGGGACCCCTGGCATAGGTATTTATGGAAAAAACCCTACAAAAATATGCTGTGTGGGCTAAGATGGCATAATAGAATTACAGATAATCGGATTTCACTGTCATGAATTTCACTCTAATTTCACTCTAATTTTCCATTAGAAGCTGGTTTACAAATATTTGCTCATCTGCGATGGGAAAGGCTATCTGTCTAAAATGATTACGGAGCAAGGCTTCACAAATATGTCCCTTTTTTCCCTCCCCTTTAAAAACCAGATTGTGAGGGATCAAAATTAGGGAGATTGCATTATGGATGTCTGCATCCGGAGGAGCAATGGGGAGATATGATGATTACGGCCGGGGGATGAAAGCAGTGTCAAGAAAAATGTATGACTCAAAAACATGTTCTATCAAGAGCATCTCTGCTCTCAGCAGCCGCCACTGAGCTGCAATACATCATCATCCACGTCCGAAGAGAGACATGTTCTAAGATCTTCTGTGCAGCTGCAGAGAAGCTCTGAGATCTTCTGTGCAGCTGCAGAGAAGCTCTGAGATCTTCTGAGCAGCTTCAGAGAAGCTCTGAGATCTTCTGAGCAGCTGCAGAGAAGCTCTGAGATCTTCTGAGCAGCTTCAGAGAAGCTCTGAGATCTTCTGAGCAGCTGCAGAGAAGCTCTGAGATCTTCTGAGCAGCTTCAGAGAAGCTCTGAGATCTTCTGAGCAGCTTCAGAGAAGCTCTGAGGGTGCAGATCCAACCGTCAGCTCAACAGCGATTAGAGAGCAATCGAGCTTCTGAAGCATCATCAGGAGTTAACACAAACGATGATCATCAAGAGGAGCAAAGCTGCATGAGTGCTGCGGTGTGTGTGTATGTTTAATATGCAGCAGCTTGTCTGCTCAGAAATAAACATCTAAGGTGACGTAGACAGACGTGCCACGGAATAATAGCTCAGGCTGCAGCGTCCGGGTTCAGGCACTGCCGCAGAATTAAACTTTTACACTTTCAATTTCCTGCCAATTTGACCACAACATGACAGCGAATATCTAGAGTGTGTGTCCATACACAACCAGCCTACAACCCACCCCCCCAGCCTCAGAGAGGGGGGGTCTCATGTCTCTGCAGGTCTCTGCTGAGGCCTCAGAGGCCTCTGAGTTCACATCTATCAAGACTCCCTGCCTTTGTGCTGAGGCGGAGGCCTCCAGCCCCCCCATCCCAACCCCCACACCCCCCCGAGGCAGCCAGGGACTGAGTCTGGGCCCACACCTTTCAGTCTCACACACACACACACACACACAGACACACACACACACACACACACACACACACACACACACACACACACACACACACACACACACACACACACACACATACACTCTTTGGTGCCCTCTACATTCTCCCACATACTTCTCACAAACCTTCAACTTTGCTGAGTCCTGCAGCCTCACAACCTCACAACCTCAGCCTCACAGCCTCAGCCTTAAAAATCTCACAGCCTCAGCCTTAAAAATCTCACAACCTCAGCCTCACAACCTCACAACCTAAGCCTCACAATCTCACAACCTTAACCTCACAACCTTGCACCCTGTGAGGGGCAGCAGGACCCACCTTTGTCACTGCCTGTTTACTAGGTTATTAACGTGGATAAACTGTAAACAAACTGAATGATTCTTCCTCCTTCAACGGAGGGAAATCACATCCTCCAATTCCACCTCCTCTTCCTCTATGTCAATGTCCTCCTCCTTCTAAACTACCTCGTCCACCTCCTCCTCCCCCATGTTGTCCTCCTGATCCACATCCATCTCCTCTACCCCACCTCCTCTTCTTCCACCTCCTGATGCAGAACTTGATGCAGATTTTATCCAGTGAACAGTTCCAGTTCAGGTCACAAATTCACAGTGTCCAGAAAGTTGTCAGACCGAAGGATGAACCTTCAGAAACTCTTCTTCCATTAGGGAATAACTGTGATGAGTCAAAATCAACCAGAACCTGTTTGACGTCCTTGCTCTTGGGTCACGTATCGCTGCGTTATGGTTCACAGCCATGAACTTGTTGTTTCCTCTTTTCTGCAACCAGTGAAGTCTCGTCATTCTCCTGAACAGGAAAATCCAGTGTCCTCACTCAGTTGAAGCTGTTTCTCTCATTTTTGTGTTGCTGTGAAGTCACATTGTTGATCGGTGTTTAGAGTCTGAGCTTTATGTACAAATGGTCCGGAGGCGCTTTGCATAGCACTGCAGAAGAAACCGCCAGGCAAATCAAGGGTTCGTCTTATAAAGTATTCATTGTCACCTGGTAACGGCCGTTTATCATTTCACCTGAAATTACAATGAAAACTGATAGCTTATCATGAAGGGACGGAGGAACAGGGAGGAGGAACAGACGATCAGTGTGTGTATGTGTGTGTGTGTGAGAGAGAGAGAGAGAGAGAGGGAGCAGTAAAAAAGTTATGTGCTTCAGGCTAAAGTGTTGGGATATTATTTTTGGCAAAGTGTCAGAAAGTCTTGGTGCTCCTGCTGAGAGACATAGGTTCAGAAGAAACCTGGTTCACAAATCGTCGTGTCTCTTTAGTTTGCGGCAGCTGTTGGTTTAAAGGTTTTTCCTGTAAAAATGTTGAAACTGTCTTTTCACTGTCGTTATTTTTACCACAAGAAAAACAGAAGTGAAATAAAAAGGATTTTTTACGTGCAGTCATGTTACGTCTCATTCAAATCGTCACCTCTGAAGCCTCAAATAGTTGAGCCCGGATGTTTTAATAAACGTGAAATCTCTCTGTGTTTCTGTGAAGGGTTGTACTCCTCATTTGAATAGAGGCGGTGGAGGCTCCGCCCCAAGAGAGTTGAAAGGCTAGAAGACCACAAAGATGGAAAAGGCCGGCCCACCGAGGGAGGAGGGAGGGAGGAAAACTGCTCTGCTTCCTCTGCCATAATTTCCTATCAGCCTATTCAGACAACATCAGCAGCCTGGTCTGAGCGTGAGAGAGAGAGAGAGAGAGAGAGAGGGAGGAGGGAGCAACTCTGAGGCAGGGACACAGAGAGAGAGAGACAGAGAGGGAGGGAGAGAGAGAGAGGAGGAGGAGGGGGAGGCTCCATATTCTCTCACCTACCCCCCGTCAAACCAGAGAGAGGAGGGGCCAGACCCGGAGCTGCCAATCACAGGGGCTCGTGGCACCGGCATTATCTCAGCTACAAACTATTGACAGATTACATGTCAAGGAGTTTAGTGCATGATTGAAGGAAGCCTTTTTTCTAAATCTACTCACTTTACGCTCTGTTTCCACCTCCAAGCAGCACCATTCGAATGACTTTCCAAAAGAGTTGAGTAATATTATGAAAGTTACATGTCTGAGAGGATTTAACTTCGACTTCCCTGAATATGGTGAGTACTCGTCTCCTTCTGTCTGTTTTATTAGCTGCCAGTTAAAGGTGTGTCTTTATCTCTCACTAAATACACTGAGGGGAAGTTGTTCATGATTAAACTCTGTGCCAGCGCAAACGTAAACCAAGTGTTGCAACACCCTTATTTATAGCTGTGTGACAGTACCCAAAGGTGACTGCTAGATCAGACCTGATTGTCCGTTCCTGCAGCTCTCGGCTCTGACTCGGTTCGATGTCCACATGTGAAGAAAGTTCAAAAAGACAGTTTCATTTTCTCATGTAGGACACGCGTCCAGCTCAGCTCCCTTGCAGCCTCTCCTCTTCTCCTTTCTTTTCTTTTCTTTTCTTTTCTTTTCTTTTCTTTTCTTTTCTTTTCCTTTTTTTCTTTCCTTTTCTTTTCTGTCTCTCTTTTCTTTCCTCTGTGTTTTCCTGCCTCTTGAGGTAGTTTCCTATGTATTGAACACGGTGTTGTGAATGAGCCGGCTTGCTCGGTCGAGGCAGGTAGAGCTTCACCCAGAGGCTCTGGCGATGCCATTAGGACTGAATGGCCTGAGGGTTTGTTGCCAGGGGGACAAAGCAAACAAACTGTTGTGTTGCTCATGTTGTCACACATGCAGAGGGAACAGGAGCCACGCAGCACCTTTCCAGGTGCTTCTAATTGGTATAAACGCAGCTCAGGGCAGCACGTTATATTACACTGTAAAGATCCTAAATAAACCAGCGACGTCACGTCTCAGGCTGAGGATGAGGGACGTGAGGCGGTGGAGAGGCCGTAGCGAGGCCTGAGGAGCATCAGCAGCTCCGACACTTTTGGGAGGTAAACTTGTCCCGTTGTAACTGGATTACACCTCCGACTTAACAGCGTCACTGTCCTCAACACCTCAGTCGCTTTACAATAAACCGAGCTTCAGCTCCACATTTAGCGCTTTCTGTTTTACTACACACGCTGTGTGTGTGTGTGTGTGTGTGTGTGTGTGTGTGTGTGTGTGTGTGTGTTCCCTGTTTGCACGGACTGAGCAGTGTCTTCCCTTCATGTATCTAAATATAAATATATGTGAGTGTACTACGTATTAATAGAGCTTCTATATTTCAGTCTGTTCTCGACTCAATCACCAGATTTAACTTTGAAGAGACTTTGTTTTATTTTTTCTGCTCAGAATTATTGAGTCCATGTTGTCGTCGTAGGTTGTGACTCTCAAAATGGCCTCAGACTCAGATCAGTGCACCCAGGATGCTCAGAAAAATAGATTTGTGTAGTTTTGAATATTTTAGAGTAAAGCAGCAGTAATTCAGAGTTGATCGGAGCGGCTTTTGCTCCAGGCATCATTTTTAATGCGTTGGTTTGCCAGCGCTGAGCTCCCTGCTCGTCTCCTCTCAACACTTATTTGTTTCTTGTCGCTGACTAATTCTGCCGCTCAGCTCCTCTCGGTTTGTTCTTTAACTCGCCTTCGCTTTTTAACTCGCAGATTTCTCTGCTATTAAAAATAAAGAACAATGTGAAGATGATGATTGTAGAGGAGAGACACTCTGTGACCACAGGCTGTCTCTCTCTCTCTCTCTCTCTCTCTCACACACACACACACACACACACACACACACACACACAGACACAGACACACACACACACACACACACACACACTTGGAGGCTTGTTGCTGCATCTGCTTATTAAAGGTGTCCCGTCTTATCGGTTAAAATAACAACAAACAAGTGAGACTGTTTTTGTGACACACCCTAATTTGAAACTTTTCGTCAGCTTGGAAAATGTTTTTCTGCTCTTCTGAGTCATAATGTTGATTACCTTCTCCCTCGCTGAGTTGTCTCATTAACCCTTCGTGGCCCTCTCCATCTTTTTACGGCCTCCACAAAACCAGGATGAAATGAGGGAGAAAAACAAGCCCAGTTCTTCAGGCCCTCAATAACCTTTTATCACAATTTAGCAATAACCTGAATCAATTTGATGTCTTAAGCAATAAAATATGCTGTTGCACTCCTCTTTCTGCTGCTCCTTGGATGACAGTAAATTTACATTTTTTAATTAAACTAGCTGGAATTTTTATTAGGGGGCTGGGCTATGCTAATGGGAATGTTGTGTACAGCAGATTAACAGAGTTTTGAAATAAATTTAACAGGGAGACGTTTGGAGGAAAAAAATGCGAGTCATTGTCTTTTTGATGGCGACTCCTCCAGGGACGTGGTCGTCGGAGGCTGTCAGGGGCGAGCGCTCCTCAGCAACCAGCTGATTAGTATCGCCCTGTCAACCGGGGAAAAACACGCTCATTCCCTGCTTTTATTTTTAAGCCACATTTTTAGAAATGACTGCGCTCAGCGTGGACATCACTCCGGTTCAATCACACGTCAAGAAACAATTCTCCTGAGCTGGGTTTATTTATGATCTGCTGTTTTCTGGAAAAATATCCAATATGGAGAAATTTCTTTTTAACAACAATTTTTAAAAATAAACAGCCATTGAATTTCCTCTTTAATTTTCCTGGTGAAATGAATTCCTCTGGTGGGCTGAGGCGGCGTCGTGTGGTTTCTACGTAGGAGGAGAACTATTAAAGACGTGTCAGGTACAGTAGTTAACGGCAGCGTATATGTTTGTGTAGTTTTATGGTCCGCTCTCAGGGTGTGATTGATGTTACGTGAGGCTGCGTGTTCTGCCTGGTTTTAGCAGCGTCGCAGGGGGAGAGACGGGGGAACAGACCAGCAGACAAGGGTGGGAGGCGCGCGCGTGTGTGTGTGTGTGTGTGTGTGTGTGTGTGTGTGTGTGTGTGTGTGTTTGGGGGCAGCCAGAGGGACAGCTGAGTCCTGATTGAGCCTGTGCCCAGTCATCAGACACAAACCACCCAACGCCATAATTACCTTAACCCCGTCTTTTAAAGCCCAAATCGCACCGACCGCCTTTTTTCAGCGGCAGGAGAGGAAACACGGGAGATCAAAGGCGGAATAAAGTCCAGATGCAGCAGAGTTCAGGGCCACTCGATCCGGGCCGGAGCAAAGTGGCATCTCCACCTCCTTCCTCCCGGTGCACTCATGCAGCGTCCAGCACCTAATTAAAACCTCAAAGCTCCCCGTCACCAATCTGGAGTAATGGCCTAATTAATACTCGGTGAAGAAATATTCCGGAATGATAAACAGGTTGCACCTTGGGTCTTTGTCGCTTTTATCATGTGAAATAGAACAGGCCAAGTTTTATTATGGCAGATAATTCCTGTTTGTGCACCCGCTCCACTAAAAATAAGGGAAATGGGAACATGAAATATCCCTTTTAATTATACTATCTGAGGAAGGATTATGGTAATGAATCCTAAATTATATCATTAAATGGGGGAAAAAAAGCGTTATCTTGTCTTATTTTACGGGAGGAAAAAGCCTTTTTCTCCGGCTGTTTCCAGCTGTTTTTAATCTCACGCTGAATGTGCCGTGTCATGTCTTCCTCGCAGTCAAGAACTGAAGCTTCTGGAAACTTATTTTTTCTTCTTCATCCCGACTCCATTTCCTAATCTCACATATGAAATTATAATTTCATGCAAAGTGCGAGAGTAGAATAATCTGTGGTCGCTGATATGCTTTATAAGAGGGGAAAAGGGGAGAATGAAGAGGTAATTAGCAGAGTGGAGACTTTGGGCGTTTGTCTGAAAGCGTGGTCTCCACTGGCCATGAATGAATTTGCATGCTTCGCTTATCGAAGCACACTTATTAGGGCAGCTGAAAGAGAGATTAAGCCGGCACAAAATGTGGTGACTAATCCTTTTAAATGTGGCAGGGGGTCTTTGAGGTGTGAGCGGGGCCAGAGGCGGGCTCGGCAGATGTGGGGTTAACTGTTTAAAGACGGGCCATGATTGACGCCAGTCATAAACTGATAGTATATCTCCTGACCCTCTTATCTGAGCAGCAGATACTGCAGGTGGGGTCAGGCTGCGTGTGGTCCTGCATCTGTTTTTTTTATTAATCAATAATTGCAGCAGAGTTGAGTTAATCATATATTAGAGTAAAAACACCGCAAGGTGCGAGGTGAGAGGAGCGGACGACTCGTCTCATCTCACAGTTTCACTTCTCGCAGTGCCGACAGGATCCCGGACCTGCTCCACTGTCACCGTCTTTATTTTCTGATTAGAGGAAAAAACACACACACACACACACACACACACACACACACACACACATGCAAACATGGAAAGGGTTTTTTCTGTCACCTTCAGCGTGAGCTGAAAGTGTTTGCTCGGCCGAGTTACAGAGACGATACCTCTGTCCTCGTCCATAATTGACTGCAAACAGGAACGCAGTGACGTTTAAACACTGCCCTCCTCTCTTCCCTGTCTCCCTGTCTCACACACACACACACACACACACACACACACACACACACACACACACACACACACACACACACACGTGGGTCCCCAGCCCGGCAGCCTTCGACTCCAGGTCTCCTTTGCCGTCTGTTTTTTCATGTGACATTCTATTCACTTGGGTCAGTAGCAGCAGCAGCAGCAATAATTACTGTCTGTACACGATAAATCTGAAGCCCAGCTGTTGGTTCCTGTCAGTGCCAACACACACACACACACACACACACACAGAAAGAGAGAGAGAGAGAGAGAGAGAGAGAGAGAGAGAGAGGGAAGAACCAGCAGTTTGCACTTTGCTGGATTTCTTTTTCTCTTCTCTTTTTTCTGCTGGTAACTTGATAGGATTACATGCTTGCAGAGCCCCCACCTGTTAAGAGGCTGTTAGCAGCAGTTGTCAGTCCCACGGCCGCAGCCTGTTCCTCCTGCAGCCTTCACCACCGTGTGTGTGACCCAGTGTGTGTTGGAGTGTGTGTCTCAGAGTGTGTGTTGGCGTGTGTGTCTCAGAGTGTGTGTTGGCGTGTGTGTTGGAGTGTGTGTTCTGCTGCAGCCGGGGGCGACCGGGGGAAATGCTGCCGGGGATGTTTGATGTTAAAGAGCGTGCACCCTGCCACCGTGTGTGTGTGTGTGTGTGTGTGTGTGTGTGTGAGGCCAGGTCTCTGACATCTCTGTCTCCCTCGCTCTCGGCTGGGCCACCTCAGTCAGCGTGGATCCTCCTCCGGAACAGCAGATACAACGAGGCAGACAAAGAGAGAATTCAATAGCGTTTGTTTTTCACAGGGTGGGGGACAGGTGTTGGCAGAGTCGTAAAATGCCCAAATACAGGTTAAACCAGACGATTTAAATGATTAAGGGTTAGGTTGAGAACGTTTGTGCATATTTTAGGAGTGCCAAAGCCCTGCTGTCAATTAGAAATACTTGTGGAAGGAGTGGAGAAATGAGTAATGCATGAAATGTGTTGCCTGTTTTCTCTTGTTGGGTTATTATCAGAGCTGGAAACATCCGGAACCCTCTCAAGCCGGGCTGATAAGCAGGAGATGGCTCCGTGGGGACTCGGGACTAAAACGTGTCAGACTGTGGTGGTTTTGAAGCAACGTGTCGCTGCCGTATTTGGCAGCAGCACCTGTTCGTTCTCTGTTTTTGGAGTTGGACTCTGCTCATCTCTTTCTAATATTCTGTTTATTGAATTGAAGCTGGTTGTGTGTTGGAGTGAAGAGGATTAAAAAGAGCAAAGTTAATAGATACGTGTGGCTAACTTTTAATTGTTCTGATATGTAATCGCAGAATGACAATAAAAAGGAGCAGGGCCACTTTAAAGCTTTATCTCTGCTGCTCTGTGCCCAAAGTGTCATGTCCATAACAGCACCAGCTGATCTACAGAGTAAAATAACCGCCAAGGCTTATTGTTTGGACAATATTGGAGCCCCCCCCCGCCCCCACCACACCCCCCCGCTGCTGCTCTCCCCTCTCCCTTGATTCATTTCACCCACTGTCCTCGGCTGCTGGAAAATGGCGTTAATTTTTTTATTACCTGTTTGACTCTCCAGCCTTATTACTGTAGCCCCTTAATGTTCGCTGTAACCGTGGAAACCAGATGAATAAATGTCCGCCAAAGAAAATGAGATGATTAAACAGGTCACCCTTGCAAAACAAATTCGCTTGGTCGAGCGCAATTTGTGTACCAAGCGGCTGTCTTAACAGTTTGCTAACAAGGGGATTGTTTGCCAGAGTAACTGGGGGGGTGAAGATATCTGGGGAGATCATGTGATTGAGGAGATAACGCTTTAGATCGCCGTGTTGTTTGTCTCATAATGTCGGAGTGGGCTCCTGGTTTTCTGCTCAGTCTTTGAGCTGAAGTTTGAAGCGTTCGCTGCCTGATCACCAGCGAATAGCGTTCTCTCATTTATGTTGCAACCAATCATTACTGCTAATTGTCCTTGAGGCCATCTGTATAGGGTGGCTCGTCCTCTGCTGCTGGAACAGCGCTGGTCATAGATTTACTCGTCCAATAATAATACTTAACAGCCGCAGTTCTCAGCTGCAGTAATACATAGAGCGCAGAGTTTCTCCTCAGATCAAACAGCAAACCCTTGTTCTCCCAGGATCTCCAGCCGTACGCAGCGTCTGCTGTAATCTGGGAAACAGAGAGTGTGTGCAGCTCCGGCGAGGACAGGCAGCAGCCTGGGCTGGAGTCAGGCCCGTGTCGCCGTCCTGACCACATCATGATGTGGGGACCGGCGTGCTGTTGTTTATGGAGGGATGCCTCGCTGGGTGTTGCTGTTTGTTACTGCCACTCGCTGTAAAACAGCGTCAGTCCCGTCACCAGATCCAGCCTCGGCTGCTTCTTCCCAATCCAGGGACACTGCAGCTCAAAACTGAAAAGCACTTATGCATTATTGATGTTTTAATTTGTGCAAATGCCCACGTCTTTGTTAAGTGATTATAGTGGTGGGGAGATAACAGGGAGGTACTTCTCTATGAAACAGGAGCTGCTCGCTGGCTGCACTGGAAGAAGCCATCAGCTGGGGGAGGGGGGGGGGGGGGGGGGGGGGGGGGGGGGGACTCCAAAATATCAGCGTGTCTGAGATAAGAACAAATTCAGCCGTTGATCTTTTGTCCTTATTTCACCTACACCTCCTGTTTATGGCACTGGTTTATAGGGCTTTTACATCCCTTATCAAAAATTATTTGATGTAAATACAAAGGAACTGACCTGAAAAGCCCTGTGTGTAAATATGCCGCGTGGCACTAGAAACTGACCTTGGGAGAAGAATGCAAAGTTATAACGCTTGCAAAACAAGCCAATAAAATAATACAGTGTTAAAGGAGGGAGTTTGGGTAAATATAAAAGAGGAGAGAAGCAATTTTCCTCCCAGCAATGATTAACTCAGAACAAAGGTTATCGGCCATGACATTTTTTTAAACTCTGTAATTTATGTAATTGCTACTGACGCTACCTTGTCAGGAAAAGTTGAAACCAACAGAAACACCTCGCTGCAGAGCGCTCTGTACCAGCCCCCCCACACACCTGCAGCCCGGCCTCCACCCTGCTCAACCTGTAAATTACGCTGCATTCATGTAGCTCAGACTGCATTAATATGGACTCCATCAATGTCATCCATGAGATAAGCGTCTTAGTTGTGGCTTTGGTCGAGTATTAGTCGTTTTCTTTTGTTCTTGGCTTTATTCTTTCTTTATTCTTTGGGAAAATCTGCTCGAGTGGGATCCAAACTCTGCCTTTGAGGTCCCTGGTGGAGGTAAAACACCAGCAGGAGTGTGCACAGATGTGCCAGCACACACACCACACACACACACACACACACACACACACACACACACAGGAGGCTCTCAGGCTTCCCCCAGCATTTACTGCTTTATTAAGCTGTCTCATGAACCCACCAGCAGAACATGAGAATACAGGAAAAAAGAAAAGCCCACAAAAGCCCACATTACTTCGATGATTTGATGTCATTTGTGGACTACAAAACACTGAGCTTTATTGTGTGCACAGGCAGAAAGGGCGAGAGCAGAGGAAAAAAGGAAGTTGGCTTAGAAATTCAGAATTTCAATTAGCGTACGTAATCTGAACCTGCCGGCTTTGATAGAGGCTTTTTTTTGACTAAGAATACAGCAGCACTTGTAAAACATTAATTAAGCAGACTTGTTTTTTTAAAGGATGGAGTAAAGTGCGCTTTATGCAGCTGCTTTCACTGAACAAAAGGCAGTTACCTCACAGAGAGCAGCGCTTCACCCAAAGCATGAGGAAAAAAGGACGTTTCAATTGGAGAAAAACACAAAAGACAAAAAGCAGCCATTGAGAGGAACGTTCAGAGGGAGATGATATCATACGAGAGCCGCGGCTTTTACTGAAGAATAGAAATGCATCCGAGCCCCAGTGAAACCTGAGCCAGGGCAGGAAAACGAGCTCCTATTTTAATGACTTTCTACCTGACAGATGACTTTAGGAGCTTTTGGATCACATTGCTGCGACTTTGTCTCTTACATCATCAAACCATTGATTATTAATAGTTTGTATGAATTGTTAATTGATAGGTAATGTGAGTTATAAAGGTAATATCCTCCTAAACTGAGCGAGACAGTCTGTGTGAACACAGTGAAAACTCCTAGAGGAGCCCCCCCGGCCGGCCTGGTGCTTCTGCTGTTTCTGGTAAGTGAGGCTACGTGATACTGCAGCTCGGAGCCGTTCACACTGAAGGGGGAGTTCACACACTTTGGTTTCATGATCGTTCAGAATCAGATAACGACCCAGCTCAGAAACTGCTTTTTAACCTTTCCTCCAATAATAGAGAGAAAGCTTTGATGCTTTCCACCTCATGGAAAATGTGAAAGAAAAAGCAAAAAAGGAAAGTCCCTGAGTCACGTGTGCATTTTCCACCGCATGTAGTGGATCCTTTTGCAGAGGATGATGAGTCCACACACACACACACACACACACACACACACACACACACACACACACACACACACACGCGCACGATACATTAAAACTGCCATAACTCGCACACCCAGCAAAGCTCCAAATCAATTGGAATGGATAGTTAAGCTGCCCCTAAAAATCAATGAGCAATTCATGTCCTTGATCACAGAGTGTCATTCCTCTCAATGTTAGAGGCTGATGAGGCTGCACGCACGCATACACACACACACACACACACACATTGAGCAGAGATATGCAGCAAATGTAACATCATGCAGAGTTAAATGCAGGACAGAGATGTGTTTTTTTTCCAGCTTCACCTACAGAACAGTGTTGACACGTAACCACATTTTCTCTGCCTCGATTTCATATGTATAAAACTAATGAGCAAGACATTAAATATGAGTAAATAACACTATTGTTCCACATGTTCACATGAGTTTGGCTGCTTTGTTCGAGCAGCAGCTGAAGACACTGAACTCTCTCAGAAATAGCAGGGAGTCCAATTTCAAAGTTCATGTTGTTGTTTTTAAACCGTGCAAAATGTTGCAATCCGACGACATTGTACACCAGCCTGGAAAATAGAGATGACCTTAGAGCCATTACATGGTGGTCCACACACACACACACACACACAGTGAGGGGGGCGAGGTTGTCCAAATGAAGAGGAGGAAAATTCTGCGTTTCAAAATAGCAATTTTGCCCTTATTAATGCCATTAGTGTAACAGTCACAATGGATCAAATCAGCGATGACCGAAGCAACTCCTCTGTCTCTGCGCTGTGACGGGATCACGTCGGGAGCGATTTGGCGTTTTGTGTTGATGGGTGAAGTTTGCAGCGCGGCGGCGTCCTGTAGGAGCGGCGGCGTCCTGTAGGACGGTGACATCACCACGTCTCTGGACCCAAGCAGAAAGTCCGGCTTTCAACCCAGATCCAGATAATGGAAGCGTCACAGTGAGTCGCTGCTGGCCCTGATTCTCTGAGGCTGTGGGTGTCACTCACCCCCCCCCCACCCCCCCCCGCCCCCCCACCCACCATCACCAATTATAGCCACACTGACCAGTCCACACACACTCTGTCCCCACACACAGAATGTCCCCAAACCTTCACTCCTCTGTCTCTCCTGTCTCCTTATTTGTCCGGCCGGGCCGAGATGATCCTGGAGCAGTTGCTCAGCTTAACAGGTGGTCGTGGTTTACGGTCTGTTACTCTGGAAACATTTGAAAGGGTCATTCAGCCGGGGGCTAAATGCCTCAGATTTGGGAGTGAGGCCTTCAGACCAGTTGTCGCTGTCAGAGCAGCGGAGCAGCAACACTTGCTCGTCCTCTCGTCGAGGTGAGAATGTTCTGCAGCTGTCACTTGCCGTCTTTACCTCGTGTGTTTTTGGAGGGGAGGCTTTTTTTTTGACCCTCATTTCCAATAAAGACAAAATGAATGTTTGTGGCAACTGGAGGGGGGGGCACCTCTGTGTCAGTCAGTGGCCGGCCGTGTGTGTCCTCCACAGGACGGCCTGGTGTCTCAGCCACCAATCACAGGGCGAGGCGAGAAGGCGAGGAGGTGAGGAGGCGAGGAGGCGAGGAGGCGAGGAGGCGAGGAGGCGAGGAGGCGAGGAGGCGAGGAGGCGGGGTGTGTGCTGCTCAGGCTGGGCTCTACGTTAGCTTACGTACCGTAGCTGCAGCTTCATGAGCGTGTGGTGGCTGTGCTGCTCTCCGTCTCCCTCCCGCCCGTCTCCCTCGCTCCCCGTCCTCCCCCCTCAATCCATCTGCATCATGTCGATCTGTCAGACTGCCAGTGTCTGTTCCAATTAGATTCCACTTAATACACGTAACCTCGATTAACACGCAATCAAGCCCAGATAAATCACGTCCTTTAAGTCCCCCCCCTCTGCCTCTCCTGTGTTGCTTTGCATCACTCACTTCTCCCCAACAAGCTCTCAGCGCGCGTCCTCGCTCGCAGCGTATAAACCACGCTCCGCCGGCTCCGGCAGGTACAGTGGGGAGACGTCGTCAGCGCTGACATTTTGTGTTTTCACCTCCAACCGAACGCTGCGTCTGGCTGCGTCTGGCTGCTGGCTGCAGCCCGCTGCGGCCTCGCTGCTCCTGCCTTAGCAGCCTCTTGCTGGTGGCCTTCTCACCCCTGAAGATGAAGGTGTCTTAATTACATCTTTGGTTAAAAAGCTACAAAAGACACCCAGGCTTCCTCCACGTAGGGGAGGCTGTGTAGTCTATTGTCTGGGTGACCTTTTTAGCTAGCGGACAATTGGTTTGACTAGATTACAAATTAAGACACAGCACCAGGCACTTAGAAAGCAAGTCTGTTAGAGAGCAGTTCTATTACTAGCGGCCTGTGAAAGCCACCGGGCCGTTGGCTTTAAGCAGCACATAAATGGCCACAGAGGCGGGCGTCGCATGCACAGCGCTGGTCTCTATAAAATATAAAGTTGCTTTTGCTTTAATGATATCTGCGACTGCCTCGCTGCCACTGGCAGGAAGAGGAAAACACACTGAGCTGATCCTGGGCCCACAATAATTCTTTTAGCAAAGTTAATAATTTACACTGAATATGCTAATAGAGAAAAGGACTGTTGAGTTTCCAAACAGTGAAAACCACTGAAAACACAAAGCAAAAGAAAACAACCCGGGGCAGAGAAACAGCTCACGCAGCACTCCGGGGTCTTCTTTTATTAATCGCTGCTAAAAGTGCTAACAGTGCTAACACGGACACGCTGAACAGATTAGCCTGTTTAATAACCGCCGGTCAACATGGCCGCCGCTGCTGCTCCACCGCCCCCTGGGCCAGGCTGGACCAGATCAGACCAGGACCAGAACCGAACCAGCATCAAAACAGATCAGACCAGGACCAAATCAGACCAGACCAGCACTGGACCAGGACCAGGACTGGAATAGCACCAAACCAGGCCAGACCAGGACCAGGACTTGAATAGCACCAAACCAGGCCAGACCAGGACCAGGACTTGAATAGCACCAAACCAGGCCAGACCAGAACCAGGTATGGACCAGGACCAGGACCGGGACCGGGACCGGGACCGGGACCGGGGACCGGGACTGAGCCTGGACCTGGACCTGGACCTGGACCTGGACCTGGACCTGGACCTGGACTTGGACCTGGATCCGGACCAGGACCAGAACCAGGGCCAGGGCCAGGACTGGGCAGGTTCCTATCTGTGTTCAGACTGAGGTTCCTCTCAGGGAGGTTCCTCCCTGTGCTCAGCGTTAATGGTTTTAAATGTCTCGTGCTAGTTGGAGCTGACAGCGCGGCCGGTGCTCTGTGTAAATAGGGCTTGGATTTAAAATAAATTAAGCTATGAGAAAGGCTCACGTTGATCCATTTCTTATCTGCTTTGCTGCCTTGTCAGCCTCAAGCCCTCTAAACTGTGTGGACACGTCAGGGGACGGCAGTAAAACCAGAGGAAGGTGGAGGCTGCAGCCACCGTGTTTCCAGCTTCCTTCAAACTGTTGATCTCTGTGAAACCAATTAAAAAGTTGTGCGTGTTTTATTTAATTAGTATTGGGTGCAAACAAAATGAGTATTGAATAGACACCCGATAGTCCAGCGTCCTGTCTGTTTCCATGTGCGGCCGCGGCCCCTTTAAAAGGAGTGACACTTTCACTATAAGTTGAGCTGATTCTTTTTCTCTTTCCCAGAGAAAAAAATGGGAACAACGCTGATGAGTTTTAACAGCTTCAGCCGGGCGATGGGCAAATATAATACGTGTTTTCCGTAGACGTCACCAATGATTATCTCATCTGGGCATTTTGGGTGAATGTGGTGGATTTAGAGGCTCGTCTCCCATTGTGCTGACATCACCCTTTAACAAACCAGATTAAATCATGGCTAAAATCATCTGAACTCTCCCAGAGTCTGCACGACTCAACAAAGAAAGTCTGGGAAAAATCTGGGAAAAAAAAGGGAACATAGAGTGTGTGTGTGTGTGTGTGTGTGTGTGTGTGTGTGGTTGTGGGGGATGGGAGGGGGATCACTGTGGAAATGGGGGCAAATTAACCCTCACACTGAATAATGGGAAAGGGAAGAACAACATTTAGCTCATTCAGAGAGACCAGCGTGGGACATTATTCTGCCCTCATTGCTTTTTAAAATCAAAGTATTTTTTAATTACATTATTTTTCTTTAGTTGTATTTTTTTTGTTGTTATTTTCTCAGTTTGTATTTTTATTATTTTTCTCACCTAAACTTCAGGACACATATCAGAGGCCTCAGTGCAGCAGAGTGAAAGGAAAAACCTCGGGGGGCTTAATAAAACGGAGCCAAGAGGCTCTTGATTTAGCCGAGCTTTTATAGAAGGAAAGTCAGATTAAAGGGCACCAGTGTCCAGTTTCCATGTCGAGGCAACACTGCATGGAAAATGGGTTTTGACACTTCCACCACTGTGACACGCTGCAGCAGGGAAACACAAAATGACACCTGTATATTTTACTAACAGCCGGACACGCAGAGTACGCTGGCTCGGCTGCTTCAGGCCGCGGAAAACCAGGGAAGCTTCTCTCTGCTATATGTGTCTGTGACTGTATGTATATGTATATATATATATATATATATATGTATATATATATTCACAGACATATATATACATATCTGTGTGTATGTGTGGTAGCAGGGCTGAGAGTGTGTGAGGCTCCTCAGGATTGTCAGCGCGTCATCTCAACTCTCTACAGTCGCGTGCTGCAGCCGCCGACCGTGACCTTGTGAAATGAACAAAGGAGAAGTGTGTGT
>CM055193.1:1829701-1872201 GCA_029224185.1 Karalla daura | reverse complement strand
CCCGGGATTTCAGAGAAATCTTCTGCACTGTTCGATTATGTATTATCATTCCAGGGCTTTGGGGGATAATCATCTGTGAGATTTGCTCACGTTTCCAGCAGGTCTGCTGAGATGCATGTACGTAGCTAATGGGATTGGGCTTTTTTTCTATCCCTCTCCTGTGGCGTTATGGAGCTGGCAGCTGAACTTGAACGGATGCGCATGGTGCTGAGTCGTGCACAGGACTATTTCAAGACTGAAATGCGATTGTTTTAATACTTTAATCCACCTGTCCTTGGCATTCAGGATGTTGCAGAAGTCGCCTAATTATTTCAGTGCCCTCTATCCTTCCTGGTGGACACAGCAGCCACGTCCCTGTCAGGACGAGCAGCAAAATCACACTCTCCTCCAAACCTCCTCAGCCTGGTGGAGACTTTAAAATGAGAGGATGAAACCGTTCAAGAGATGAGAGGATGAAACCGTTCAAGAGATGAGAGGATGAAACCGGAATCCTGTCAACTGACTCGTCTCAGATCCAACAAAATACAAATATTTTCCTTTAATTAAAAAGGCCTTGATGCTCTGCACCCGCCCCCCGTGTGTGTGTGCTGATACACACACGCACACACACACACACATGCAGGCCTTAAACACCCCTCAGTAGGGGGGTGCTCAAGGCCTGCGTGTGTGTGTGCTCCAGTAATGGAGCTGATGGTCCAGGTCCTGGTCAGGACCAGGGGCCTCATTAAGAGCAGGCTTCATCACATTAGGGTCCACAGGATGTTAGAGGAGCAGCGAGTGCATTAGGAGGCCTGGGGAGACGCTCCCAGCTCCTCCTCCTCCTCCTCCTCCTCCTGCGCCTCCTCATCTTAATGCACCTTTCAGAGGAATTCACAGAGGTCAATAATTATGCTCTGTAAATTATTCAGGCCAGGTCCTCAGTAATTGTGCTTTTTAGAGCTCGGACATTGACAGCATGTTTTACTGCAGCGCATCTGGGGCCGGACGGAGCGGAAGCACCGGGGTGTGTGTGTGTGTGTGTGTGTGTGTGTGTGTGTGTGTGTGTGTGTGTGTGTGTGCGTGTGCCCTGTCACTGCTAGCACTGATCCGCTCTGTGGATGTGAGTGAAGCAGCTGCTCTGCTAGCTCAGGCCAGGCCGGGCAGGCGCAGTGAGCTGCGGCTGGTCGCTCTGTGGGAATGTTTAGTTTGGGACACAACGTGTTATTTCTGTTTCATGGAGGAGAGGAAAGCTCAAACTGCAAGGGTAGCAGAAAAAATCTCCCAACTTAGAGAGCAAAGCCGCCCCCACAACGTCTCAGTGCACATGATAACAGCGTCCGTCCTCTGAGCCGCACGTTATTAACACGTCGCTGGCGGCAGAGCCGCTCTGTTGTCACAGCCTCTAATATTTATATTTATCCAGTTGAGAAGCATCGACAAACATGTCACACACCTGCACTTTAGACTGGGTTAGAATCCGTGCTGCTGCGCTGTCACCAGCCAGCCTGGACAGGAGCGTTGTGTTGGGCCGGAGACTGTAATTACTGTCTGACGATTCATCGAGGCACTGCATAAAATAGTGTTTATCCAGTCGCCCGTGTTTCTGTCCTGGGGGGGGGTGGAGGTGGGGGTGGGGGTGGGGGTGGGGTGCGGAGGGTTGGGGGGGTCATGTTTGGCACAGCGAGGACAGCCGGGGCGTCAGGAGAAGAATCGTGACTCCAGATCATTCAGCTCCTCTTGCCTCCTCCGTTCTTTGTCTCCCTCCTCCTCTCTCTCCTCTTCGCTCTTCATGTTGACAAAATGAGCTGTGGCCCCCCCGCCCCCTGCTCCGCCACCCCTCTCAGCCCCCAGCCCCCCCCCAGCCGCCCAACTCCTCCCCCCTCCACCTCGACACACCCACACAAAAATAAACATAAAAAGCTCATTTGTTATGGGCATTCATTTCTGTTGATATGTTACAGGCAGCAGCTACAGGCAGCAGCTACAGGCAGCAGATTCAGGCAGCAGATACAGGCAGCAGATACAGGCAGCAGCTACATGCAGCAGCTACAGGCAGCAGATATAGGCAGCAGATACATGCAGCAGATACATGCAGCAGCTACAGGCAGCAGATACAGGCAGCAGCTACAGGCAGCAGATACAGGCAGCAGCTACAGACAGCAGCTACAGGCAGCAGATACAGGCAGCAGCTACATGCCATGCAGCAGATACAGGCAGCAGATACATGCAGCAGCTACAGGCAGCAGCTACATGCCATGCAGCAGATACAGGCAGCAGATACAGGCAGCAGATACAGGCAGCAGATAACCCCCCATACTGTGTGTGTGTGTGTGTGAGATGCTAAATGATCAGATCCAGTGAAATATTTGTGGCCTGTTTTCTCACAGGATGAGTGTGCGTGTGTCAGCCGTCATATATCAAGGTGTGTGAGGCCTCGTCCTCCACACACACACACACACACACACACACACAGAGCACAGGTCGTTGTCGCGGAGGCTCCTTCCCCTCGGCTGCAGGTCAGGGTGACTTGCCCCCCCCCATCCCCCCCCCCCCCCTCACTAAAATGAATGCGAATTGGAAGCAACATGAAGGTCCTGCTCATACAGGAACACTCACAATATGCTGATGTTTTCTTTTGCGCTCTGTGTTTGCTAAATTGCCTTTGACTGCGTGCATCAGTAATGAAAGTTTATGTCCTTGTGGGGAGGGCAGCCAGTCCGCTCCAGTTAGGACCGGGACATCTCTCCTGTCTGCCTTTTGTAAGACTTTTCTTCCTCTAATACGTCCTTATGAATAAATGAAGTCCATGAAGTCATTTTTTCCATATTTGTGTAAATTGCTTTAAAAGCATTTTATCATGTCATAAAAACGCGCAATTGATCTGCAGGGCTTAGCCCATTGGACAGCTGTGTGTTTTGTTAATGGCCACTTTGCTCCAAGCAGCTTATTAAAAAATTTATATATAAATGCTAAAATTGCATAAATTATTTAGATACAGTAAGCATTTTTTTTGTTTTGGTGAAGCAGGGAGGGGCTGTTATCAGTATGGAAATGTAGCATAGTATATTATCTGCTGAAATATAGTAATATATCTGCCCAGACACATATGTGTCCTCCTCCCTGCCCCCCCACACATGCAGGCGCAGGGAAAAAAAGTATATATTTTTTGATGACTTCGTTTCAGCAACCACGGAATGTCACCCATATCCTGGTTGATTGTACTTTCGAGTTTTATGATGTTTTTCCATTGATTTGTTTCCCCGGCGCAGCTGCCGACCTCTATTGAGGGACGAACGTAATCAGCGCTGACGCAAATTAGATGGTTATTCGTTTCGAAAATTGACAGAAAAACAATAAAAAAGATGAAATGCTCCCAAATCAATAGATATAATGAAATTCAAATAATCCGAGAGATGAGGTCTCCATGGCAACTGATAATGTGGAAAAGAAAACAATTTAATAAAGGACAGACACGCTTTGAAAACAGATTGGGGAGGGGGGGCGGCTGTAAAGCGGGGAGAGGAGAGGAGGGGAGAGGAGAGAGGAGGAGGTGAGGGGGTGAGGGGGTGAGGGGGTGGGGGGTGTTTGTGGCTGTAGTGGCTCCTCTATAGCTTGTTTCTCCGGCGTGTGAAGGATCTGTGTCTGTCCCAAGGACACCGCAATAATTAGAAAAGCTTTCAGGCCAGAAAGTGCAGATTCAGGTTTTAATACACAAAATTATTTCAGGGGCAGTGAATCGGAAAACCATTTGTTGGTGACCTTCCCGAGCCCCCCCCCACCCTGCCCCCCCCCCCCGGCACAGGGCAAGATGGAGGCTGCGTGGCAGTGGCGCTGAGTTATGGCATATTTGTGTTTTTATAGAGGCAGCGCGGATGGAGCTGGGGAAGTTGGGAGGGGGACGTGGGGGTAGATGTGTGTGTGTGTGTGTGTGTGTGTGTGTGTTTTGCGTCCATGGGGGGGGTGGTCACAGGCCTTTGTGTGTATGTGTGTGTGGGGGGGGGGGGGTCTGGCAGGAGTCGGGCAGAGGAGGCAGAGGAAGACAAGAGGGAGAAAGTGCAGCGAGAGAAAGGGGGAAGTTGCAGATCCGGCTGTATTTACAGATCAGTTGTCAAAAGGAGCCATTTAAGGGGAGTGTGTGTGTTGCTGCGCTGCGACTGCGGCTGTTTAAAAAGCAGCACACAACTATGAACCTGAGAGGGAGACAGTCAAACAGGCTCTGTGTTGAAGACAGACAGAGCAGGGGTGGCGAGGGGAGCGAGTGGGTGTTAAGTGACTTCATTTGTAGTCTATTTAAGGTATGTTTTACTCGTCCTTGTGCTGCTCCTCCAACATCTAATACACGGCTGCGTTCCAGCTCGCACAGCCAGCGAATAGTGATTGAGTGCATCGTTCTTATTTCCTGTAAATACAAATGACTTTCCTTCATCTTCCTAAAAACCTGTATTTGATTTCTGTCCTGCTGTCAGGGGAGATTTGCCACTGATGCAAACACTGATAACAGTCAAAGCCGGAGCGCGGCTCTGCCCTCATTAGCTTATCACCACTTTTTCTATGTACACGTTCTGTGGCTTTATTCAACATCCGTGTCCTGCTCTTTTAACATCCTATTTTCTTTATTACTCTTTGTTTTGAAGGCAGTTGGTTTGGGCGTTGGAGCCTGCCCTGTCAAGCAGTCACCAGCATTTTTGTGTCATTTTAAGGCTTTGTTTAACTCAAGTAAAGTTGATCCACCCACTGTTCAAATGATACTAGCAGCAGGTCCGGGATATCGCGTGGTGAGTGCAGATACCCTTATCCTGTTCCAGGCAGCAATAAATGGAAAAACAAGCCCTCGCACAAAGCTTGGCCTGATAATTACAGTTCTGATATGTTAATAGCAGAGGATCCTGAGCTCCATCTCCGTGCTGCTGCGATATAAAGCACCATAAAAGTTAGGTAATATTTGATAAAATGTGGGATCAAGTTCCACATATTGTTGATCTCAGTCCTTTTCCGTCATTTACTTTGCATCTACAGTTAAATTCATTTCATCCCGTTCTCACATTTTCTTGCTCTGACGCCGTTGTTAACATGATGTCGCACACACAGAATAATTACAGGCTTATTGAGGCTGCGATAGTTAGATCTCCTCTGCTTCCACTGAGCTGAATCTGCCCTTATCAAAGCAAATAGAGATCTGACATTCTTCAGCAGGACAGCTCATATTCTCCTGTGCTGTTATTGCCGTGTGAAAAGTGCCCGACGAGTAGGAGAGAAACTAGAAATTCCCCAGGGAGCAGTCGCTCCGAGCCTCCGAATCTGACGCAGCCGTGTCAATGAAAACTGTTTGTTTTCCTGCTTTAATGAAACAGATCCACACACACACACACACACACACACACACACACACACACACACACACACACACACACACACACGGCACAAATCCTTCAAGCAGCAGTTGCAAACAGCAGCAGTTGTTCAGTGTGTGTGTGTGTGTGTGTGTGTGTGTGTGTGTGTGTGTGTGTGAGGCCTGGAGCCAGGTCTGGACTGAGAAGAACTGAGGCCGAGGGCAGCTCCCTGTACACACCACCAACTTCACACCTGTCTCTCTCTCGGTCTCCCTCACACACACACACACACACACACACACACACACACACACACACACACACACACACACACACACACACACACAGACACACACACACAGGGATCCTGCAGCCGTGCTGCTCAGCACAGGGCTCTCATTGTAGCAGTGACAGGAGGGCGCCCGTTAAGTGGCTCTCTCTTTTCCTGGGGCCTGTGTGTGTGTGTGTGTGTGTGTGTGTGTGTGTGTGTGTGTGTGTGTGTGTGTGTGTGTGTGTGTGTGTGTGTGTGTGTGTGTGTGTGTGTGTGTGTGTGTTCCCCATGTGGCCGTGGGGTGGAGAAGGGCGATGAAGGACCCCTACTGGTAAAGTGGGTAAACTCGCACAGCCTCGACATCTGTGCTCGGAGAAGGAGGTGGGAGGGGGAGGGAGGGGGAGGGAGGGAGCAGGGAGGAGAGATAGACAGCAGAGAGGGGGACTGAGTGGGAAAGAAGAGGAAAGGAGTGAGAAGGAGCAAGGGAGGGAGAGGGAGACGAGGGAGAGGGGGGAGAGAGAGAGCGGAGCTTGGCAGAGAGCAGTTGAGGAGAAAATGCCTTGTTTCGTGGAGAGAATAGTTCCAGGGCAGGAGGGAGAGGTGAGACAGAGCGCAGAGGGCGGTCTGCTGCCAGGTAAGACCCACACACACACACACACACACACACACACACACACACACTGACACCCCCTCCTCTCCCCACACACACACTCACCCCCCCCACTCAGAGTTGAGTGCTACCTCGAGGTGAATGCTCTGCTACTAGTTGCAGTTGGCAGAAGTCAGGCACGCATGTGTAGTAATGTGGTGGGTGGTGTCACAGTGTGTGTGTGTGTGTGTGTGTGTGCGTGTGTGTGTGTGTGATCACACAGAGCAGGTGTAATGTTTTCTTTCTGCAGAAAAACGGAGTTGTTTTTAATTACAGATTCCTATTTGGACTTATAGCTGCTTGTCAGTGGTGTGTTTAATTGGTTTTTCTGGATTTTTTTCCTCAAAGTTCTGTTGTTGACTTTTTGTGCTCTGCATTACAGCGAACTCACTTCCACTTTTATTTTTGATATTTTACCTTCATGACAGTCAGTGATGGAAACTAACCGAGAACATTCACAATTTTCATTTACTTTTATTTTACATTTTCAATCAAACCTAATGTCAGGGAAAGAGTTTAGCTTCACTGCAGATGATCGTTATAAAATGTGACGAAATTATATAAAGTAAAGAGAATATAAAGCTGTTTATAATGATCTCCTCCTTGAACAAGATAAAACCAGGAATAATAATTAATACATTAAAAATGTGTTAAAAGGTAAAAATCTCTGGAGCTGCAGTTGTGTTTGGAGTTATGGTGCTTTTTATAATTTACTTTTTTAGGGTCTTCTTTTTCTCAAATTTTGAAAATGATCAGTCTTAATTTTATTTAATTGTCTTTTGTTTCTTCCGTTAATTACAGTCACACTGTGACATCGTTTCTAATAGGTGTGAATATTTTAACCAACCACTAAATGCTCTGAACTTTACAGCAGAGCTGGACGTCGATTTAACACACAAACGCTTTCTAATTTAATGTAAATACATTGTTCTGTGGTTAAAAATGGAAATAACGCATTAAATCTGTCCCATAAAATCCAACGAGTCAGGAGCAGATTTCAGGGCTGTCGTGCAGTAATTGGATCGATGCTGTTTAGATACAGATGTTGTGATGGAGCTTTGTCATGGCAGGACTTTCCACTCTGATGTAAACAGACTGTTGAACGGAGGCAGAGGAGTCCTTCTCCTCCAGGAGACGCAGCCCTCAGAGAATAATCCTCCCCGCGCACAATTAGATTTTCTCCTTGTGCTTAAATAAATACTCTGTCTGCGAACATAAACACAGATACACGCTGCCTGCGGCCGTCACACTCTGCCTCCCAGCAGCTCCTCCAGGCCTCTCCTCCTCCTCGGCCTCAGGAGGAGGAGGTGAGAGGAGCAGAGCAGGGAGCAGGAGGAGGAGCAGGCAGAAGTTGGCCTCCTCCAACTCTCCGGCTGTTTATTTGTTTCTATAACGGATGGCAGCAGCTTCCTGAGCGAAAGGTGAAGTCAGAATTGAATTTGGCTGACGTTACCGTGGCGATCTGGCAACCGCCCGAGTCCCAGAGGACTCTCTGGTTGCTGCGCCGCGCGTGTGTTTGCTGTTTAACTGGTGTGTGTGTGTGTGTGTGTGTGTGTGTGTGAGAGAGAGAGAGAGAGAGAGAGAGAGAGAGAGAGAGAGAGAGAGCGGTGGGTGGTGGGAGCAGCGCTCACCAGAGAGACATTTTACTAAGCAGACATTTCCCCCTCTGTTTTCACTCTGACCTGGTAGGAGATTGATGACTGAATTGTGGAGTACATGTTAACAGTAACTGGTGATTTATGAAGATACTTAGGGTAAGTGAGGCCGCACAGGCTGAGGGGAAGAAAAAGATATAGCCTTTTAAGTTAATGTAAAAATATAGCCTTTTTAAGTAATAATTGTTATTACCACTGCAGGCTGTGGAGAGTCAGTCAGATGTGCTCAAAGTGCAGAGTGAAGCTTTTCCTTCTCTCTTGGCCTACTTCCCTTCTTTGTTTCTGGCTTGTCTCTACTCCACTCAACTACACACATTTTATGGAAAAAAACCATCAAATTTAGAGGAAATCTGTGTGGCATGTATACACACACACCAACAGAGGAAGAGATTTTTAGACCTGTTTAGTTGCTAAATTGAAATATCTGAGTAGAAATAGTCACATTTTCCTGAGTAAACCACAGTGGAAAAGTTCTCTTGGATGAACCTTTGCACTGCAACAAGTGCACTGTGTGTCTTGGCAGTCGCCCTCAGCCTGAGATCCCTCAGAAAATCCGCATGCAATTTTAGAAGAATCAGATTCTTTCCCTTTGCTTGGCTCACTCACTCCCCTGATATTATGCACATGGAGAATCCTCCTCTACTCAGATATGAGACTCAATCCACTTGGATGTGATCTATAGCATTTTTAAGGAATAAAGCAATTTTGGGGAATACGGAATAGTGCTTCCCCAGGAAGAGGGATGGCTTTCATTTTTTTCCGAGGCACCTCTTAGACTGAGTGAAATGTTTCCCCTGTTCGCTCAGGGACGACTTTATTTCTTACCAGGGATTTAACACTCACTCAGTCCCCTCATAAATACAGCGTCCCTCAGCCCTGCGCCCGCCATAACTCACGCACTAACTCTCTAGCTAACTAAACTCATATAGCAGAGCCAACACTTGTTTGTCTTTTAGTTCGCTCTTTCCCCCACGCCTCCTCCTCTGCTCCTGCTCCTGCTCCTGCTCCTGCTCCTGCTCCTGCTCCTGCTCCTGCTCCTGCTCCTACTGATTTATACGTGACAGGATCTCCTGTGACGAGTCTCTGGGCTGCTGCTCTGATCTGCTCGGGCCACTCGTGGAGTGGGTTTTAGCAGAAATGTGCATTTGAATATGAGCCAGGCTAATCTCCTCCAGGCTATTTAGAGTGAGTCTAATGCTCCAAGAATGAGCGAGAACAACACTGGAGAAAACGCTGACGTCCCTCCCTGCGTGTCCTGACACAGCTCAGGTCTCCAGAGCCAACAAGCTCGATTCTTTGACACTCCACAGTTCCTGCTTCAGGCACCTGTTGGAGCGGCGGCCTCGGCCCAGGTGACCTGCTGAGGTTCTGGACAGTGAGGAGCTGAAGGAGCAGCGAGGAGTAAACAGACGATGAAGTGTAACATCGGATGATAGACCTCAGGAGGCTCGTTGTGGAAACCTCCAGTGGAGGTTGATCTGGATCTGTGGGAGGAGCCGGGGCTCCTGGCCCGCTTCCCGTGCTGGTTGTTAACAGCCGCTGGAACCTTCTGTTCTCTGTGCTCCTCCAGCATCTGACGACCCTCTGAAGTCACAATCAGCCATTCTCATGTCTCCTGGTGTTTTGTTGTATTTGCCTGTGAAAACGCAGGCCGTGCTCGGAGGAATTACCCTGAGCTGAGAGTGTCAGAGGGGGAGGAGGTCCCCCCCAGCCTCCCCCTCTCCTCGCTGTCCTTCCTCTCTTTTTGATCTCACCATCAAATCTTCCCTGGTTTTTATGAGTGACGTTTCCCGGAGAGCGGCTGGGGAAATCGCCGGCTGAACAAGACGTTTGAGAAAATGCGCCCGAGCAAGCGATCACCTTTGATAACACCACGGCTCCAGGGGGACGGAGAAGAAAGACGGAGACGACGAGCATTGTTCCTAATGAAAAACGTGTGTGAGCGGCACTGGGACCAGCTTCCATCCCTCCACCAACAGCTCACAACATCCTGCAGCATCAACACCTCCCCAGAGCTGAGCCTCAGGGCCCAGACCAGTGGGAGAGGACCCCGGACCAGTCTGGGTACACCAGACCAGTGGCAGAGGACCCCGGACCAGGGAGGAGAAGGGAGAAAGATGAGCAGGGGGCTTGGAGAGGAGGAGGAGGAAGAGGAGGAGCAGCAGGAGCTGGGTGAGGAGCAGGAGGAGGAGCAGCAGGAGCTGGGAGGGGAGGAGAAGGAGCAGCAGGAGGCTGGGAGAGGAAGAGGAGAAGGAGGAGCAGGAGCTGGGAGAGGAGGAGGAGAGGGAGGAGCAGCAGGAGACTGGGGAAGAAGGAGGAGGAGCAGCAGGAACTGGGAGAGGAGCAGGAGGAGGAGCAGCAGGAGCTGGGAGGGGAGGAGAAGGAGCAGCAGGAGGCTGGGAGAGGAGGAGGAGAAGGAGGAGGAGCAGCAGGAGCTGGGAGAGCCAGAGAGACGTTGGCGTCAGTAATTATCCGTCAGAGCGAGGACAGAGCAGGAAGGAGGCTCCGCACACGTAATGACCGGGTATCACTGCAGCTCTGACAGCGTTAATCTTAGAGCCACGCTGTGCGTGTGTGAGTGTGTGTGTGTGTGTGTGTGTGTGTGTGTGTGTGTGTGTGTGTGTGTGTGTGTGTGTGTGTGTGTGTGTGTGTGTGTGTGGGGCCGTCCGTCCGTCTCTCTGACTCTTTCTTCTCCTGGACCAACGTGACCTGACGTCTGTGCTGGTGTGACTTCAACTTTCTTTGCTCTTCCTCCTCGTCTTCCTCTACTCAGGAGAAGTTTGTGAGTGGCTGGCTCCAGGCTGGTTCTAGGCTGGTTCCAAGCTGGTTCCAGGCTGGTTCCAGGCTGGTTGCACTCCAACATGAGGAGGTGTGATGAATATGTATCCTGAGAACATATGGCAGCAGCAGCACTGGGACTAGGTGTGTCCAGGAGGGAGAGCTGCCGATGCATTATTCTCCATTCAAACGACAGAGTGAGGAGGTGCTGAGCTCCTTCACACAGGGCAGGAGAAGAAGGAGAAGCAGGAGGAGCAGAGGAGCAGCTGAGTTTGGTTGGTTGGAGGCTTCCCGGCCTGGCTGAGCCGCTCTGACACTCGGCTGATTAAAAGTGATATTTCTGACACATTAGGATGCGCACGGGAAGTAACCTCCTCTAAAGCGTTCATTATTAGATGCATGACAGACCTGAATATTTATAAAATACCTTTAATAATTAATGGCAGCAATCTGCTCCCGTAATTCATCAGATTTGCACTTCAACAGAGTATCCGTTTTCACTTTAAAATAATAATAAGAGGAATATTAATGTAAAGCGGGCAGCTGGATGCAGCCTGTTCACGCTGCTAACGAAGCTTTTCAAATGAAAGACGCGCTCGCTTCAAACCTCCAGTTGTTTGTGCTCAACAATTTAGCGAGAAGCTTCTCACAAATGTGGCAAGTCATGAAGATAAAGATGCAGGAAACAAAGTGGGTTTGGTGTAGAATGCAGAGTCGTGGCTGTGGTTTTATCAAAAGCAAATGTATTTGTTGGAGTCGACGCTCAGCACTTCCCTTTGTTCAGAAATAGAATGTGAAGCAGCTTCACTCGTCTGATCGCTCCAGACGGCTCCTCCTCGTTGTCACTGTTGTTTCAGCCAAAGCTTCCTCTGCTGGCTCCACAACAACAACAACAACAACAACAACGACAACAACAACGACAACAACAACGACAACAACAACGACAACAACAACAAGACAGTAACACAGCAGCAGCAACACAAAAACAACACAACTACTACAACACAACAAGACAAACGCCACAGCAACAACAACACAACTACTACAACACAACAACAAGACAAACACCACAGCAACAACACAACAACAACAAGACAGTAACAGCAGCAGCAACACAACAACACAACTACTACAACACAACTACTACAAGACAACAACAACAAGACAGTAACACAGCAGCAGCAATAACAACAACACAACCACTACAACACAACAACAACACCACAGCAACAACAACACAACTACTACAACACAACAACAACGCATCAGCAACAACAACACCACAGCAACAACAACACAACTACTACAACACAACAACAACGCATCAGCAACAACAACAACAACACCACAACAACAACGCATCAGCAACAACAACGCCACAGCAACAACAACACAACTACTACAACACAACAACAACGCAGCAGCAACAACACAGCAACAACAAAATAACAACAGCAACACAGCAACAACACAACAACACAGCAACACGGCAGCAGCAACAACAACTACAACAACAACAACTACAACACAGCAACAACATAACAACAACAACAACAACACGGCTCAGCACCACAACACGGCAACAACAACACAACTGCAACAACCTAACAACACAGCAACAACAAAAACAACAACACATCAATAACAAGAGCAGCAGCAACAACAACGGAAATGTTTCAGGTCAAAACTGACACTTTGGATCTCCTCATTCCACCATGGACCCACCATGGACCTCTGAGCATCTCAGCTTCTCAGCTTCTCCTCAACTTCTCCTCAGCTCCTCCTCAAGTTCTCCTCAACTGCTCCTCAGCTCCTCCTGAGCTCCCCCTCAGCTTCTCCTCAGGTTCTCCTCAACTGCTCCTCAACTCCTTAGTTCCTCCTCGGCTCCTCAGCTTCTCCTCAGCTCCTCCTCAGCTCCTCAGCTTCTCCTCAACTTCTCCTCAGCTCCTCCTTAGCTCCTCAGCTCCTTAGCTTTGCAGCTTGTCCTCAACTGTATCTACCCTATTCAGCTTCTCCCCAGCTCCACCTCAGCTCCTCAGCTTCTCCTTAACTGCTCCTCAACTCCTCAGTGTTTCCTCAGCTTCTCAGGTCTCGCTGAGCTCCTCAGCACAAACACATGTTTACATTTGACAGAGATGTGACCTGCAGCCACAAGAAACAGGAGGAGAGCATGATGTGCACGCGCACACACACACACACACACACACACACAGTATAGGTTACACACTTCACATGTGTTCACAGTGTATTGTGCACGTACACACACACTCTCAGTGTGACAGTGTGTGTCAGGACGTCATCGTCTCATATGGAAGTGAAGCTGAAGTTGTGTAGCAGCATCGCAGCCACAGGGTCTGAAAAACACAAATCCCTGAGCAGGAAGACTCACGCTCTTCACCTCCGCCTGTACAATGAGACGCTTTTTGATCAAAATTTAATCGTCTCATCAGGAGAAAACATCCAACACTGACACTGTGATAGGAAAGGCCTGTAACAGAGTCCAGGCGAGAAAGAAAGTCTGAGAGAAGAGAGAGAATATGAGAGAGAGAATCTAAGAGAGAGTCTGAGAGGAGCAAGAGTCTGAGAAGAGAGAGAGAATTTGAGTGAGAGTCTGAGAGGAGAGAGAGTCCGAGGGAAGAGAGTCTGAGAAGAGAGCGAGAACCTGAGGGAGAGTCTGAGAGGAGAGAGAGAATCTGAGAGGACAGAGAGAGAATCTGAGAGAGCCTGAGAAGAGAGAGTCTGAGAGAGAGTCTGAGCAGAAAGAGAGTCAGAGAGAGAGACAGTCTGAGAGGAGAGACAGAAAGAGACAGTCTGAGAGGAGAGCCAGAGAGGGAGAGGACGGTGGTCGGACCGTTCTGAGTCTGTCAGGCAGAGCAAATGTTTTAATGGCAGCAGATCGATGTGTCAGGCAGCTTCCTGTCTGCAATACGCCGCTGCTTTTGGGGTAAATGTCACCTCCGTGTCTTCTAAAGAGGAGACGGAGGAGAAAAAGAGGAAACGGAGGAGGAGGTGGGGGGTGGGGGTAAACATTCCCAAACGCTCTGGTTTTTAGGGAAATTGCTTGAAAAACATTGAGTTGCTCTCGTTCACGAGGCCTCGGATCTGAAAAACAAATTTGAAACGTAACCTTGGAAATCAATTAAGAAGAAAGTCCCGGAGCTGCAGGAAAGAAGGAAGGTCCACCCCCCCCCCCTTTCTTCCCCCTTCCTCCCCTCCCCTCCCTCCCCTCCCCTCCCTCCCCATGTCCTCTCCTCTCCTCCACTTACCAGTGGATCAGATCTGCCCATCACCGTGTGTGTGTGTGTGTGTGTGAGCAGCTTTGTCAGCAGACGCTTTCCTCCATCTTCTACGGCGTGGTGCTCCATGCTGTCACAGAGTCTTCAGAGTCTTATTAAAGAAATGCCACGGCTCATCTCCATGTCCCACCATCACAGCCTGACAGGCTGGATCTGGCCTGACAGCCTCACATCCAGGTTAACCGCATGGACAGCAGGGCCACACACACACACACACACACACTCTGCCACAGTCACACCAGGCTGCCCACCTCCATGGGTGGGGGGGGTTAGGTACACCGACATACAGGAGTGTGTGTGAGGCAGGTGGATGTTTCCAGGCTTAATTGATAACTAATGGAGCTGTGAGCAGAGCTTCCCCAGAGGACCTGCACTGTGTGTGTGTCCTGTGGAGAGACCGGAGGACACAGGGATGGAGGGGAGTGGGGGGAGGGGGGTGGGGGTGGACAAGGATGACTTACACTACAGCTCAGCTCCAGATCTGGTAAATTAAATATGGCCCCAAAGAAAATGACATGGAGTGACACACAGAGCAGCTCTGACCTCTCAGGCCTCACACACACACACACACACACACACACACACACACACACACATAGATACACACACCTCGTGCCCCCTCCCAGCAGAGATCCCCGTGACCAAAATACAAGTGAAGCAGTTAATCTGTACAGATATTAGCTGAAGGGCCCTGGAGAGGAGCAGCTCTGAGCTGCACACACACACACACACACCCCTGCAGCCCCCCCCCAGCAGCCGTTGGGGGGCCCGGGTTGTGGGCTCATTTACGTGTCTTATCAGAGCAGCTCGGCCCTGAATGATCGTGAGACAAAGCAGAGTGAGTGCTCCAGGCCGAGCTCCTCCGTGGCAGCGCGCGTCCTTCTCCATATTTTACAGTTTGTTCGTCTCGGCTGATGAAGCGGCGTCTGGCGCCAGCTGTGAGGCCAGATTCCATGTACAATTTTAACCAGAGTCCTGTGATTTACCCAGAGCTGCAGCTCAGTGAAAGTTGAGTGTTTTGGTGGCTGCTGTCAGTCCGGCTCTTGTCAGTCCTGTCAGACGGAGGCCTGTGTCCCTCAGACCAGCAGCTCGTCCTCTCTGGAAACACCATAATTACCCTGTTTGTGATGAGGCTGCAGGGCCGCTCTGTCCCTGCCCGGCCTCAAGTTCAACGTCTTTCCTCTTCCGCCTGCACTTGAAATATACATTGTTTTCTGCAGCCATTGTCCGTGTGTGTGTGTGTGTATGTGTCCTGCAGCATGGTTTGTGTGTGTGTGTGTGTGTGTGTGTAGCGTGGTGCAGGGCTGAGGCCTGTGTGTGATAAGAGCCCGTGGACGGAGCCGCAGTGTAACAGTCCAAACAGGTCCTTCAAGGTCATGAGCACCCAGAAACACACACACACACACACACACACACACACACACACACACACACACACACACACACACAGCGCAAGGTCACATCCGAGACTAAAAGCAATAAGTGCTTTATTGATAGAGAAAAAAACAACAAGCAGGCAGATGTGCAACCAACTGATTAATAATAAAATACATTCGTGGGGGGGCAGGGGGGCACCTCCTGAGTGTGTGTCCGTGTGTGTAGGTGTGTATGTGTGTCTATGTGTGTGTGTGGGTGTTTACCACAGCAACACATTGATCCTCTAGTGGAACCTAAAAAAATCTATCAGAAACCCAGTTGTTCAAACTAGAACCAGAAGTGACAGATTGGTGCTGGTGGCTGCCCCCCACCCCCACCCCCACCACGCCCCTCATCCCCCTCAACCCCCAGGCTCATGCTGTTATTTGTTGTGTTATTTGTAAAGTTGAGTGTGAGAGCACAGTTGAAGAGAAGATCAGACACAGTGTGTCGGTGGTGATCTGAGACCAGGAACAGTGGAACAATGAGTCTTTGTCCACTCAGCTTTTATCTCTTTATGAAAATAAGCCGCTGCAGGGACAGACGTCATCTTTATGTGCCTTTATCATTCTGCTCTCCACTTCTCTCTTCATCCCTCCCTTGTTTCTCCCTCCTTTAAACTGCAACTTAGGTGTGTCCATCCCCTCAGTTCTGTTCAGATAGACGTGAGGTGGGCTGTAATAGGAGGTGCCCCCCCCCCCCCCCCCCCCCCCCTCAAACCCCAACTCTGCAGCAGTGTCTCCTCAGACGTTCCCTCCCTGAACCCCCATCTATCACCTAGTTGGCAGTGGCATTGTTTTTAATCATCAGAACCTCAAAATTATTATTATCGCTTCTGATGCAGCAATTAAAACTTCAGGTCAGAGGCACAACGAGCGGTGATCAGCAGCCGAGCTGAGAAGTTTTAATTAGACGATCAGAACCATTAATGCACAAAAAAAAGGTGTGCGCTGGGAAATTAACGGGAACGTCTTAATCAGGGTTAGCGACTCCGAAGAGGAGTCAAGTGAACAGAGAGCAAAAAACAAATCATTTCCGCACCACTGGGACAAAACTCAATTAAATATGCATGCGGAAAAATGGAAATTTCTCAGCTTCTGCTGCTCCGACTGTTGGAAAACTGTGGTGAATCCGTGGCGCGGGGTCGTCGCCCTGCTTATTGTTATTCTTGTGTAATAAAGATGAGAGAGGGGCCAGATGCCGGGTCTGCGTGTCCTCGTCCATCAGTGGCTTCACGCTTGACTCGCTGCCGGCTCAAAACCCGACTCTGCTGCGTCGGTGTGTGTTTGCTGTGTGGCTCAGTGATTTCCCTGGAACACTGACGCACACACACACACACACACACACACACACACCTCCCCAGAGAGCCAGACGCTGGAGGTTCAGTGACTCCACGCGGGAGTCGCAGCCTCATTCATCTGCCAGACCTTCATGAAGTTAAAGCTGCTTCTTTAAAGCTGTAGAAACTCCTGGTTGCATATTGTAAAATAATCCTGAGCTAAACAGACGTCTCCCAGACCCTGTTTGTATTAATTAAGTGGTGATGTTGTGGGGGGTTTGTCCCTGTGTCAGTCATGTTGGAACGCAGCAGGGATCTGCGTGGAGCCCTGATCCGAGTCTGATTAGGTGGAGACGAGCAGCCTGGGTCTGAGCAGGAGCATCAGCCCGGCCTGCAGCCTGCGGCGCTGCAGGGAGCCCGCACAGCACCAGAGCCGCCTCGTCGCTGCAACTTCTCCGCGTTGCTTACGTGACTTTACGTCTTCACTGAGATGATTACGTGTTGGACGGTGAGAGCTGCCGCTCTGCTGCTGTGATTACAGTCTGTGCACGTTCACACAAATAATGCACTTCCAGCAGCGTTATTAGGATCTGAAACACCACTTGATTGGGCATGATATCACTCTGGCACACCAACAGAGGCTCTGCTTCAGCCCCCCAGGAGCTGATGGAGCTGACGAGGAGGTGGCCTGTCCTCCAGGCTGAGCAGAACCAGGACCCGACTACTGTGAAGCACTTATTTCTGACTGGACATGAAGGAGAGGCCCAACTCTGCAGATGGAGTCAGATAGTTTGTGGAGAATTTCCTCAGGTTTTGGCCTTATACAGACAGCGCGCAGCTTCCACTGTGGCCCTGCGCTGTTTCCAGAGAAAATAGTGTCACAGTTAACGTAAGCAGAGGGAAACATCAGCTTCAGCTGCTGGGATTCTGACCTGTCTGTGTGCTGCTCCTGCTAACTGAGGTGTCTCCTCCTTGACAATTAGCACACCAGGCTAGAACAGAGTGCAAATAACGTCGGACCGTGTCACACTGTTGTTTTTCCTCCCATATTCATTAATAAGGCAGAATGCTTACTGGACTTTCGAGGAGGTGGGGGAGTTGCTCCCACAGGGAAAAGTTGTTCTTTCATGTAGGTCCCCACAGATTTTATCTCATTGTACGCTATCATGCACACAAACGACTTGAGGTAAACAGCTTAGCGTTACCATAGCAATGCCTATTGTGAGCAACGGCAAAAAGCTGCCGTGGACACAAACCCTCAGCATAAATAACAGTTTAGACAGCTTCCATAAACCGCTGAACCGTGGCGTGTTCCTGCTCACAATATCACGTTTGTTTTAGAGCTCGTCCACCTTCACCCAGAAACACAGCGCGGCTCTGTGTCTGATAATTCATTCAGAGGCCTGTTTAACTACTCAGCCAGCAGCTCGCGTCGCACTCACGCAGCTTATTGTTAACACAAAATCATACATAAATACTCGCTAATGGAAAGAAACAACTTTGTAGGGGTCATTTCCTACAAGAAGCCAGAGATTGCAATGCAAAGGAAATGGGTAGTTAAAGCATGAAATACTGAGTGCAGTAAACAGAAAAATGACCTCCAGCTCAACACCCAAATGACCTCAATCTTCCTTTGTGGAGTATTTCTGAAAAAAAAACATGAAAATTTATGTCTTCCACTTCCTAATAGTTTTTCCAGCTGATTCCTTTTTTCCTTTTTCAAAATCTCTGTCTTGTGAGTGCGACCCCTTCACCCCGCCTGCGATTGTCCAGCACTACACTGTGCGGTAATGTGCCGCTGATATACGGCCCACTCAAAACTACATAATTCCTGCAGTCATTGTTTCTCAGAGGAAGCACACAATGTAAATACAGTAACAGGGAAAGCATGTGTGGGGAGCAGCCGGGGCATTGTCTGCTGACGGCTCGATCCGTAAACTCCTTCAAATTGTATATCCTCTAATGATTCCACAGCTTTGCAAAAGAAAATGAAAACAGGATTTTATGTTGCACCAAGGTGATTTACATAATGCCGGCAATGGCTCACACATGATTGTGCTTGGCTTTATGGCTGCGGGGAAATGAAGAGGCTTGTACTCATTGTTAGAGGGAGTGAATTGCGTCTTTAAGATAGAACTTTGTTACCTCTGATATCACGTATTTCTGTGCTCACATTCTTTGACCGCAGCTTGCTGCAGTGTATTTGAGACTGAATACAACTTCACAGAAGGAGAAATGTCTGAAAATAAAGACATGTTAACGTGCTGGTGTGATCCCGCTGGTTCTGCTGCTTCTCTTTTTCTGCCATCATAAATACACTGCTGCTCTCAGTCGCCTCCTCCTCCTTTTTAAAGCTTATTTACAGTCTGATAATGATCTGGCCTTGATTTTGAGTCTGGAAACACTGTTGGAAGTTGAACCTTGGTGGCTCTGGAAATAAAGTGAAAGGTACAGAGGCATTTTCTGCCCTAAAAAGGCAGCTGTGGATGTGGAATGCCACAGGCAGCTGTTCCGGCCTCATCACAGGACATGTTATAAAGATAGCCCCACTTGGCTGAAATAATGCCACCCATTCCTGCCCCAAAGCACACTCTATCATGCTCTATTGTTCAGAGAGGCCGCGGCGGGGAAACATGTTGAGACTGAGCAGAATGTCTCGTTAAACACAGATACGTAAAACTCAGCGACTACTACACTTTCTGTTTCTGCCTCCACCTGATGAGCAGAGGCCACAGAGGAAGACCGCAGAGGGCAGGGAGCTCACAAACACTTATTATTTCCCTTTTAATAAAGTGAAACCAGCAGTCGCACGCACGCACGCACACACCCACACACACACACACACCCACACATACACACACCCGCACACACACACAGGACAAGTCTCTGGAGGTGAAACTAAGATAACTGTCATGTCTCTGTCATGTGTCAGTGTTCCTCAGACCTCTACAACAACACAACATGTTTGTAGAGTTTTGGTTCTTTAATAATAATAATAATTATGTGATGATATACTTTTGTCCTTTTCGTCTCCCTGAGCTGACTGGAGAGGTGTGTCTTAGAACGACATGTTCAGTATCTGTGTGTCCTTCCACTCTCTGCTCTTATTAAGTGCTTTTGCTGGCTATTAATAGCAGCCGTCGCTGTTGTTCTGCGTTGTTTTTCCGTTGTGGTATTTAAAATCACAACACGTTACTGACAGAAACGCTGCTGCGCTCTGTTTCAGGTCTGCACCTCAGATTCTGTTTCTCACACACAAAATTTACACACTGAGTGATTTTCACTGATCTTGATGTTTGTGTCTGTTTCTCTGCAGCTGAAAGGAGTTTATGCACTGAAACGACCTCAGGAAAATCCAAGATGGCCGCCAAAAGGAAAGGTGGCCTGAAACTGAACGCTATCTGTGCCAAGCTGAGCCGGCAGGTGGTGTTCGACAGCAGCTCCCAGAACGCCGAGGGCGAGCAGAGCGAGCGCGGCAGCTCCCACTACGACGACGCCGACACCAACACCGTCCCCGACGGCGTCAGTCTGAGCCAGAGCCTGGAGGACGACCAGCGGCGCCGCGAGGCCATCGAGAAGTGGGTCAACGGGGAGTACGGAGACGAGCAGCCGCCGCTCGACCATGAACACGAACTCAAAGGCAGCACAGACGAGGACGGCCCCCCCGAGGGCGTCTACATGGTGCAGCCCAAAGGCTGCAGCGACGACGAGGACGAGGAGGCGGAGCCTGCGGCCGCGCCCGCCGACAGCAAAGACGCCGAAGACAAACCCTCGAAGGACGGCGGCTACGCTGCGGCCGGCGACAGCCACAGCCGCCACACACCGTTCTCCTCCCCAGGTACGCTAACCCCCCCCCCCCCCCCCCCCCACAGGTGAACATGATTCACAGCGTCTTCACCACCATCCAGCTCCCCGCCACCTCATAAAGTCACATGGTCAGAGCTCAGCCTCTGTGTGGTTGCCAGATCAGCATTAAGCAGCCAGATCTGAGCAGGAACAGAGCGTAATATTCCCACAGCTACAAACAGGAAGTAGAACAGACTCTGATGGAACCAGAGCTCAGAGAGAACAGGAGGAACGCTCCCTCCACTGTTCCAAACATTCCTGCCTCAGCAGAGTTGGGAAAGGCTCAGAACGAAGGAGGAGACACTGCCACCTCCACGTTAACTGACATGTGGCCATTATTGGAAAGAGAAGCTCTAGAGTTACAGTATGAATAGCCAGTGACATTATTATTCTAAAGTCAGATCGGAGCGGCAGGAACCTGTCAGTGTGTGGTTCTCCGTACCGCTCCGGCCCAGCAGCTGTGGCAGGACCAAGCTAAGCTTCATATTACACCAGGATTACACATTGAGTCTTTGATTTTCCCTAAGCTCACTAAACTTAGCCACTGCCTCAAGCTCCTCTGTTACATGCTCCTCCAGTCCACCGTGAAGGAGGACTTTCTTCTCCTGGCACAGATGTCAAATCCAAGAGATGGATTGTCAGATAAAGTAAGGAATGGGGAAGTTATACTCTAACCTAGGTTGGGTTATTATCTCCTACACTGTACACTATACCTGCATTTTAATATATTCCTTAAGACTAAGTGCACTGTAAGTGACTTATTATAACCCCTGTTTAATTGTGACGATGTTCTTGTGGTATAATTCACTGATTATCAGATAAAGCTCTGTGTTAACAGTCTTTTAGGAAAGAACCGTTCACACTCATACTCTCTGTGACCCTTGAAACCTTTGTGTGGCACCAGTTAAAACACAGAGCAGTAAAATGGAAAACCCTGACACGTCGCATGTACCAGCAGATAAAGGCCATTTCACACAGGAAAAAAAAAACTGCAGTTTGAGGCACGACCAGTTGCTGCGGTGCAGAGACAGTTTTGCTTTGTGCTCGCTCTCCTCAGTCGAACAGTTTGGGCCTTTCATCTGGTGCCGGTATCTACCTCAGACTCTTGCTCTCGTCTTTTTGTCTGCGTTTCTTTCTGTTTTCGCTCAGTTCGCGGCAGCAGCTCCGGCCACACGCTCGCTGGGGGCTTCTCAGAAAAAGGAGCAGGTTTCATTTCAGAGGCAAATGAAAAAGTCTCTGTGGTTTTAATTAGTCATTTTGTGTTTATTTCATGGCCATTGAAAACGCCTGCGTGTAAATATGTATTAGTGTTGTGTGGCAGGCCGACACCTCTCCCTCCACTGGTTCGCTCACTACTTTACATCTCACAACAAAGACGAGTGTTTGAAGACTGTGGGGAGAGCGAGCTGCATCAGTTGCAAATCTTGTCTTTAGAGTGTTTTTTTTTGTCTGAGTTGCTCTTTGTTGATTGTAACTAGGGCATCTATATTGCCGTGTTTCAGCTCCGCTCACAATTAAAACATTTCCCCCCTTCCTCCCTCTCCCTCCCTCTCTCTCTCCCCCTCTCTCTCTGTTTCTCGCCGCTGTCTTTCAAAGGCTGATGCAGAGTGCACGTAATTATGCATATAAACATAGTGGCTTAATTATCTCTCACAACATCAGTGACAATGTAATTAACAAACATTGCAAGATCAATGAGAGAAACTGCGACCTTCAAAACATTTAACTCCTCACATTGAGGCATCGTGCGGATTTCCTATCAGTGCAAAACCCCAGAATACTTTTCCTAGATAATTTAGATGTCGCATTAGAGCCTCATAAGCCAGTCAATGGAAAAACCAATGAATACAAACTATGAAAGCAATGACAGAGATGCTCATAGCGATGGATCAAACAGGCTTGACCATGACTTCCATTTGCAATTCTGGGTTCACTGTAAAAGGTTATTGTTCATTTCAAGCTGTTTCAAAGGGCCCTCTATTTACTGCCTGTTAATTAACTAAGCAAACAGGGGCAAGTTTGAACCTCACACACTTCTGTATGTGTGAAATTAGTCCAAACAAATACACGTCATTTATTCAGAACAACTCTTTATTAGGATCCCACTGTCCATTTAAACAAAACACACTCAAACTAATTCACTGACATGAACACAAATTGCTTTTTAAAACTCTATTTAAATGATTGTAGCCCAGGAAAGAGTCCCAGTGTTAAACTTGCTGCTGTTAAAACAATGCACGTTGTCGGAGCATCGATTCTTTGCATGTGTGCTTCAAACCTGGCACCTCTCAGAGGTTTTCAGGCTCCGGATTAGTCCATATATAGACACCAGCGTGCACTTTTATCATCAGCGACACCTCTGCCTCTCAGTCCTCCGAGCAGAGACGCAGTGCCACACTGATGGCCATGTTTGGTCAGCCCAAAGGAGATATAATACCCATCTGTTATCATATCTGCCAGGGAAAAAGTGCCCTAATTGCCTCAAATATAGACAAGGCAGGTCTGTGGCGTGTGCTGGATTTTGCTCGCCTGAATGTCAAGATTAGGAGCCGCTCCTGTGCAGATTTTCCAGTGACACCAGAGAGAGTGCAGACGGAAATGTCAGCTGCGTTAGGAGTGGAGGAGGAACCGAGAGGGGGGAGAGCTTTTCTCCTCTGAGTGGGCGTCAGACGCTGGATCCTCCTGGTCGCCGGCCTCATCACGGACCGCGGCACAAACTCATTTACATGGAGTTTAGAAAGGTTTCCTCTGTCAGTCCAATCATTGTGCTGTCAGTGAGAGCTCCTCACAGAGCTGATGATAAACAGACTGGTGATTAACGCCTAGCTCACACCAAATGAGAAAAGCTACAGAAACATCTCAGAGTCTCCGCTTCAGTCACACGTTGACGCCTCATTTTCTTTTTGCTAATTTCTGCATGAGGTTGCGGTTCGAGGGGACATTTTCAGGACATTTTGCGGAAATTCAGAAATATTTCTCCCCGTCAGTGTTGATTCTCTCTCCTGCTCTTTTTAAACGTCGGCCGCACTCAGAAAAAACTTCTTCCATTTTGTGAACGGCGCTATGTGGGCGGTGCGGCCCTAACTTTAGAGCTATATGATCTTCTGCGACCTGAGACGCTCTCATAAATACAGTAGCAGTAAAATCCAACCAAGCTCTGAGATTATCCACACCTAAATCAACCTAGAGGAATGTTCAGCTGAATTATCATAAATGGACGTGTCGAGATCTGTTTGAAGTCGTCTTTAGCTGAATGAGAGGACGAGCTGCAGAATCAGGTCTTTGTCATCTTGTCTGTGGTTTAGTAACAAGCAAAAAAATGAATGATTTTGTGAAATGATGAGTGCCTAATATGTAGGTACTTCCTCTCAAATACTCTTACATTTTTCATGCCCTTTCGATTGAGCAGATCCTGTTTCATACTGATCCAGTGCAGTGAGGAGCAACCCTTACACAGTGGATGGAAATTTAGGGATTATTTTACACGCTACAGGAGATGTGAAAAGCAGGGCACAGGGACTGATTTAGCAATAACTGAGAAATCTGAGACAAGAACAGAAATATTTTTGTATTAATTACACTGGTGCTACCCCTGACCTGCCCATCTGCTCTCTGCTGATCATAAAAGCAATAAAACAAATTTTTAAAAAAGTTTTTGGAACCGGCTCCTGAAACAGTGCCAAGGACGAGTCGGCGAGGCCAAAGATTATACATGAGCCCAGCGAGATGCTTGTCGGCTGCATAGCTGCCATGTCTGTGTTCTGGTTTCCTGCTGAACACACAAACTGACACAACAGGAGATATTGGAACTGGTTCGATCAACAACGCAACTCATTTCTATTTCTGCTGCCACACACATTTCTGCTGCAGGCAGGACTGTGTCTCTGCTGCTTTAGGCCAAGTCATTTTTCCCTTTTCCCCACTCTCTGACCCTTTGCACCAACCTGGATGAAAGTTAATGGGCCAGAATTAATCTCCACATTATGCAATTAAACTATACATTGACTATATTTCGCCCATGTCCTTGGGGAAGTTGTCCAGTTTAATGGACTCTTAAAATGAAAGTGATGTTTCACTTCACAAATGTGTAAAAAGAAGGAAGGAAAGTATTTTGCTCTCCTCACTCATGAAGGTGACAATAATAATAACTTAAACCAAGATTCATTAGGGGTTTTATGAACAACATTTAACATGCCATCATTTCCTGGAACATACTAACTTTAATTCTGTAGCTTAGAGATTCTTGAACTTCAGTCATCATGAGAAACTGGTGGTAGAAGTGCTGATGCTGTTGTTCATTTCCAAGAAGTTGTTCAGCAGATTTTTTCTCTAAAGCTTTTTTAACTGTTTCTGTCACATGAAAGTCTTTTAATGGAAATGACTTGATATTCATATACAAAGAGCTCCTTTTGTTAGTAGGTAGTAGAATATTGTGATCATAGAAAGTCCCACAGCTTTCTGTGCTCGTTTGATCCTGGGGTTCAGTTGACTCATAGCAGAGGAAGACACGTGGTTAGACAGACATGCAGGGCTGTAGTGTGCAGTGCAGGGTAACGTATCCTGCTGTATAGTCAACTACAGTCAGCTACAGTCAGCTGCTGTCAACTATAGTCGGTTACAGTCAGCTACAGCCAGAGCCACAGTCGCAGGCATAGTCAGCTATAGTCAGCTTTAGTTAGCTACAATCAGAGGTACAGTCAGTTACAGTCAGTTACAGTCAGATCTACAGTTGGCAGCATTCAGTTACAGTTAAAGCTACAGCCAGCTACAGTCACAGGCACAGTCAGCTCCAGTCAGCTATAGTCAGCTTTAGTTAGCTACAGTCAGAGGTACAGTCAGCTACAGTCAGAGGTACAGTCGGCAACAATCAGCTACAGTCAGTTACAGCCAGCTACAGTCAGAGGTACAGTTAGCTACAGTCAACTATAGTCAGCGACAGTCAGCTACAGTCAGAGGTACAGTAAGCTTCAGTCAGAGCTACAGTCAGCTAAAGTCAGCTATAGTCAGCTATAGCCAGAGCTACAGTCACAGGTATAGTCAGCTACAGTTAGCTACACTCAGCTACAATCAGCTCGTCAGCTCCAGTCAGCTACAGTTGAAGGTACAGCCAGAGCTACAGTCAGCTAGTGTCAGCTTTAGTTAGCTACAGTCAGAGGTACAGTCAGTTATAGTCAGCTACAGTCAGATCTACAGTCGGCAACAATCAGCTACAGGCAGAGGTACAGTCAGCTACAGTAAGCTACAGTCAGAGCTATAACCAGCTACAATCAGGTACAGTGAGAGGTCCAGTCAGCTACAATCAACTACAGTAAGCTACAGTCAGAGCTACAACCAGCTACAATCAGGTACAGTTAGCTACGGTCAGAACTACAGTCCGAGTTACAGTCAGCTACAGTCAGTTATAGTCAGAGCTACAGTCATAGGTACAGTCAACTACAGTAAGCTACAGTCAGAGGTACAGCCAGAGCTACAGTCAGCTACAGTCATTTACAGTTGTCCACAGTCAGAGGTACAGTCAGAGCTGCAGTCAGCTACAGTTGCACTGTCACAGTGAAATGTGTAACGTTCAGCCTCCTCTGCTTGTTGTTTCTGTGTGTGCAGGTGAAGCCTCGGCCCTGCGAGACTATGCAGCCAACACCATGAACGAGTTCCTCGGAATGTTTGGTTATGACGACCAGCAGGTGAGGGATGAGCTGACCAAGAAGATCAGCTTTGGGAACCTCAAAGCCGCTACCTCAGACCCCTCATCCCTCAGTAGCGAGGAGGCATCGCGCCGTGCCCGCTTCTCCAAGTACGAAGAGTACATCCGCAAACTGAAGGCTGGGGAGACCCTGCCCTGGCCCATCCACGCCTCCCCCCCAAAAGCAGAGGAGCTCGGCTCCAAGCAGGAGAAGAGTGGCTCCGTACTGCAGAGCTCCGGGTGTCCCCCTGGGGCCGAGGCCCAGATCTACCCCCCCAGCCTGGACCACAAAGCCCCCCCTGGACCTCAGCTGGGCCCCTCCCAGCCTCCTAACCCCTCCCATATCCAGAACATGGCATCCAGAGCCTCCAAGTACGACTTCTTTATCCAGAAGCTGAAGATGGGAGAGAGTCTGCAGCAGCAGAATGGAAACGCCTACAAGAGACCCTCCAAGTACGACCTGGAGAACGTCAAGTTCCTGCACCTGTTCAAGCCTGGGGAGGGAAACCCTGACATGGGTGGAGCCATCGCCTTCAAGACTGGCAAAGTGGGCCGTCCATCCAAGTACGACATCAGAACCATCCAGAAGCTGATGCCAGGAACCCCAGAGGCCTCTCTGATGCCCAGCGTCCTAGTCAGTGCCCCTGGTAATCCAGGGGCCCCAGGGGTCCCCCCCACCGCTGCCGCTGGGGCCGCTGGGGCCTCCATCGCTGCCGGGCTCACCATGGATCAGACCGGACACATCAGCTTCAACACCTCAGACTACCTGAAGTCCAGCTTCTCCAAGACCGACTCAATTACCTCAGGCACAGTGTCCTCCGTTAAGTAAGTCAGAACCAGAACCTGAACTTGAAGCTGAATCTGAACCTGAATGTGAGCCCAAACTAGAACCAGAACCAGAACCCGAACTAGAACCAGAACCAGAACCCGAACTAGAACTAGAACCAGAACTAAGACCAGTACCTGAACCAGAAAGTGAACGTGAACTTGAGCCAGAACTAGAACCAGAACCACAATTAAGACTAGGTAAAGAACCAAAACCTGAAACTGAGCCAGAACCCACTGATATAAGACCAACAAAAGGGGCTGCAACTGTTCCAAGTTAATGTGACATTTACAGTTTACATTTGTATGAATTTCAGTTTTATTAATTTCTACTTCAGTTAAACATTAATTTCAGTTTTAGCCAACCATAACCATAAAATGATTCCATTTTGCATCAGACTGGTACGACGTCAGGTGATGAATGTGCATTGTTAACATGGCAGCCTAGCCCTGCTGTAGCTGGTCTAGTGACTCTCAGAGAAACTTCAGTGTTTACTGACTCTATCACTCGGTGGAGACTAAATCAGCATAGTCGTATAACGACTCTCCCTTTTATTACTTTGAAGCCACAATGAACCTGGCAACGTCAGGGAGCAGAGAGCGGGACAGTCAGACTATGAGCTGCGCTCAGCTTGGCCAGGACCAACCTGAGAGGGTGGGGCTGGACAGGAGTGAGGGGTGGGGCTAACTTTTGAACGCACCCACTGATCCATATGATCCATACTGACTAGCAAAGACTGGCTGTACCAAGGCTGTACCAACCAGCTAACGAGCTAACTAGCTTAACAGTTCATAAATGTAACTTAACATTGGGGCACCTGTCAATCACTCTCAGTCAGAGAGACGCAGAGACACGCCCCTAATTATTCCATATTTTGAGCTCTCGTATCTTATTAATCATGGAGTCATCTTCAGACTGACCGACAAATAAAAACATGTACTGAATGAGTTTTTCATGAATGAAAATGATGGGTCTGTCTGGGTGTGTATTGAAGCCAGAGCGTTTTGGGGCCAGCCCTAGTGGATCTTGGTGGTACTGCAGGTACCCCCCTACCAGGTCACTGAGAGTCTCTGTTCAGTTTCCTCTACTGGGTCTGAAGCTGAACCTACTGTTCCAGACTGAGCAGAGAAGACCTTTTCAGAGCTTTTCTCTCACATCCTCATTATCCAGCTCTGTATATGAGCACTCACCAAAACGCCCCATAAAAGATTAATGTCACCTGCTCCTGCATTTTGCCTTTCATTGGTTGGGAGACCATGCATCAAAGTGTGCACCTTCCATCCCTGATTCATACGGCACATGAAAGTGCTGTTACGCCCTAAGAAAATGTATATTGATAGTCCAAAGTTTGGGAGCGGCTTATAAGTAAATATTGTGTCAGTTTGTTTTTATTAACAACAGGCGGCCGAGCTCTCCATTAATCCTGTCTCTTTTGTGTTTGCTGCTGCATTAGGAATGGCCTGCCACCAGATAAACCCGCCAGCGATGACATCAACCTCTACCAGAAATATATTGCCAGGTATGCAAATCCCTCAATGTGCTGCACCAATGAAAAAATATCCCCAAAACAGCTCTGTTGGGCTGCGTCCATACAGTGATGTGACGACTGAGCAGCAAACTGATGAAGAGAGGGGAAGGAGGAGGAACAGGAGTCCTGAGGAGGATGAGAGTTCAGGCCCAACCCTGTGATCTAAAGACTCAGTCACTCACACTACAAAGACACACACACACACACACACACACACACACACGTTTGAATGGACAGAGAACAATGTTGTGTTGTGAATTCATTTTGAGGCGACAGTAGAAAGGTGATTATCACTTGTTTGTTTATTCCATTTAAAAAGAGAGAAAAACAGCATTTGAAAAGCCAAAGTGGCTTTGGCGTTAATGATTACTTCTCCAAGCCATAACATGAAGGGCACAAATCAAAGCCTTGGCACTGACACACACACACACACACACACGCACACACACACACACACACAAGCGTCCTCCTCTGTACACATACACACACACAGACACACACAAAACCCCTTCCTTGGACTGATTACATTTTGCAAGAAGATTTAATTAAGGAATTTTTAATGAGGCTTCTGCTGGCACTGCCAAGAACTGTTTTGATATTTGCGCTGCATAATGCATAAAATTTGTCTAAACATCTCGGCAGTTGATGCACGGGGAGGCTGCAGATAAGCCCAGATACAGTTTCAATTTCCGTGTTGGGGAAGGGAAAAAAAGAGAAAGGATAGAAGAGGAGGGAGGAAAAAATGGAAAGGAGGGCTCATAAAAAGGGCAAATGTATCGGGGGGGGGGGGGTGGCAGCGGTGGGGGAGGATCCTCTGTGCTTGTCGGGCTAATGAGAGCAGGCTAATACTCAAGAAGCAGCTTTGTGAAGGTGTTGTGTGTCTGGTCACCTGGAGCTGGGGCTGGAAGCTGCAGCCCGTCCTGCTCCACTCTGGTCGGTGGCTGTAACTGGAGCTGCGCTGCAATCTGTGAATGGAAATATTAATATTTAATCTGCTGCTAACAGCAGCCGCCCATTAGGCCCCAACGCACCAACTGGGAATTGTCCAGAGGCAAAGTGATACAGCTGGGCACCGAGCAGAGGGGTGGGCCTGGTCCCGGGTGTGTGTGTGTGTGTGTGTGTGTGTGTGTGTGTGTGTGTGTGTGTGTGTGTGTGAGAGCAGAGTATAGAACATGCTAATGTGCTGGACATATGTTGCCTCTATAGTTGGACACACGTGCTCTAGTGACTTCTGCTTCTGTCTTTTTTAAAAGAGTCGTCAAACCCTCCTTGAGTCGGGGATGCTGAGGACTGACGGCACACACACACATGCACACACACACACACACACACACACACACACACACACACTCACTGAAACGCACAGAGAAAGCGAGGCAGCCAACTTAAAAAGAGTGGTGGAGATGCCGTTCAATTAGCTTAATGAACTCAGCAAAGTGATCTGTAAATGCAGCTCTGGGATAATCCTAACAAGGAAAAAAACCAGAGAGATGGAAAAAATATTACTTAGCCCCCTTTTCCCCCTCTGCTCAGCGCTGGCAGATGGAGCTCTTGGCAGCAGCAGAGCAAATGTTTATTTGTGTGTTTTCACTGGTAATTGGAGGATTTTAACAGTCATCATCGTCAGGCTCATAATCACCACTATAACGCAGCATCACTGCAGCCGTCGCAGCTTTGACAGGCTCTCTGAACTCTGGTCGGAGGGTGAAGAGTTTCAGACTGAACTCCGGGTTAGGGTCAGTGGAGACCAAGAGTTTCGGCGTTTGGGGACAAAAGAAGACGAAGCTGAAGCTGCGGCTCAGGACAAAAGCTGTATTCAGCCAGAGAAAAAGAACTGAGCCTCCGTAATTTTCACAGAGAAATAAGACAGTCACGGGGTTCCCGCTCCACCAGCCAGTGCGTGTGTGTGCGTGTGTGTGTGTGTGTGCGTGTGTGTGTGTGTGTGTGTGTGTGTGTGTGTGTGTCAGGGGAGAGAGATTCAGTGTAATAAGTGTCTCTTACGGCTGCTTTGGAAATAAATGAAGCTAATTTGGTTGGAATTGGTGTGACAGACGGGTAAATTGTCGGCGCCGTGTGGAAGCAGACGTCAGTGTGAAGGTGTGAGCTTCGTTACTCTGAAGGTGAAACCAGCGCGGCGCCTTTGGAAACTCCTTCACCTGCTTTATTTCGCACTGTTTTCAAATAATTTCTTCTCTAATCACTTGTGAATTGCTGTTGATTATTTCTGAGTCGGGTTGGGATCTTTCCATCCTGTCGCTGTCTGACGTGTTTCTACGTTGCCTGCGCTGTTCTGAGTTTGCTCTGAGTCAAACTGTGAAGCTGCTGCTGCTTTCGTCCTCAGGTTCTCTGGGAGCCAACATTGTGGACACGTGCACTGTGCGTACCAGTACAGAGAGCATTACCACTGCATGGACCCTGAGTGTAACTACCAGGTGAGCGTGAGTACTTTATCACTTCTTCAGCACCTTCTACACACACGTTGTCTGCTGCAAATGTCAGTGAAGAACCAGACAAAGGTCACTGTGTTTGCGGTGCCACCCACTCTGGGTGAAACCAGCCTGCTCTTATGTTTCTTTTATTCTTCACAACAAGCATCTTTTTCAGCAGAAGAGACAAAGGGAATGTGATGATTGTGTGATAAACAAACAGCTCGATGCGTCACCTCTCTGTGGTCACACCCAGAACACCATGACGAGTTGTGAGCTGCGAACAGACAGTTGGTCTGTGACAGTTGGCCTTTTATCAGAAGGGTTACTGTAAATATGTCTGAAATATGCTCTCTGTTCTGAAGACATCTGCCAGCGGCTGGGGGCTGCCTCTAATCCCCTCGCCGTCAGCCTGGCTGTCGTGTGGCACAGGAAGGAGACGCAGATCACACAGTGAAGCAGCATATGGCCTCGGAGAGTTAGACAAACACCAGAAGATTTGTCAAAGATGTTAGAAATCCATGCACTGCCAGAGCTCTGTGTGTTTCCCTTCCTTTCCTGACAATTTTGTGAATTAAGCCATCTTCACTGTAATCTTTTTTGTCTGCTCCCGATCAAGAGAGATTAGCGCTCGATAAATATTGTTTATGTGGTGAAAAGCATCACGGAGCCAAGCTTTCATTTTCTGCTTGAATCCCACTTCACAGTCTGATGGGACACGTTCTTTGAGGAATACAAAGGAAAATCATTTCATGTCATTATTTAGAGCGTTAGTTCAGGTTATCAGGGCAATTTCCACGGTCAGCTCCACATTTCTCTGTTGCCTCTGCGTTGCGTGGAAACACAGATACGCTCTGGAAGCTGCTCTCGGGGATGTCAATACCCGGAAAAAAACGAGCAGGCAATGATGAGCAGCCCCTTTCGAAGCGATAACTCATGAAATGTTACATGACACACTCTCCTGGAATATTATCCGCTGCCAGCCTCAGGCCCATTGGCTGAGTCCTAGCATTCTCCTTTCATGGGCTTGTACGTGAGGGAGCGTGTGCATCTTGCCACACTGGTGGGAATCCTAAAATAAATGTAGCAAGTGGCTCCCAACCTTCATCACCACTCGACTGAAAATGAGCTCTTTTTCCCAGTCAGCTCTCTCCACGGCCTATTTTGGACGCTCGATGGATCGAATGTACCATGACCGCAGTTCAACTCATCTTCCGGTCATCATAAACCGCCCCAAAGCCAGGCATCTGCTGGGAACGTTTCAGGAATTTTTGTCAGAAAGTGACAGATCCAAAGCAGTCGTCAGACAGATTAAGGATCCTAATGGAGTGTTTGCTCCTGCAGGACTCAAACGTGGCAGAAATGTGCAGCGGGAAACAGGCCAAGAGCAGCAGCAAGCAGCTGTGAGATCTTAGCTTTTTACCCGAGCGAGAGAGGAACACATGACACAAAGCAATTACCCTACTTTGTACAGCAATTAGTTGCTTTTTAGAATAGTTCTTTCTGATGTTTTCCCCTCAACTGGAGATAAATATGGATTGAAGACAGAACTGTCTCATTGATTTGCTCTTCTCCCGTTACACTTTCTGTAACATCAGCTTAAGCCCAATTACAGCAGATTTGGTTGCTGCAGGTCTCTGTGGAGAAGCTTTTCTGTTTTCCCTTCATGATCCCATGGTGTGGGAGGGATTCCACTTATTTATTTCATTATTTTGTAATTTTAGAAGGCGGGCACTTTGCATATTCTCTCATCATTACAGAAGAAGCCTCCACCAAATGCGAGCGTTGATGCTTTAATTAAAAATGGAATCATATCTCAGTGAATTGAAAGGGAAAAGGTTTTTTTGGTCGGCTTCCTTGTTTGTTTGTTTCTCTTGTCTTCTGTTTTTCCCCTGTGCACGTCTGCGAAACCATCTGCATGGAACATAATTTTTCCAGAGCCAGAAACATCAGAACTGTGATCTTGCATGTCAAGTGATTCGTCTTAATTAAAAAAAAAAAAAAAAACAGAAAAAAAAACTACAACATCATTTTGGTGAAAGGGAAAACCTGACGTAGAGGAGGGAGTGAGGAGCGTGATGTGGCTCTGAGTGGAAGCTGCTGCCGGTCTGGGCGGGACAGGGGTTTACAGATATGCAGAGTAAATCAATAAGCGCTCAGAACGTGGTCTTTAAAGGCGTCGTGGCCTCTCAGCGTGAACTCCCTGCCCACCTGCCAACTGGCTCCTGCATGCTGCAGCTGCTGCTTCCACACAGATAAAGTGACTTGTTGCAGATTCTGTGACTGGTTTAAATAAACACCAACCTGTTGCCATACCCCCCCACCCCCACCTCCCTCCCCCTTTTGCAGAGGTTTACCAGTAAGCAGGATGTAATCAGGCACTACAACATGCACAAGAAGAGGGACAACTCCCTGCAGCATGGCTTCATGCGCTTCAGCCCCCTGGACGACTGCAGCGTCTACTACCACGGCTGCCACCTCAATGGAAAAAGCACCCACTACCACTGCATGCAGGTACACTACACAGACTCACACCTCCTCCTCCTCCTCCTCCTCCTCCTCCTCCTCCTCCTCCTCCTACACCCACACTCAGCCACAACAAACCCAGAAACACGTACAGTAGACATGCTTGCAAACAAGATGCACACAAACACTTCATGACAAGTCAAATATCTGCAAATAAAGACGAGTGTTTAGCACCACACACATTACAAATAACCCACATCTCACTGACGCTGAGGAAAAGAAAATGAAATGCAGATGGAGATGTTTGGAGATAAGTCCTCCTTTATCGTACAGTTTAGCCCCAGACAACAGAGGTGGCTGTCAGTAACCACATCACACACGGTCCGTGCAGAGCGCAGGGAGGAACGTTCCTGCTCTGCTGACCTCGTTTCACACAGTTCACCAGCATCAGGCAGGTAGAGGAGACGTTTCAGAGAACTGTGATGTACATGCTGCCCAGATCAGTCAACACTTCACCTACAACTGTAACACCTTCTCATGCATTTTAAGTGTCTTCACAGAGAAAAACGTGTCCCAAATAAACAGGCCCGTTGACAGGGGGAGAATCCCCCTGGTCCTCCCTCTGCTGCTCTCTCGCTCCTTAATTGGCCTGGATAAAAGTCGGTCAGGTGTTTATATCAACTACACATTTTTCATCTTTTAGTACCAAGCAGCCAGTTGAAGATTATTCCCCTTCTGGATTTGTTTAATTTTTTTTACATCTGCTTATTTTCACGGTGTCACAGTGAGAGCGCGCTGCGCTGGCAGCGCCGCGGCGACGCTGGAGATAAATTCTCCTTGAAACTCTCTAACGGCGTAATTGTTATTAGGACGTTTCAGCCCTTGTTTTAACACTCCCTGAGAACCTGCAGATGTTGGCATCGGCTCCTTGATTTAGGGGGGAAAAAACACAGTGGCATTTTTTTCATTGTTTGACTCAATATGGAGAAGTTGCCCGGTTTGTGCAGCTGAAACGTGCCAGGGATGATTTACAGTCACTGCTTTTACTTCAAACATGAGCTGTTCCTCCCCCCATCCTGGTCCCAGTCTGAGCCCAGCAGGTTCAAGTAAAGACAGCCTCTGTCCTCTGCCTCTCAGTGGACTGTTTGCAGCGTCCCCTCTCAGAGTTTAGTGTGAGCCGGCGCTGCCAGGAAGCAGCTGCTGCATCTTTCACTCTCTTTTTTCCAATTGTCACAAAGAGACCATTGTTTCTAATTCACAGCTTTGACGTGAAACTTGTGCTGCTCCGGTGCGAATTACCACAAATTAAATTGTGAACGTGTGAAAACAACTTTTTCCAGCAATTTCTAGGCCACCAGCGCTTTCTTTAACCACACTGAGCTGCTGTGCATCTGAGGAATGCACAAGCGTTACAAGTTAGCTTTCTTCAAACCATTCTTGCAAAGTGAAAGTGCTCTGTGTGTGTGTGTGTGTGTGTGTGTGTGTGTGTGTGTGTGTGTGTGTGTGTGTGTGTGTGTGTGTGTGCAGGTGGGCTGCAGCAAGGTGTACACCAGCACCTCCGACGTCATGACCCATGAGAACTTCCACAAGAAGAACGCGCAGCTCATCAACGACGGCTTCCAGAGGTTCCGCGCCACCGAGGACTGCGGTACCGTGGGTTGCCAGTTCTACGGGCAGAAGACCACTCACTTCCACTGCAGGTGAACAGGACGAAAGATCAGTGCATCATCTGAACTTTCTCACTTCTTCACCAGCATTTACAATAACTGTAAAAGCCTGTGAAGCTGCACAGCTCCATGTAGTAGTGTGCAGAAAAACAGAAGCACACAAAGCAGAAGCAGCAAAACCAGAACATAGCAGAAGTGAAAATGACAATTACAAACACCAAAATTACAAACCCTGCAACGACAAACCAAGTGGTGAACAAAGTCCAGTACATTGGTGTTGTGAACACTCATTCAGGAGTATAGGTGAATACTTTAATACTATAGCTATAAATCCTGACAGAAACAGACTCCATGTGTTTAGCATGAAGCTGCTTTTTTAGCCTCAGCTGTGATGAATGAGTTGACCTCTCTGATTGGCTCAGGGGTCTGGACCACGGGTCTGGACCTGGTGTCTGGACCTGGTGTCTGGACCTGGTGTCTGGACCTGGTGTCTGGACCACGGGTCTGGACCACGGGTCTGGACCTGGTGTCTGGACCACGGGTCTGGACCTGGTGTCTGGACCTGGTGTCTGGGCCACGGGTCTGGACCTGGTGTCTGGACCACGGGTCTGGACCTGGTGTCTGGACCACGGGTCTGGACCACGGGTCAAAACCTGGTGTCTGGACCACGCGTCTGGACCTGGTGTCTGGACCTGGTGTCTGGACCACGGGTCTGGGCCACGGGTCTGGACCTGGTGTCTGGGCCACGGGTCTGGGCCACGGGTCTGGACCTGGTGTCTGGGCCACAGGTCTGGACCTGGTGTCTGGACCTGGTGTCTGGACCACGGGTCTGGACCTGGTGTCTGGACCTGGTGTCTGGACCTGGTCTCTAGCTCAGCGCTGGAGGTGGCTTCGTTCCAACTGTCAACAGTTTTTTATCTTGTGAAGCATGTGGCTGCAGCTCTGGGGGCTGCCAGCAGCACTCTGACCCTGTGATTGTTCCTCTGTCCTCAGGCGTCCCGGCTGCACCTTCACCTTCAAGAACAAGTGTGACATCGAAAAGCACAAGAGCTATCACATCAAGGACGACGCCTACGCCAAAGACGGCTTCAAGAAGTTCTACAAGTATGAGGAGTGCAAGTACGAGGGCTGCGTGTACAGCAAGGCCACCAACCACTTCCACTGCATCCGCTCGGGCTGCGGCTTCACCTTCACCTCCACCAGTCAGATGACGTCTCACAAACGCAAACACGAGCGCCGCCACATCCGCTCATCGGGCGTCATGGGTCTGTCCTCGTCCTTCCTGGCTCCCAAAGACGAGCCCGAGGAGTCCAGCAACGACGACCTCATGGACTTCTCCGCCATCAGCAGCAAGAACTCCAGCCTGAGTGCCTCGCCCACCACGCAGCAGTCCTCCACCCCACACATGCTGGCCACGCCCACCACCGCAGGCCCCGCCCCCTCGGCAGGCCACTCCCTCAAATCTGCGTCGGCTTTGCCAGTCGCAGGGCAGCGTATGTCCGGCCTGCTGTCTCAGGCTCTGCCCAGCAACATGCCGGTGGCTCTGGCTCTGTCGGGCTCCTCCGGATCCTTCTTCCCTCTGATGCCGCGGCTGCCGCTGCAGCCGCCGCCGCCCGCCGCCATGATCTCTGCGGCGTCCTCAGGGACACTGTCCCTCCCCTCCGACTCCCTGAGCTGCACCGCCGGAGCTGATGGTGCCACAGCTTCCACCCCCACCTCCTTCTCCACCTCTTCCATCATGGAGAAGATCTCCCAGAGCAAAGGCCTCATCTCCCCCATGATGGCGCGCCTGGCGGCCGCCGCCCTCAAGCCCTCCGGCGCCTCAGACCCAGGTGAGGGTCCGACCCCGGCCGGAGCAGTGAAGCGCAGCTCACATAGAGCTAGACATAGAGCTAAACTGAGTTAAACATAGAGCTTAACGTAGCGTTAGACATAGAGATAAACTGAGTTAAACATAGAGCTTAACGTAGCGTTAGACATAGAGATAAACTGAGTTAAACATAGAGCTCAACATCGAGCCAGACTTAGAGCTAAACTGAGTTAAACATAGACCTTAACGTAGCGCTAGACATAGAGATATGTCTAGCTAGAGAGATGTTTAGCTAAGTGTAGAGCTAAACATAGAGCTAAACTGAGTTAAACATAAAGCCAGACAGAATTTGCACATAGAGCTAAAATGAGTTTAACTGAGCTTAACATAGAGCTAGGCTTAGAGTTAGACAGAGCTAAACATAGAGCTAGGCACAAAGCTAAACTAAGTTAAACATAGAGCTTAACGTAGCGCTAGACATAGAGATAAACTGAGTTAAACATAGAGCTCAACATAGAGCCAGACTTAGCGCTAAACTGAGTTAAACATAGAGCTCAACATAGAGCCAGACTTAGCGCTAAACTGAGTTAAACATAGAGCTCAACATAGAGCCAGACTTAGAGCTAAACTGAGTTAAACATAGAGTTTAACGTAGAGCTAGACACAGAGCTAAACTGAGTTAAGCATAGCGCTAAACATAGAGCTGGACAGCAAAACTGAGTTAAACAGAGCTAAGTGCCAGACTTAGAGCTAAACTGAGTTAAACATAGAGTTTAACGTAGAGCTAGACACAGAGCTAAACTGAGTTAAACATAGCGCTAAACATAGAGCTAGACAGCTAAACTGAGTTAAACAGAGCTAAGTGTAGAGCTAAACATAGAGCTAAACTGAGTTAAACATAAAGCCAGACAGAATTTGCACATAGAGCTAAAATGAGTTAAACTGAGCTCAACATAGAGCTAGACTTAGAGTTTGACAGAGCTAGGCACAAAGCTAAACTGAGTTAAAGATAGAGTTAAATTTGAGGTCACCAAATCGATGTATCTATAATTGGCGGATTATTTGTTCTGTTGAAACCACAGTTCATTTCACTCCTGATCGCTCCTGAGCCACTCTAACACTCTCGTACATGAGTTTCGCTTGTTCCTCAGTTCAGAGACAGAAGTCTTGAACCCACAAAGAACCTTTGACCCCGTCTGTCCGTCAGTGTGTTGCGTGTGTGTGTTGCGTTCACATGAGAAGCCTCTTCCTCTTTCTGCAGCCAGAGCAGGGAGTGCAGCGCCAGGTCATTGTGTCGTGTCCCAGGGTGCAGAGAAAGCCAGAGAAACGGTTTCAGGCGTAGAGGACGGGCGGAGGCGCGGCCCTGAGCTCCGGGCTTGTTATTGTGTTGATGGTTTGTTAGATACCCACAATCCATTTGGAGATAAATGCGCTGACAGGGGAGAAACGAGCCTGTAAGAGTCTCTGATGATGCTGGGAGTGGAGGCTCCTGGGGCTCGTGTCGAACATGGTTCCTCATCATTGGTCTCTTATCTGTGTCTGCGCCCGTTCCAAGCAAATGGAGGTGGAATGAAATTAAGTTCAGAAATTGCGAGAACAAAAATGTTTTTTTTCTTTTTTCGTATCCTCTTTGCAAACTGATAAAAACCAGAAATCACTCAGGCAGAAATGACTCAACGCAGCCGAGCTGAGAAAGATCCTTTTTCTCTCAGTCACATGCTCGTTCATGCATCAGCAATGACACTTTGTGCATTAGAACCCAACAAAAACACACTATGTTCAGAATAGACGCCATTCACATGCATTCTGAACTAACTTCTTTGACTGTGTTTCTCTCATTGCTCCTGACAATGAGAATGAAGTTAAAGCATTAAATTCCTAATGCAGCGCAGCACAGGCAGCTCCTGTTCTGAGCCTGAGCAGGTGGGGTGTGGATTGTGCCGAGGCTGTGTGTGTGTGTGTGTGTGTGTGTGTGTGTGTGTGTGTGGGGCGGGGGGGCAGCTCCGGATGTTGGGACTGGGAAGGATTACAATTCCTGGTGGTTTTCCCGGCGCAGGACGGGCCCGGGGAGGGAGCGGGGGCAGCTGCTCCGGGGAGCCGAGCCGAGCCGGGCTGTCAGGCTGAGCTCCACCTCTGGGCCTCCAGCAGGTAGTCTGAGCCCCCCCCACCCTGATAGGGGGGGAGGCACAGATGGTGCTTCACCTCTCGCTCACTGAGATGCTGCAGCCCTGGCTCTGAACACTGGGACAAAGCTGAGACGAGTATAATATGTAGTACTAGTGCAATACTGTGATATAGAATACATTATATAGAATGTGACTAACGTACGTTATGCGAGCAGCAGGAAAGTAGGTGCGTGCGTGGCAGGATGGGGCGGCAGCGCCGTTCTCTGTCACTGCTCTGCTTCAGAGATGTGTGAACAGGACATTTGGGGCTAAAACGAGGAGGAAGTGGTTTGTGCTTCACTGTCAGAAAGGTGTGAGAAAAGTCTCTGTTTGTGGCTATTTTTCACTCTGTTTATTTTTTCACGAGGTTGTGAAACTTCACATCTGCTCTGGTGTATTGTGCATTTTTCCTGTTTCTGCTCTCAGTCTTTTCTCGGTATTTTTTTTATTAATGTTCCGCTCTAATTTACCCCTAAGTGTTTTTCCCCGAGATTCAAGCATCTGAAGGGTTTACTAATTAGACACACAGTACAAATGATCTTTCACAAGCTCTGTATCTTATCCGGAGTAATTACATGGTGAGACATTATTCCTGGATAATTTCCAGAAAGAAGCTGCTTTGACTCAAACTCATTTGTTCTCCTTCTTTGCAAGGAAGGTAGAAAAAGCTGAGCGTCAGAACGAGACAGATGCACTTTAATCCACCTTAAGCAGATGTGGTATGATGTGGAGAAAGATCCACAGACCGAGAGAGACAGAGAGACAGAGACAGGGACAGAGAGAGAGAGAGGGAAACAGAGAGAGAGACAGGGGCAGACAGAATGAGAGATGAAGAGAGAGAGAGAGAGACAAAGACAGAGACCGAGACAGACAGAAAGAGAGAGAGAGAGACAGGGATAGAGACAGAGAGAGAGATGGGGACAGACAGACAGAAAGAGAGATGAAGAGAGAGAGAGACAAGGACAGAGACAGAGAGAGAGACAGGGAGAGAGACAGACAGAGAGAGACAGGGACAGACAGAAGGAGAGAGAGAGACAGGGACAGAGTGAGACCCTGCTCTCGTTTTGTCTGTGTTGAGTTGATGTAATTTTTAATGACAAGGCAGGATCTGTCTGCTGCTTCATTTTGGGTCTTATGGGGGGTGGGGGGTCCGCGTTCACTGACCTCAAACCAGACACCCCCCCCCCCCCCCCCCCCGCCCACCCCACCCCCCGGTCTTTATGGAGTGACAGTGACGTGTCCCCGTGTCCTGGCGTCAGCTGACACCACCCAACACTCTGTGCCTGATGTGTCTTTGGGTCATCTGTGGGGGGGGCTCCTCCTTGGCTTCCCCCTGACGTAGGTTGGGTGGGGAGGGGCGGGGGAGGGGGGGGCTGAGGCCGAGGGCCAACGCTTGGAGCCGTGACCTCTCCCGTCACAATCCCTCAGCAACGGCTAAACAAGACTTTCCTCACCAAACCAATAGCCCCCCCCCCCCCCCCCCCCCCCCCCCCCCCCCCCCACACACACACACACACACACACTCAGTCACTCGCACGTCTTCGCTTCAACATAAAGCAGCACTCATTGCTGCTTTTTGTGCGTTGCCTCAGGACAGATTAATATTTCAGTCCCGGGGGGGGGGGGGGGGGGGGTTGGGTGGGGCTGAGGGGGGGGGGCAGGTTCACCTTCCTGTCAGCATTTCTTCCCTTGTATCTGCTGCGTCCTCGTCCTCCTCCACCTATCTGGAGGAGACTGTGATCGAGAGGTCGAATGTTTGAACCGATCTGATTGGCTGTCAGCTCCAATCTGACCGACATCCCCCCCCACTCCTCCCGGGGACTCAGCGGCATCACTCCTCCGTCGTCAGGCCAACGAGGAGGTGGGGGAGGAGGTTGGGGAGGAGGTTGGGGGGGTCCAATCTGAGGCTGCCACTTTCCCTCAGCATTAGCATCTCCCTTAATGACCAGTTAAGAGGCAGCGCAGCAAATGAGTTGTGACAAGAGCTGCAGCAAAAGGAGAGTTTCTCCCTCTTTCTCCTCCTCTCAATCACTGCTGAGAGCCCCCCCCCCCCCCCCCCCCGCCCCCCCCGAGCCCCCCCCTCCCCACATCGCTCTGCAGTAATTATCACTGGAGATTCTCCTCAGCCAGGACACCAGTCAGCCTGGATCTCATCACAGTCACAATCAGAATGCTGACCAACAATAACTTTGCTCCTCAGGGAATGTGCAGCCAGCCTCGTCCAGTCCATTCAGTCTGCTCCATGTGAAGCAGGAGCCTGGGGATGGGGGCCCTGGAGGCCCTGGAGGCCCTGGAGGGTCCGGGACCTCGGAGGCAGCACAGGAGACCAGTCTGGACCTGAGCAAGAAGGAGCACAGGTACACACAGAACAGCAACTGTCTCCAGATGTTCCTCTCATGCTCCTCTCATGCTCCTCTGATATTCCTCTCATGCTCCTCTGATGTTCCTCTCATGCTCCTCTGATGTTCCTCTCATGCTCCTCTGATATTCCTCTCATGTTCCTCTGATGTTCCTCTCATGTTCCTCTGATGTTCCTCTCATGTTCTTCTGATGTTCCTCTCATGTTCCTCTCATGTTCCTCTCATGTTCCTCTCATGTTCCTCAGCCTGGTACAGAATCTGCTCCAGTCCCTGAGCCTTCAGTCACAATAAAATTCTAAAATAATCAGAGTCAGATTTAGTGACAAAATAAATCAGAAAGAGAATATTTCACTGACTCGTGGCAGAGAAGATGTCTAGTTATTGTTGTTTGTTTATAGTGTTGTTTGCTCCTCATGCCACACCTCCTTTGTCTCCTCCATTGTCTCCTCCTCTGTCGCCTCTTGTCCTTCTGTCTCCTCCTGTCTCCTCATGTCTCCTCCTCTGTCTCCTCCTGTCTCCTCCTTTGTCTCCTCCTGTCTCCTTCTCTGTCTCCTCCTCTGTCTCCTCCTGTCTCCTCCTGTCTCCTCCTCATGTTTCTTCTGGCTCCAATCTCCTCCTTTCTCCCTCCTCTGTCTCCTCATCTGTCGTCTTCTCTGTCTCTTCAGGTCTCCTGTCTCCTCTTGTCTCCTCTGTCTCCTGTCTCCTCCTGTCTCCTCCTGTCTCTCCCCTCCTGTCTCCTCCTCTGTCTCTTGCTGTCTTCACTGTCTCCCTCCTCTGTCACCTCTTCTGTCGTCTTCTCTGCCTCCTCCTGTCTCCTCCTGTCTCTCCCCTCCTGTCTCCTCCTCTGTCTCTTGCTGTCTCCACTGTCTCCTCCTCTGTGTCCTCCTGTCTCTTCTACCTGTCTCTTCTTGTCTCGTGTCTCCTCCTCTGTATCGTCCTCTGTCTCTTCCTGTCTCCTCCCATTTCTGCCTCCTGTTTCCTCTGTCTCCTCCTGTATAGACAAAAGGCCTGTGTAACTTCAGTTTAAATTAGAAGGAGTTACAAGTTAAATGTTAAAATGTTGGTTCAGTGTT
>CM055193.1:1762870-1825370 GCA_029224185.1 Karalla daura | reverse complement strand
GACAGATCAGTAGCAGGCTCTACCAGGTTAAGTCCTGACAGATCAGTAGCAGGCTCTACCAGGTTAAGTCCTGACAGATCAGTAGCAGACTCTACCAGGTTAAGTCCTGACAGATCAGTAGCAGACTGTACCAGGTTAAGTCCTGACAGATCAGTAGCAGACTCTACCAGGTTAAGTCCTGACAGATCAGTAGCAGACTCTACCAGGTTAAGTCCTGACAGATCAGTAGCAGACTCTACCAGGTTAAGTCCTGACAGATCAGTAGCAGACTCTACCAGGTTAAGTCCTGACAGATCAGTAGCAGACTCTACCAGGTTAAGTCCTGACAGATCAGTAGCAGGCTCTACCAGGTTAAGTCCTGACAGATCAGTAGCAGACTCTACCAGGTTAAGTCCTGACAGATCAGTAGCAGACTCTACCAGGTTAAGTCCTGACAGATCAGTAGCAGACTCTACCAGGTTAAGTCCTGACAGATCAGTAGCAGACTGTACCAGGTTAAGTCCTGACAGCCAGTATCAGATCAGTGTGGTCGTCGCTGTCTGACTCGAGGCTTCACACGCTCCATCTGGGCTCAGAGAGACAGTCGACTCACCCAGTAATGCCTGTTTATATGTCAATGATGTCATTTTGACTGCTGCATTCTCCTCTCAGAAAAGGCCAATTTAGCTGATATTACCCAATAAATCATTGTCACTTGCTCGGTAAACAAGGCGTCTGGAACGGGGCAGAAACCAGGGGAATGCTGCGCAAATGAAACCTAAATGGCAGCCCCTGCCTGCTCTCAGGAGCCCGTATTTGGAAAACCGTTTAAATGAATTCATTAATGTGTCGAAAATCACCCCTCTCACAAAGCCCTCCCCCTCCTCCCCCTTCCTCCCCCCCTCCTCCCCCTCCATCTCCTGAACTGAGCGGATCTTATTGGCCGGTCCTCAGGGATCCGAGCCACAGACAGATGGTGGAACAGAGATGTTAGAAAGGAGGGTGTTTGTGCAAAAACAGTAATCAAACGTAGAAATGTGAGATGCCTCAAATAAGCGCAGAGTAAAGGACTGAGGTGTTGATTATGTTTTCTTCAGCTCCGCTCACAAAGACACATTAAATGAGGTTAATCAGTCTCTGGCTGCCCTGGTGTGTGTGTGTGTGTGTGTGTGTGCAGCACTGTGAGTTCCGGATGCGAGGCCACTACCACTGTCTGCGGCCCGGCTGCTACTTCGTCACCAACATCACCACCAAGCTGCCGTGGCACGTCAAGAAGCACGAGAAGGCCGAGCGCCGCGCCGCCAACGGCTTCAAGTACTTCACCAAGAGGGAGGAGTGTGGCCGCCTGGGTGAGCACACACACACACACACACACACACACACACACACACACACACACACGTAACAGGACCTCAGAGTCTATTCTACAATCCTGTTTGAAGCTCTGCTCAGATCTGGCTCCTTTCATGCTGATCTGGCAACCACACTTAGGTTTCCCTCTGATTGGCCGACTCTGCTGTCATTCACTGTAATGATCAGGTGACTTTATGCTCCTCTGAAACAGCTCGTTCATGTGTTTTGCATCACATATGTTCAGCTTCAGTGTTTTGTAGCTGCATCTAAAGCTCTGAGGTTTCCTCCGTGTGACGGTCAGGAGCCGTCGGGGCACTGGACAAAACCGAGGGGAACGTGTTTTTCACTTGGAGGTCTTTAGAGTGTTAAGTGGAGAGATGGTGTGTGGCTCCAGTTAGAGGATGCAGTGTTTGCAGGGAGCGGAGTCATGTCTCCAAACACGGTTTGTGCCATTCGACTTGTTTAAGAGGCACGGAAGTCGTCTGCCTCGCAGCTTCTGTTGCTGCTTTGCATATTCACAATGGCACCTGGAGTCCCAGAGGTAGTCTCGCCTGCACTGTGTGAGCAATAACGTCAAAGGGGGCAATCACATCCAGGTTGTTTTCTTCTTCCTTTTGCCCCTGTCAGAAATGAGCAATTAGGTTTGTGTTTGTTAATTATCCGGCTTGTCTGGTTTCGCCTGTTTGTGTTGTGGAGCTGCGCCTCAGCCACCGCTGCCATCGCACACAAATGAATTAAAAGTGATCTGTTTTTTTCAGGCGGTTACACAAGCTTTTCAGAGCACAGAAACAAAGCAAACAAAACCAGGCCCTAAACAGCTGTTTTTTGTCCCCAGCCTGATCTGCCAACTGTATTGTTTGTACTGCGGGAGAAAAAACAGAAAGGATTTCCATGGCAAGCTCTCCAGTCATAAAGAATTGATGGGCTGCCAGTATCCATGGCAGCAACATTAAACTGAACACCGCTGATGATGTTACCTGGTTCCTGTCTCACAAAGGCCTGCGTGTCAGGGGGGTTACTGCTATTTGCTCAACTTTGCGTGTTTAAAACACGCTGTGTGCAAAAGCTATTTGATGACACGGACGTGTTGTGCTCTTAAACCGGTGCCATGGTTACTGACATGCAGGCACCTGCCCAGCATGTTACTCTTTCAATTATTTCTGTCTGCTTTTATATAATGGTATTTGATTAACAGACACAAAACAGAACATTCATTTAATTTCAAATCATAAAGCAATTAGAGGCAGAGCGGTTAAAACATGCCAAAAGAACAGAGGAATATGAGGCAGACACTCGTACAGTGCAGAACAAAAGGAAAAATCACAACGCAGATACTTTGAAAAATGAATCTAATATGGTAATAATTGTATATTTACTTTGGTTTGCAGGGGTGTGTGTGCATTATTGGCCCACAGAAAATGAGAATTTATTTATGTAAATTCCTAATTGAATAAAGCATGTCAGTGTAATAAAAGAGCTCCACAGGTTTAGAGCAGAGAAGGCTCGACTAGCTCAGTGTGACACTGGACTGATCTAATCTTCCTCCTACGTGAACACTCTGCCTCACTCCACAACCCAGCCCTCTTCTGTCGCAGCCATATCATGAAATTAAAAAAGGCTCAAAGTGTTTCACTGTGTGTTTGATCGAATCAAGCCGGTGTGTGTGAGCTGAGCTCTGAGCTGCTGCCTCTCCTGCAGGTTGTAAGTACAACCAGGTCAACAGCCACTTCCACTGCATCCGGGAGGGTTGCCAGTTCTCCTTCCTGCTCAAGCACCAGATGACCTCGCACGCACGCAAGCACATGAGGAGGATGCTGGGCAAGAACTTTGACAGGGTGCCCTCGCAGGTACACACACACACACACACACACACACACACACACACACACACACACACACTCACACTCACACACACACACACACACTCACACTCACACACACACACACTCACAGGCACCCTGAAACACACCCTGAAATACACCCTGAAACACTGGGAAACCCAGCACACACACACACACACACACACACACACACACACACACACCCTGAAACACATCCTGAAGCACTGGGAGACACACACACACACACACACACACACACACACACACACACACACACACACACCCTGAAACACATCCTGAAACACTGGGCAACACACACACACACACACATACACACACACACACACACACACACACACACTCACACACACACACACTCACACTCACACTCACACACCCTGAAACACATCCTGAAACACTGGACAACACACACACGCACACACACCCTGAAACACTCGGCAACACACACACACCCTGAAACACATCCTGAAACACTGGGAAACACACACACACACACACCCTGAAACACTGGGCAACACACACACACACACACACCCTGAAACACATCCTGAAACACTGGACAACACACACACACACACACACCCTGAAACACTGGACAACACACACACACACACACACACACACACCCTGAAACACATCCTGAAACACTGGACAACACACACACACACACACACCCTGAAACACTGGGCAACACACACACACACACACACACACACCCTGAAACACTCGGCAACACACACACACACACCTTAAAACTCTGGGAAACACACACACATACAGACTGAAGCATTTCTTTATTTTTCCTATTCTTGTTATTTATCTTGTTAAAACAAAACTCACTAAATAATTAATCCAAAAACATTTTAACAGTTTTTCTTAGATTTGAAATAGGACAGATAGATATTTTAGATACTCTTTGTCTCCTCCATGTACAGTAATTTAAATGGCTCTAAATAATTCAAGTCCTTAAAAAGTTATTTAGAGAGAAACAGATAAAAACACAAACTCTGCTTGGTCTCGTATGGACAACAGATTTCTATTAGATTTTTATTTATCAGAGAAAATTCAGTGCGTTGAAATTTTGAAAAAACAATTGTTACCCTTTCATTTTTCAGGAATTAGTTTTGCAATTATTAAGATGAAACAGCTTGAGCGTGTGTGTGACAGGTGTGTGTGATTTTGAGCCTGGTTGTGTTTTCGCCTCAGCCAGTTCCTGGAAACGAACCGGCGCGCCTCATATCCTGTCACACCGGTTAACGACATTCATTTGATGCATTTTTCATGCTGGCGTTCTCTCCCTAAAGCTCTGCCCTGTCAGTGAGTGGAAACCTGGACTTTCTAGTTCTGCTTTTCATGGAGCTTCTTGACAGACGCTGCAGCCTGAACCTCTCGTGCCTTAAAGAAACTCGTGGCCGGTGGCAGCAGCTCCGCTCTCAGACGCTCTCAGACGCTCTCAGACGCTCTCAGACGCTCTCAGACGCTCGCTCACACAACCATGTGTCTGCAGGTGATGTCGCTGGGCCAGCGGGCGGAGGAGATGCAGCAGGGCTCCGGCATGATGCCTGGACCTCTGTCCAACCCTGGAGTCAACTCCAGCTTCTCCAGCTCCATGATGGACGAGACCGATGACTACATAGATTACATGGGAGGAGGCGGGAGTCCTCTGGGCCTCTCCTCCGAGTCCTCCAACCAGGACCGCAGCTGCACCAGCACCCCGGTGGGCACCGACGGCTCGCCGTCAGGTGAGAGGCCGCCTCAGGGAGGAGGCTGCATGGAGAGTCCGGACGAAACTGTCACTTCACACATTCCTCCATCGTGGATGTCATGATGTAGTAGTTTGACTTGTAATCAATAGCTTAACGACACATCGGTCACGTTATATGAGGTGGATGACAATGCGGTATTCTTCTGCTCCTGCAGTTTTCCTGCTCATCCTCATAAAACATCCATTTTGTACATCAGGACTTTGAGTTATTGCGCTGTGTGTAGCTTATTACATTCCCCATTGGCCAGAGATCGTCCCTGTGGCTTTATGTCTACTTTAGCACTTTCAACGGGTTGAACTGTGGGAGGAAGGACGGGGAGCAGCCACGGCCTTGTTTCCCTCAGAGCTGCAGATTAACGGGTTTCTGCTCTGCTTTGTTTCTGCCTGTGAAGTTTCACAGCACTCACCACTGTTGTTTTGGCTCGTGTTTGGGTTACTTGTCTTGAATGGCCCTCATTTTGTATCATTCTCTTATCTTTTATCTTTCCCCTTTTACCTCCCATCCCTCTGTGTGTGTGTGTGTGTGTGTGTGTGTGTGTTTGTGACTTGGGCTTTGGTTGTGTGTGTGAGTGTGTTTCCTCCCTCCTGTCTGTCCTTCACCCTCTCTGGTCGACCTGTCTCTCCAGGACAAGGCTGCCCTGCCACCACCACTGCTCCTACCACCCTTGCTGACACTAGTGCTCCCCAAAACCCACCCTCTTCCTCCCCTCCTCCTCCTCCTCCGCCTCCTGCTCCTCCTTCGGCTCCTCAGGCCCCGCCCCTCTCCCCTGCTCTGCTCCGCCCTCCTCTCCCCTCACTCCCATACCTCCTCTCTCCATCCTGTCTGTCATACTCTCTGCTCAGCGCCTCTCTGGGAGCCACTCGGAGTGTTGTCATGCCAACCAACACACCAGCTTTCAGCCCCATCATTGCCACTCCGTCTCCGGTTAAAAATGACGTCCCTATAGTTCAGGATGCTGCAGGTACTTATCCCGTGCAAACCAACACTGCAGCTGTCACTGAGTCCTGTTTGATGCAGCATCTCTGCGTAGTTGTGGATAATAAAGCAGTTTCCAGCATGAACCCATGAATTGACAGCACGTGCATGTAGAAATGTGCAAAATTTCTTGTCTCAAGCTTATCCCAGTGAATCTGGCTCCTGTAGCTCAGGTCAGCCTCCATTACCTCGGCCTCAGCTTCCTAGTGTAATGTTGCCTCAGGTTTCGTCAAGGCTGCTTTCAGAGCTGCAGAACAGGGATCAGACCATTAGTAGTGACCCCCGGAGGTGGAGGCCCCCTTGTAAACCACCAGGCAGATAAGCTCCTCCTCCTCTGACAGGCTGTAGACTCCCTGTAAACGTGTCATGTTCCAAAGTCAACCTATCAACCCTCCCATTCTCCCAGTCATTCTGGGAGTTAGGAATAACTACACGTGTGGCTCTCTGTGCTTACTCAGCTGTGAACCACGTCAGGCTGAGTCAGCTTGCAGATTCATCTGGTCGCGCTCATTTTCTTGTACTTTGTGGGTTTTTCTTTGTGAATGGACTAATTACTCTGAGATGTTCTTCTTCCTTCTTTCCTTCCCTGCAGGCAACACCATCTCCATTCCCACAGCCACTGGTTCCAAGAAGCGTTTCTGGATCATTGAGGACATGTCCCCGTATGGCAAACGCCGCAAGACTGCATCCTCACGCAAGATGCTGGACGAGGGGATGATGCTTGAGGGCTTCCGCCGCTACGACCTCTACGAGAACTGCAAGGACTCAGGCTGCCAGTTCTCCCTGAAGGTGACCCACTACCACTGCACCCGCGAGAACTGCGGCTACAAGTTCTGCGGCCGCACCCACATGTACAAGCACGCGCAGCATCACGACCGTGTGGACAACCTGGTCCTGGATGACTTCAAGCGCTTCAAATCCTCCCTCAGCTGCAACTTCCCTGACTGCCAGTTCTCAGGCAACAGCACCCACTTCCACTGCCTGCGCTGCGGCTTCCGCTGCACCGACAGCACCAAGGTGGGTCTGAGCCGAGCCGAACCTCCCTAAACTACCCTAACTACCCTGACCCCTTACTACCCTGACCCCTTACTACCCTGACCCCTTACTACCCTGACCCTTGCATCACCAAGGTCAGTCTGAACCTAACCTAACCACCCTAACCATTCTAACCACCCTAACTATGCCAACCCTCCCAACGATAACCCTGCCCCATCCCCATACCTAAACCCTTACCCAGCAACCCCATCCCTTAACCCTAACCTTAAATCAACCCCCCCATCCCTAAACCCCTAACCTTAACCCAGCTGGCAGCACAGTCACGTTTGCCTCAGTACTCTCATACCGTGGAGCTATTTTCAGGAAGCTCCTCATCAGTCCACCTGCAGTTTACATGGACAACTAGCTCACCTGCAGAAAACCCAGGGCAGACATGTATAGATATATGTATTTCTCTTCCTCCACTGCATCCTCTGGAGAGAGCTCTGCTGTCGTTGACTTACGCCATGCTGTGCCTCTGCTCCCGCAGGTGACAGCACATCGCAAACACCATGGCAAGCAGGACGTGATCAGCGCCGCCGGCTTCTGCCAGTTCAGCTCCAGCGTGGACTGCGAGGTCCCCGACTGCAAGTATAAGCTCAAGTGTTCGCACTTCCACTGCACGTTCCCCGAGTGCAAGCACACGGTGGTGGGCATGTCCCAGATGGACTCCCACAAGAGGAAGCACGAGAAGCAGGAGCGTGGAGACCTGCCATCCGTCTCCCCCAAGCAGGAGGGGGGGCACCTCCTGGGGGGGGGCGTGGCCCCTCCGACCTCCTCCCCCGGAGGGCTGCACGCGCTGTCCCACCCCCTCGGCGGCGGGGCCCACTCTCTGCTGTACCACCAGGGCCGAGGGGTGTCTGAGTACGCCCACAGCTACGCGCCGCCCCCCCTCAGCCTGGACAGCTCCCTGAACCTGGGCACCGACACCGGCACCTCCCTCTTCTTCCTGAAGAACGCCGCCGGCCTCGGCCTGGCCGACTCCCTCGACCTCAGCAGGAAGCTGCAGCAGGAGGCGCGGCCCCTGGAGGCCACGCCCCCGCTGGCCCCGCCCCACGCCCCACAGGACGACACCACCACCGGAACGTCCGGGGAGGCTGAGGACGACCTGTCGCCAGAGGAGGAGGCGCATGTGGAGGAGGAGGAGGAGGAAGAGGAGGAGGAGGAGGAGGAGGAGGAGGAGGAAGAGCTCAACACTGACTCCAACGAGGACTCAATGGCGGAGCCGGACGCAGAAAAGGACAACGGTGAGAGTTTTGATGCTTCTGTTAACCACGACACTTCCCAACTGGAAAAACAAGACGTTGACCCGTGAGAGGACGGAGGCGAGAGAACGTCTGTGTAACTTTGATCAAAGAAAAATGAAAGTGGCCTCATTTATCACGTTTAGAGACTCGAGACGACAAGAAAAAACAACAACAGTGTGGAGACAATGACGGCCCAATGATTTATTATGATGTTTACAAGATGACCAACATTATTAATTCAATTATGCATTAAAAAAAATATGAACGGAGACACAGAATTAGGCCCTGGTGGACAGCAGGGCGGCAATGTAAAGCATTTTACTACACATCAGTCTTTTTGTGTGCGTGCATGTTTGACTTTAATTTATTTTCTTCTTTTCACTTTTTTCGTGTGGATAAAAAAGGAAAAAAACGTTAGAAAAACAAAAACAAATCTCTCTATATAACTATATATGTAAGTGTGTGTGTGTGTGTGTGTGTGTGAGCGATGATATACAAAAGGAAAATCACGAGCTGTGGAAACGCAGAAAAAAGGGATGTGACTCACTAAGGGGACGTGTTCAGACATTGATCTTTCTTTCTGTATGAATATTATTATTAATGCTGAATCTTGAGCAGACACTGAGAGGACGGGGAGTTACCTCCTGCTTGTTGCCGGCTCTCAGGTGCCGCTCTCCGCTGCGCTCGCACCACTTTCTCTCCGACGTTCTGCTGAAATGTTGGACTCAGCCGGGCTCAGCCTGTGTGAGCGGCCGGCGAGGAGCCAGCTTGTGTGTGGATAGTGCACTTTTCTATTAGCTGACCATGGTGATGACATACGACGATGATAGATAATAACTCATAAGCATATTTAAAATATTTTTGTTACCATTTGCATCATTGCATTACGATGTTGTTTTGTTGTGTTGTTAGTCAGAAGCATATCGACCTGTAAGCAGAGTGGGGGGGTGGGGGGGGGGGGGGGGGGGGGGGGGTCAGGACGTGAGGCGTCCCCGAGGACGGCGGGGGACGCCACAGTGTGTTTCATGTTGAAAATATACAGAGCGGCGTTCTGTTTCCAGTCAGCGCGGCTGCGGCTCCTGTTGTACCGGTTCTTATTTAATATTTATGTGACCTTCCAATGAGACATTTTTAGGGTGTTATTGCACTTTTTAGCTTCATTTTTACCGTCTGAAAAAATGATATATATCTTTTAACAGGGAATTTGCTTTAAAGATGTTTTAGTTCACTTTTGCTTTGATGCACAAATAGATGTTAGTGTGACAAAGAACTGTCGTTCTGTGATTTATTTAAGACAGGTTTTTATTTTGCTTCTGTGATTGGAGGAAAAGGAAACTGGCGCCCTGAGAAACACTAACGCGCACTGTGATTGAAATGAATTCTCCAGACGTCGACGGCAGTGCTCTCTTACTGTAGTTCTAAATTATAATGTGTCAGAGCTCCTCTGGTTCCCTCCGAGCCAGCATATACGTGCAGACGTGGACACACTGATCCCGAGGTTTCTCCTGAGCTTGGCATTGGAATAAATGATCCTAATAGAGGGAATAATAATGTGTGTAGAAGATATTCCTCCAGATATTGTTTTGAGATGGAAAAAGGTTGTACAGTATTTTCCTCTGTAAAAATAACTATATATGAACAAAATGCTCTTTGATGAACAGTTTCCTTTAAAAAGAAACCCGTTAAAAGGAGAAATGAATAATAAAAAGTCAAAAATTCAAATAGCCTCATCATAGTTTGCTTGTGTGGGTTTTTTAATGACTGTAGCGGTGGCAGATTTCAGTATATTTGCAGTTTATTTCTTTATTGTCAGAAGCTCAAACTAAAATACACTGATTTAAATTAATTGATCATTTTTCTGTTTTATTTAACAGCTCATTGCCATTTTCCATGTGTGTGTGTGTGTGTGTGTGTGTGTTTTCCTCATTAACTGTAGTCGACCTAACAGTGCGCATTATCACTCACTGTTATTCCTGCATGGAGACGAGTGTGTGTCTGTGTGTGTCTGTGTGTGTGTGAAGGAGGGTGTGAATTTGGAGGATTTGTAAAAAGTACAAAATAAAGAAACTGCAATTGTTATTTTCATTATTATTCATAATAATAAAATATGCAGCAAAGAGCTGGTGGTTGCCAGGAGGGGAAAAGGTGACAGCAGCGACTTCTCTGTCTGCTGCCGAAAGAGTGTGTGTGTATGTGTGTGTGTGTGCGCGTGTGTGTGTGTGTGTGTGCGTGTGTGTGTGCGTGTGTGCGTGTGTGTGTGTGTGTGTGTGTGTGTGTGTCTCCCTGAGAAGGACACACAGGCCTCGGCTGTGAGCCTCAGACCTGTGGCTCCGTCGCAGCTGCTCAGAGCTTCGCCTCATATTTCATGACCTTGTTCATCTTTTCTCTGCTTTTGTTCCGCGGTGAATCCGACAGGAAACTTTAGGACTAGAAAACAAAAACAAACATCTGCATCCCGCAGGTGAAGGGATCAACAATATTTGTTGTTGGGGGTCGGGGGCGGGGGTGGGTCTGCTGAGAGCTGAGGACCAGTAGTGAGTTGGTAGAGCTGCCGCTCATGGATTCTTCTTCATTGTGTTTTCTGCTCCTGGAGCTGCGTATCACAGGCCCCGCCCACTCACGGCACAGGCCCCGCCCACGCGTGCTGCAGGCCCCACCCCAACCCCTCGTGTCACCAGTGACTGGGGAGCGGGTTGTGTCTGTGTGTCTACAGCTGTTCCTGTCCTTCCTCCTTCTCTTCCTTGTGATGTTTTTTTTTAATAAAAAAGAAGAAAAAAACAGGGGTAAAGGCATCACCATCTGTCAGCCAGCTGGCATCCTGTACATAATCTACCAGAAAAAAAAGAATAAACATGAAAATTATATTACACAGAAACCAGACGGAAACGACCTCCAAATCTTGCGTCGGCTGCTGTCGAAACAACATCATTTCACCGTTTAATTAACGGAGTAAAAAGGATGGTTTAAAAAAGTGGGGGGGAAATAAACAGAGACGTATTTCCACTGCTGGGAAAATGTAATAGGAAAGCTGGAGCTTATTGCAGTGAAGTGGATACACAGAACAACATTTTAGACTTTGTAAAATATATTGCACTTTTGGACTAAAAGCCATCTCCCGTTAGTGTTCAATTTGGCTCCATTCACAAGACGTTTTATATGAAAAGTGGACAATGAAGCAATTTTTTAAAAGTCTCTACTTGAATTTGTTCCCCTCAGCACTACTACTCAGTCCTGACGTGTTGCTTCCTCCACTTGGATACAGTGCTGTTCATTCTCATTGTGATATTTATGTTTTCTCTGTTTCTGCATGTTTGATGCAAAGATTGAGCTTTTCACTCAGTGAAATAAAAACCTGCTGAATGACTTTCTGACCTCATGCTTTCAGTGTCACAGTCTTTGTGAATGTCACACACTTCAGGTGTGTGTGTGTGTGTGAGTGTGTGTGTGTGTGTGTGTGTGTGCCAGGAACAGGTTGAGTGAGTGTGAGCGTTGCGAGCGGCTGGGAACATACGACAGGTGCGCGCTGCATATGTGGTCACATGATGCCTATAAGGCAGATTAGGAGCCAAACAGATGAAGCGCTGCTTAATGGCAGCTTTTATTAAGTTCACAAAGCGTGGGGGGGGGCAGAGGGAAAGCAGGTGGCCGGGCCTGTGCTCTGCAGATGAAGACAGATATGGAACAGTGGAGTCTGAGGAGCCGAGCCGCTCGGCTAGGATTTATGAAGATTTGCCGGCGTGGACGCGCCGCCTGCCGCTTCCCGAATCCTGCAGTAATGCCAGAGAGACGCTGCAGCGGCTCAGGAGACAAATGTGATGGCAGGAGATGAGATGGACTGTAATCAGACCAGAGTCCAGACTGAGGACAAAGGGACACCAGCAGGACACAGACGAGACCAAGACCTGGCACCAAGAGAGTCACCACAACATCAACGTGTTCACAACACAAACAATACAAACAACAACAACAGTGAAGGTTCACAAACATCCATCATTACCTGCTCCAGAGCTTCAGACTGAGTTTAGACTGTGGGAGAAGACACACACACACACACACACACACACACACACACACACACACACACACACACACACACACACACATGGGTCACACACTCAGCGACGCTTCAGAAGGTCTTCAGAGGAAGAATGTCTGAGGATCTTCAACCTAGTACAGTTAGAACAGATATGTGGAAGTCATGAAGGTGATGTCTCTGCTCTGGTTTCTTCAGGGTCAGTGGAACCTAGATCCTGAACCTAGATCCTGAACCCAGATCCTGAGCCCAGATCCTGAACCTAGATCAACAGATTTGACAAACTGACCTCATATCAGCAACACTCAGCTCAAGTATGACAGACTTTTATTAACATTATTTCCCTGAAGTAAGAAGAGGTTTCATGCAGGCGCAGAAGATAAAGTGGAGCTAACACGTAAATAATGAGATTCCTGGATGTATTTAGGCAATAAATCTGGGATCTTATTGGCTCCAGCAGCTGATGTTTAACTCATCCAGCTGAGATTGTTTCTGCCCTAAATGTGGTTTGAGGAGTTTATCTAACAAAGCTGTGAAGCTGCTGCAGCTCCACTCTCAGGAAAATGAGGTTCTGGCCTGAAACAGAGAAGCAGTTTACAGGAACGAACAAGCTGCGTCTCTCGTACCAGGTCCTGGTCCTCAGACTCAGCGCTGCTGTTGATTGGCCCACAGGTACGCAGCAGACCACGTATCACGCTGCTCGTTTTACTGCCTCATTGGCCCATTTATAGTTCAGGTTTTGGGATGAGAGCTCTCTCTCTCAGCGCTCTGCCCCCAATGCCCTTCTCTTTAAATCCACTGCCCTTTGCAATACATGTTCATTTATCTATTTTTGCTCGTGTTGGTTATTTTGGAAGGACTCGGTCACACGCTGCAGAGGGGGCTGTGGAAAAAAGCTGCTTTGCTATTGGTAGCAGCTGTTGCTGCCGAGACACCTCCGAGGAAACGGAGAATTGGACACACACTCATCCAATTTAGCAATAACAAGACCTTATTGGAAGCAGGGAACACGCAGCCTCGCCTTGTGTGGTTCTGTTGCTGCTGAAGTTGAAGCTACTGAAGCTGCTGAAGCTGAAATTGAAGCTGCTAAATCTGTAGAAACTGAATCTGAAGCTGAAGCTGCTGAAGGTGAAGTTGAAGCTACTGAAGCTGAAGAAGTTGAAGCTACTGAAGCTGCTGAAGCTGCTGAAGCTGAAGCTACTGAAGCTGCTGAAGCTGAAGAAGTTGAAGCTACTGAAGCTGCTGAAGCTGCTGAAGCTGCTGAAGCTGAAGCTGAAGAAGTTGAAGCTACTGAGGCTGCTGAAGCTGCTGAAGCTGAAGGTGAAGCTGAAGAAGCTGAATAGCTGAATTTGCTACTCTGGCTGTGATGGCATTGGCCTCCTTGTCTACAGATCAAAGCGCTGTGTAACTGGTCTCCAGGCTGTGAAGTGGAGACTCTGGCATCATTCCAGTGACTGTGTGACCTTCACCTAAAACAAAGCTGTGATTAAAAGACAGACTCACATGAAACTCTGGACTAGAGTCCAGCTCCTGAGGAAAGATCCTCTGAGTACGTAAGGAACCAAAATAAGACTTTCCATGTTACTACTAGAGTTTTGGAAGGAAAATGTGAGTTGTAACATGACTTAGTTAAAAGATCAAAGAGCTGCACTGGTCCACAAAGATCTGCAAAAACGACAGATTTCCATCGCTTTTATGTTTCCACTTTTAAATCCAACCACAGCAGCAGAGCTCTGTTGTTGAGCTTTTCAACATAGCAACCGCTGGCCTCGTTGATTTCATCCTGCTGCACGTTGAGCCGGGAGAGCTCAGACCTGCAGCTCGGCCCGTGTTCCTCTTGTGCAACACCTGTGTGTTTCGTTTGTCGCCCAGCCACTTTTTTCCCCTCCTTTTTCCATAAACACACCTCACATTCTTCATAGGGAGGTGTATCTACAAATCTACGTCTTTCAACACATTTTTTTTCTGTTACGACACAAAGATAACAAAGCATTCTTCTCACAGTTTTGCTGGAACATTCAGTTGGTGAAAACAAACAGCACTGGCACGTTATTAACTCTAAAAACCAGAAAAACTGGACTGAGCTCTGCACGCACACACACACACACACTGAACAAACTGTCAGAATGTGCTGATCTGATCATGGTAATGACCCTGTTGATACTTTGTTTGTCGTTGATAAATCTTCATCCTTCTGTTGTTATTGTTTCCACTGCAGGAGAAGTTGTTAGAAGAAGAGATTCCAACAGAAAACCCTCAACAGGAGATTCAGTTTCACTCACAGCTGATATTAAAGTTGTAGCTCTTCCCCAAAAGCTCTCTCTCACACATGCATGCATGCACACACACACGCACGCACACACACACACACACACACACGCATGCACGCACACACACAGACTCTCTGCAGCCAATGAAACACTGTTTATGAAATAGAAAAAAAGGTATGTGCAAATACCTCTTATATGTGCAACATTCCAAATGAATATGCAATATTCCAGTCCACAATGGACAACAAACATATGTGCACCATACCTCCCCTTATGTTCATACTCTATTTATTTTTATTATTTTTTTATATAACTTTCATCATTTCACACCAGGAGTTTCCTAAAAGACTCACACTGAGGCAGGACAGGAGAGGAGGGCACATAAAGTGTGTGTGTGTGTGTGTGTGTGTGTGTGTGTGGGCCGGAGGGGACCTTAAACAACTGGTGTCCTGATGCTGCTGCTTCTCTGTTGGTTTCTTTCTGCCTCCTGTTGTTGCCTCCTGCCTCCTGTTGTTGCCACATGTTGCTGCCTCCTGTTGCTGCCTCCTGCTGCTGCCTCCTGTTGCTGCCTCCTGCCTCATGTTGCTGCCTCATGTTGCTGCCTCATGTTGCTGCCTCCTGTTGCTGCCTCCTGCTGCTGCCTCATGTTGCTGCCTCCTGCCTCATGTTGCTGCCTCATGTTGTTGCCTCCTGCCTCCTATTGCTGCCTCCTGCTGCTGCCTCCTGCTGCTGCCTCCTGTTGCTGCCTCCTGCCTCATGTTGCTGCCTCATGTTGCTGCCTCCTGCCTCATGTTGCTGCCTCATGTTGCTGCCTCCTGCCTCATGTTGCTGCCTCATGTTGCTGCCTCCTGTTGCTGCCTCCTGCTGCTGCCTCATGTTGCTGCCTGCTTCCTTGTGTTGCTGCCTCCTGCTGCTGCCTCGTGTTGCTGCCTGCTTCCTCGTGTTGCTGCCTCCTGCTGCTGCCTCCTGCCTCCTGTTGCTGCCTCATGTTGCTGCCTCCTGCTGCTGCCTCATATTGCTGCCTCCTGTCTCATGTTGCTGCCTCCTGCTGCTGCCTGCTGCCTCGTGTTGCTGCCTCGTGTTGCTGCCTCCTGCTGCTGCCTCCTATTGCTGCCTCCTGCCTAATGTTGCAGCCTCCTGCTGCTGCCTCATGTTGCTGCCTCCTGCCTCCTCTTGCTACCTCCTGCCTCATGTTGCTGCCTCATGTTGCTGCCTCCTGCTGCTGCCTCATATTGCTGCCTCCTGTCTCATGTTGCTGCCTCCTGCTGCTGCCTGCTGCCTCGTGTTGCTGCCTCGTGTTGCTGCCTCCTGCTGCTGCCTCCTATTGCTGCCTCCTGCCTCATGTTGCAGCCTCCTGCTGCTGCCTCATGTTGCTGCCTCCTGCCTCCTCTTGCTACCTCCTGCCTCATGTTGCTGCCTCATGTTGCTGCCTCCTGCCTCCTGTTGCTGTATCCAGGATGCAGCCAGCTACAGGGCGCAGCAAGAAACTCCCCAGCAAAACTGAGACCAAACACTGAGAGAGAAAGCCTCAGAATCAGTTTTAAGTGTTGAATGACCCCCCCACCCCCACCCCCCCACACACACAGACACGCACACACACACACACACACACACACACACACACACGCACTGCTCCTTTAAAAAGAAGGTTTCAGTGGCACAGCTGTGACCTTCATAAAACAGCGACAGGTGGACGTCATGTGTGCTAATCTTCCACATTATGGTCGTTGATAACGGACTCAGTGAAACATCTAATACAGCAGCAACGTGATACCTGCAGCATGAAGACGTGAAGGTTGGGAAGATTCTGCTGATGCTAAGAATAGACTACGTCCATCAGTCACTGTGGGTTTGTGTTACCAGAGGAATTCTTCAGCACCGCAGACTCTCCAAAACAAGCCGCTGTCCACCCGGGGACTCAGGGATTACTTTTTTCTCTTCTGTTCTTCACTATGGGAGGAAAGTGTGGATTGTATTTCGCAGTGACAGTCCAGGCCAATTTTGGAGGACAAGGTCGTGAATGTTCAGCCTTCCCCTTCTCCACAGACCGTCCCACTGAGTCACGAGGCTGCAGCAGGAACTCTGAGCAGCTGCTTCACACACATTCAGCCTGAAACTGGCTCCAAAAACACAACAGACGATTTGGAAAGAACAAAGCAGATGAAACCTACGACTGACGTTCAGGAAACACACTGACCTCAGTTTGCAGGAGAGAGACTGGAAATGAAATTTTAAAAAATCCAAAAACTGGTTGATCCGACCAGCTGGAAGTGGAAACGTCTTTGCTCTTAAATCACATGATGTCAGTGCCCACAGTTCTTCTTCAGTGTCCGGTTCCTCCTCAGGTTCCTCCTCACTGATTTGTTCCTCCTCAGTCTCTGGTTCCTCCTCAGTCTCTGGTTCCTTTGGAGGTTCTTTCTTCTTCTTCTTCCTCAGTCTGGTTCTTCCTCATCCCTGAGCCTCCCCATGCAGCCTCCTCACATAATTGAGTATATACAAATGTTCCCTGGCTACATCTCTTCTGCCTACATAGGAACGTATTTCGACTACATTTTTGTTTTCAGAAAATTCGCTCAGTGAATGTACATAATCACTGCTCGCTCGTTATTGTGAGCTGTTAGCTGACCTCTGATAGCTCACCTATATTAACTTACTTCCATTAGCTTAGCTCCGCTAGCTCAGCTCCATTAGCTTACCTTCGTTAGCTCAGCTCTGTTAGCTAAACCCTGAGCTGCAGCCTCTTTTCTCTTATCGCTCAGGGAAGAGGAAGTAGACGGTTCATCCTCAGGGCACCGCGTCCTGCTCCCTCCATGACATTTCTCATGCAAATGTCTCGCACTGGACCCAGGAACCAATGGGCCTAGTTGTAGCTGGACTCAGGACCCGATGGACCCAGTCAGCTGCTGGAGCTGGTCTGGGCCTGGTCCGCCTGCTGAACCAGAGGTTAACCGACCTGGTTAAAAAACAGACGAAGCCAGAGGAAATGATGCGTCACAGTAGCTGTGAGCAGCAGCATCGATCCGAGGAGGCGCAGGCCTCTAACCTGCTGGAGGAGGTACAGGCCTGCTCTCCGTTTAGCAGCAAGATTGATGAGGTTCAAGCTTCCAACTGAGGAGCCAAATGGTGTCAAACCCAAGGTGTTGTTTGGACAAACAAGGAAGAGGAGCAATCACTGAACAAAGGGGAGGTGAGGCTGAGCAGGCAGGAGGCTCCAGGAGGCGCCAGGAGGCTCCAGGATGTGATTAGACCGAGGTGGAAGCTGAGCATCAGACAGGGTAGACTGGATGCAGCTTTCTGGACAGGACCACGCTGCAAACCCCCGAAGACACTAAATGATGTACAAGTGGATTTATGAGCACAGGTCCCTATAAATCCACGGGCGGCTGAACTCCAGGGAGAGGTTAATGGATTACAAAGGGATGTGGTATCGAACCTCAGAGAAGTTTATACACCTCATCAATATGTGAAATGCTATTGATCATTCAGACCTTGATAAATTAAATTCATACTCTTGATAATGCAAAGCAAAGCTCTGGACGCTGCGCACGAGGAGAAATGGACTTCTCCAGAGCTGGTTTCCTCAGGCGGTGGATCTATCGACGATACAGCAGGAAAACACTGATTAAGGAAACAAACGGAGCCGAGAGTGATTGGACCAACTCATCATTCATGCTGTGTTGACAGGACAGGAACCACAGATGAGAAGATGTTTCTGCAGAGCTGAGTTCATCTGGTCCAACACTTCCAACATCTGCATCACCAGCAACACCTCACAGCTGCATGTTCTGCTGGACACCTGGACACGTCTCCATCCCCCTCTCCCTTTCTCTCACACTCTCTCATACACACACACACACACACACTGAGGCTGAGGTTTGAGGCTCTGGCTCACAGGACATGACTGGAGCGTGAGGATGTTCAGCGGCTGTTATCTCTGCGTCTGCTTCTCTCCTCCTGGTTCCTTGCTCAGTATGTGAAGCATGTTCACTGCATCTATATTTAGCTGAACAAAGAGAAGCTCGGATCGTTGAGTCTGAGATAAGATCCTGCTGCTGTCCGGACACAGACACGTTGTGCCACACGCCTGGAAACAGTTCATGCAAAGCAGGAGAAAACAACCACGCAGACACTTTGCATCTGAACAACATCAGAGGCCTGAGAACAGCCTCAGCCTCCGAGTCCTTCACGACCAGGAGAACAGGTGGAAAGCCGAGGTCGCAGCCAGCTGCAGCTGAGAAAGTGAAAAGTTGATGATCCTCCTACAGAAACAAACAACCCCACGCACACAATGTAAACTGTCACCTACTCATCTCCAGACTGAGAGTCCCTCCCCCACCACTCTCACAGCGCGAGCTGCTGCTGCAGCGTCTGAGGCTCAGCAACCCGGGAACCCCGAAAATAATCTGAGTTAAAAGAAATGCTTTGAAATGCTGCAGCCCTGCTGCTACACACCTCAGAACACACACACACACACACACACACACACACACACACACACACACACACACACACACGCACACACACACACCCAAACACAGTGAAAATGAAACATAAAACCTAGGAGCTCTGAGGTAAAACAGAGAGAAATTCTACTTTTGTCTTTAGTGTGAATTTAAAAAATGAAAGCACATTCTTGTTGAGACAAACCAAGTTTATTCCACGTATTTACACGTTTGGTTGGACTGGAACAGAAACAGCAGGAGAACATCAACACGTCTGTTCTGTGCACCTCCCTCCACGCTCCACAGCTTTCTGTATATTCTTTCATTCTTCATATTCTCTTTATTATATTCTGTTTGGTCTATTGTCTGCACACATAACAAACGTGAAGAGCAGGACGGTGTGCTCCTCTGATCTCCTTCTCACTCATGGACTCTTCTCGTTAGTGAGTAATTCAATAAGTCAAGTATTCATTTATTACTTTCCTTTTCAATCACAGGGCATTTTCTCGAGACTTCCCCGTTTCCTCCTCCACGCTGACAAGAAAAACTTCTGCAACTTCCATCTGAGGCAGCGCCGCGTCGCGCTGCAGCTTAATTACAAAATATTGTCGCCGTTTTCAGTAAAGATTACTCACCGTGGGAGGCCCCGCGTAATTTGGACCGCGGGGTTTGTCACAGAAAATAATACAATGCAACTGGGCTTTCACTATTAGATTTCCGCTTTTAGCCTCCTTGACATTTCAAGCTGCATGAACTAATACATCTGTTATTTGTTGATCATTTGATTATTAACATACTTCACAAACCAAATCAGCTGCTCTGCTGGAGACACACACACACACACACACACACACACACACACACACACACACACACACACACACACACACACACACACATGATGCAGCCTCGGTGGAAAAGCAGGAAAACATTCATCTTCCTCCTTTGAGCAGATGAGCTCAGTGACACCGGCGCGGAACAAAGCCCGTCATCACATTCTAATCTCGAGTTTCAGGCTTTTATTTGAGCCAAATGCCGCCCTGTGGCCTCGTGAATTATTGACAGACCGACACCGACGAGAGGACACATAAAGGAGGCGCAGAGCTCCTCCTGAGGAGCGTCTCCTCCCGCTGACCCCGGCCCAGACCGAGGCTAAGCTGAACCAGGACCAGTCCAGGAATTAAACTCAGCCAGAGACGATGAAACATGTTTGTTTCACTGAATCACTGTTTGCAGAACGAGGGAAGTGGAGGTGAAGCTGAGCGTCCGACCTCGTGATCATGTGATGAAGCATCAGCGTGAAGCAGAGTGTGTGTGTGTGTGTGTGTGTGTGTGTGTGTGTGTGTGTGTGTGTGTGTGTGTGTGTGTGTGTGTGTGTGTGTTGCTGTGGTCTAATCCACCTCGCTCTCGTTGCTGGCACCTTCAGGACGCCGCAGCTTCTCTTCCTGTTCGTTGATCTTTCCATCTCCACCCCGCCGCCCCTCAGCCTGTAGGCCCCGCCCCTCAGCCGGTAAGCCCCGCCCCTCAGCCTGTAGGCCCCGCCTCTCACTCAATAGGCCCTGCCCCTCCGCCTGCAGGCTCTGCTCCCCCTCTTCCTCCTCCTCCCCCTGCACCTCCATGCGTTCCTGCTCCTGCAGTAGCTCCGCCTCCTCCGCCCCGGCATCCCCATTGGGGGGGGCCGTGGCCCCATCGGGCCCCCCCAACACCTCCTGGGGGCTGCGGCGTCCGTCTCTCAAGGGGGAGGAGGAGGAGGACTCAATGCTGACGGGGGAGATGTCACTGCTGCTGTTGATGGAGGGAGAAGCAGAAGCAGACGGAGGTTTGAGGGGAATCTGCCAGGAGGGAATCTTCGGCACCGAGGGGGTGGACGGGAACTGTTTCCTGGAAGACGAGAGAGGGTCCATCAGACAGTGGTTCAGACCTCAACATCTGGAGATGTCTGAACATAGCTCCTCTTCTGAGCTGCTCCTCCAGACGTGTCCATCTAGAAGCTGATCTCAAAGTGTGATGGAAACACTTTGTTCACATCTCCAGGTCACGTGACCTGACGTAGGGGTCACATGACCAGTTCCCTTCAGACCAGATGGACAGAGGAGGAGACTCAACTGTTTTTACATCTGATTCAAAGATCTAAGGAAGCTATGTTCTGGACGTCCATCTTCCTCAGAGTGGAGGACCAGGACCACATGGTACCAGGGTTATTATGGGATGGAGCAGGACCACATGGTACCAGGGTTATTATGGGATGGAGCAGGACCACATGGTACCAGGGTTATTATGGGATGGAGCAGGACCACATGGTACCAGGGTTATTATGAGATGGACCAGGAGCACATGGTACCAGGGTTATTATGAGATGGAGCAGGACCACATGGTACCAGGGTTATTATGGGATGGAGCAGGACCACATGGTACCAGGGTTATTATGGGATGGAGCAGGACCACATGGTACCAGGGTTATTATGGGATGGACCAGGACCACATGGTACCAGGGTTATTATGGGATGGAGCAGGACCACATGGTACCAGGGTTATTATGGGATGGAGCAGGACCGCACTCTGGGGTTCATGGAGACCCATGGAGCAGCTGCTGGACTTAAGCACCAAGGAAACATCTAGAAACATCTCTTTACTGACTTCACTTAGATAAAACTGATTGAAACAGCTTCTCAACAACGTCCTCACAGCTCTTCCGCACCGCTTCATGAGTTATGTTGAATCATATCGATACGTTAGTTTGCAGCTCCCTCCATATTCTCATCACCATGTCAGAGAAAACGGCTTTTCTCCACAAAGGGGAACAGATGTTCTCACACCTGGCTAAGAAGCTCTGACTGTTTTAATTACATCGCAGCAGCTTTTAAGATCAAACAGACAAAGTTGAATGATGATGGGATCAACACTTCTCACAGCTTTAAAAACATGATTTGGATCATTTCAACACGTCTGCAGACAGATGGTGAAAAGCAGCATCAACTTTCTGATTCAAGCCTGAAAAGTGTTGGAGAACATCGGGAGGACCATTTCAACTGAACAGAGTGAGAGGAGGGAACATCAGGCTCATGGGACGTTGTAAGAAGGTTCTGGTTCTCGTCCATGTTCTCCCAAGCTGCCCCGCTACAGACTGGTTATTGATCTAACGGCTAATCTGAGCCCTGTCCAGACTGACCACTAATCTGAGCTCTGACTAGACTAACCACTAATCTGAGCCCTGTCCAGACTAACCTCTAATCTGAGCCCTGTCCAGACTGACCACTAATCTGAGCTCTGACTAGACTAACCACTAATCTGAGCCCTGTCCAGACTAACCTCTAATCTGAGCCCTGTCTAGACTAACCACTAATCTGAGCTCTGAGCGTACTAAGGGCTAATCTGAGCCCTGTCCAAACTAACCACTGATCTGAGCCCTGTCCAGACTAACCACTAATCTGAGCCCTGACTAGACTAACAGCTAATCTGAGCCCTGTCCAGACTAACCTCTAATCTGAGCCCTGCCTGGACTAACTACTAATCTGAGCCCTGTCCAGACTAACCACTAATCTGAGCTCTGACTAGACTAACCACTAATCTGAGCCCTGTCCAGACTAATGGCTAATCTGAGCCCTGTCCAGACTAACCACTAATCTGAGCTCTGACTAGACTAACCACTTATCTGAGCCCTGTCCAGACTAACCACTAATCTGAGCTCTGACTAGACTAACCACTAATCTGAGCCCTGTCCAGACTAAACTCTAATCTGAGCCCTGTCTAGACTAACCACTAATCTGAGCTCTGACCAGACTAACCACTAATCTGAGCCCTGACCAGACTAACCACTAATCTGAGCCCTGTCCAGACTAACCACTAATCTGAGCCCTGTCCAGACTAACAACTAATCTGAGCCCTGTCTGGACTAACTACTAATCTGAGCCCTGTCCGGACTAACCACTAATCTGAGCCCTGACTAGACTAACAGCTAATCTGAGCCCTGTCCAGACTAACCACTAATCTGAGCTCTGACTAGACTAACCACTAATCTGAGCCCTGTCCAGACTAATGGCTAATCTGAGCCCCGTCCAGACTAACCACTAATCTGAGCTCTGACTAGACTAACCACTAATTTGAGCCCTGTCCAGACTAACCTCTAATCTGAGCCCTGTCTAGACTAACCACTAATCTGAGCTCTGAGCGTACTAAGGGCTAATCTGAGCCCTGTCCAGACTAACCACTAATCTGAGCCCTGTCCAGACTAACCACTAATCTGAGCCCTGACCAGACTAACCACTAATCTGAGCCCTGTCCAGACTAACCACTAATCTGAGCCCTGTCCAGACTAACCACTAATCTGAGCCTTGTCCTGACTAACTGGGTCCACAGCAGAGCTGCAGGTTCTGGTCTATTAGCTAGTCTCTTGATCAGTCAGTTAGTTAGTCAGTCCGTCAGTCAGTGTCTGGTTCAGTCAGGCAGTTAGTTAGTCTCAGGATCAGTCAGTTAGTTAATCTCATTCGTTGGTTCTGTCTGAGCAGCAGCTCCAACGTGTCTTTACGTCTTCATGTCAAGACAGAAAAAAAAACTGTTGGTCAGTTGCTCGATCTCTGTTCAAGGTCCAGACAGGCCAGCTCAGGAGTCACACACACACACACACACACACACACACACACACACACACACACACACACACACACACACACACACACACACACACACACACACACACACACACACACACAGAGGTGTGGTGCTTGTGTGACTGGTACCTGCCGAGCATTAAACCCTTCAGGGAACAGACTTCTGCCTTCAGCTCTGACACCGTCTGCGTGTCCAGGACACGGCTCGTTGTCGACGACGCCTGCAGGAAAAACCACAGGTGAGAACCAGACACACGCACGCACACACGCACGCACACACGCCCGTCCGCACGCACGCACGCTCAGACCTGCAGCAGAGTCATCAGCAGCTCCTCTGAGCTCAGCTCAACAATAGCAGGAGATGAAAAGCTTTCTTTTTCTCAGGACACAGAGTTCACAGTAAACAAATATGGGAGATGCAAATGTTCAGAAACCGCAGGTTCTGTATAGTCTGTTGTCTGTCACCAGGACAACCTGACAACCGCCAGCTCCAGGGGACGGCAGGAACAGGAACAGTCCGAGGCCTGGACGTGTGAATCAGCTGCTTTTACATAATTTTCCATACTATCTAGAAAGATTAGCCAATGTCCAGTGTTTTGGATAATGACTTAGTCTGGAACAATGGACACATTCAGCAGGCAGACCATAGCTTAGCACATTGTTTTGTTCTTTTTGTCTTTTATCAAAGGCGAGTGTTATCGCACGCTGCGGAGCTGCTGAAATGCTGCAGCACATTTGAATGGCAAATTGCTGCCAAAAATCTGTCCGGGCAGCACTTTTTTAGGGAGCAGCAGGACTTTGACAGAGAGAGCTATAAAATTAGAGTTTTGATAAAGGCCCGGAGAAAAAACAACATCACATGGCAACAGTCAAATGCAGCAATAAAAGCTGAGTGGCTGCAGCGACGCTCTGTCCGAGTCTGTCAGAAACACGTCACAGCTCCGAGCTCAGAGGTGAACGTACCGCCAGAACCCGATCTGACGGAGCGAGCCCTCAGGCACACGGAGCATCAGGTTCAGGCCTCGGCACCACAGACTACAGGGCTGAAAGCGGTAATGAAGGAGGGAGCTCCAGGTTCAGTCCATCAAGGAAACACGTGAAAGGTCGGATCAGAGAAGCAGAGGAGAAGACGGAGGAAAAAGTAAAAAGTGTAATTAAGCCGTGTGCGTCAGCAGAGAGAGCTTGTTAGGACGCGTGGACCCCCTGTCGAGGGGAGACGATAACTCAGACTCTTTGGCTTGTAATTAAATCTAAGAGAAATTAATTGAATCACATGTGAAAGGGATCAGACTCGGTTACAGTGAAGGAGGAGGCAGAGAAGGAGGTGAGGAGGGGACAGAGGTTTGCTTTCTGTCTCTTATCGACTCCTAAACCTCCCTGATAAGGAGCCGAGCATTGGAGGAGGCTGAAGACACTCTTATTACAGCCGTCACCTCATTAGAACCATCTTAATCCCTGGCCTCCCCAAGGCCCCGTATAATAAGGCTGGATCCAGCTTCTCTCTCATTTTACAGCCAAAAAAATTAATTGCAGCGAAGCCTGAGAGGAAGCACTTCTAAGGCACTGAATGCAAATGGTTTCAAACGCGAGGTTTTGAGTATCGCTTGTATCACTTTACGGAGGAAGAGAAGTGTTGGAGCAGCGCGGCGTATACGTTACATAACGTGCATTAGCTGCAGAGTGGAGACGTAACATCTCACATCAAGACTTGTCACACAACACTACCACTGACATATGTCTTATTAAGTCTCAAGAAACCTAATTAAATGTTGGGCCAGGACTGAATTTCAGCTATGAGATACATTATGTGAGACACACACACACACACACAGTGGGGGTGGCGTGTTAAGCACACCCAGGCTAAGTGCAGGGTATCAGGGACAGACTGTGGAATGTCTACAGCTGGAGACAGGAGTCAACTGCAGGATGCAGCAGCAGCAGCAGCAACAGCAGCAGCAGCAGCAGCATGATGCAGCAGCAGGATGCAGCAGCAGGATGCAGCAGAAGCAGCAGGATGCAGCAGCAGGATGCAGCAGCAGGATGCAGCAGCAGGATGCAGCAGAAGCAGCAGGATGCAGCAGCAGCAGCAGCAGCAACAGCAGCAGCAGCAGCAACAGCAGCAGCAACAGCAGCAACAGCAACAGCAGCAGCAGCAGCAGCAGGATGCAGCAGCAGCAGCAGCAGCAGGATGCAGCAGCAGGATGCAGCAGCAGGATGCAGCAGCAAAAGCAGCAGCAGCAGCAGCAGAAGCAGCAGCAGGATGCAGCAGAAGCAGCAGCAGCAGCAGGATGCAGCAGCAGCAGCAGCAGCAGGATGCAGCAGCAGCAGCAGCAGCTACAGCAGCAGCAGCAGCAGCAGGATGCAGCAGCAGCAGCAGCAGGATGCAGCAGCAGCAGGATGCAGCAGCAGCAGAAGCAGCAGGATGCAGCAGCAGCAGCAGCAGCAGGATGCAGCAGCAGCAGCAGCAGGATGCAGCAGCAGCAGCAGCAGGATGCAGCAGCAGCAGGATGCAGCAGTAGCAGCAGCAGCAGCAGCAGCAGCAGCAGCAGCAGGATGCAGCAGCAGCAGCAGCAGCAGGATGCAGCAGCAGGATGCAGCAGCAGGATGCAGCAGCAGCAGGATGCAGCAGCAGGATGCAGCAGCAGGATGCAGCAGCAGCAGCAGCAGGATGCAGCAGCAGAAGCAGCAGCAGCAGCAGCAGAAGCAGCAGCAGCAGCAGGATGCAGCAGCAGGATGCAGCAGCACATCTGGCTAAATGAAGATAAATGCCTGTGGACCATTAGCGAGCAGATAAGATCTTTAACAAGCCTTGTTTAAGAGCGTCTGAAGGCAAATTAATTCACAGTTACTCTGCAGCAGACACTGTGTTTTCTTGTACGCATGTATATTTATGATGGAATTAGTTTGAAGAGAAGTCCCCAGAGGAGAGCGTTTTGAGTGGAAACGCTGCTTCACTGCAATTGATTTCACTCTATTTATGCACTTTCCCACTGGCAGTTTGTCTCCTGCGAGCGAGGAGGCGGTTTCTAATCTTCTGTGTAGTATCCACTAATAAAGAGAACCATCAGTGGGTCGAGACTGCAGTGCAAACACAGTTAACAGGCAGATTTGTAACGATAATGGAGCAGAAATAGACTGTGCTGTTTAACATCAGGAGGAATCGTCCCGAGGCCAAAGCTCCTCAGAGCTGAAGCTGCTGCTGAAAACTGAGGAGCACACTCTGGCTGCAGGTCTGGAAATGTGCACAATCAGCACGAGCTGCGTGCGTGTGTGTGTGTGTGTGTGTGTGTGTGAGTGAGTCAGTCTGTCTAAGCTCTACTCCATAACGAGGTCCCAGTTTGGGGACAGTGGCAGCGCAGCAGCGAGTGGTTTCCAGCCTGGAGAGATGTTTATTTAGCAGCTGAGGAACAGAAGCCTCCATGTGTTTCGGGTTAAAGACACATTTCCGCGTTGAGAGGTATAATTGCTAAGCGTGGCGCACTTTGAGCAGCGTGGTGAGGCAAACCCCGAAACCACAAACGGTGAATGATAAGTAGCTCGCCAGCTCCAACATGTGTTTCTCATCAAACATCCCGGACCTGAAAACAATTTCCCAATTTCCCTCGTGGCCTGAGACAACAGAGGCCGGGCGGCGGCGCAGAGCGCGCACCAACTCTGTCGCTATAAAGCACAGTTTATGATTTGTTTAATGGGTGTTTTGATGTGAATTATACTTTTTATACACTGCTGCTCTCCAACAAGGCACTCATAGCAAATGAAGTGGACACTTTTTAATCCAATCTGTGATTTGCAGATGATGACTGAAAGGGAAAAACATCCGTGTCCTTTTATGTGTCCAGGACTCATTGTTTAAAGTGGAGCTGTGAGCTCGTCTGACAGGAACCTGACAGTGTGTTGGGGACGTGAGGTCACGTCAGACCCTGTCTGGCCTCAACTCCCTGCAGCTCAGCTCAGAACCAGCTCTGAGCTTCACATCCACATTGTTCTGGTCGTGTGTGCCGCAGCAGATGTGTCCGCATATGTTTCCTGCTCCATCCAGATGCTGCTACAGAGAAACACCCATGTGCTTAACAAGCTGTGGACATAAAACATTGTCTCAGATTGTCTCTTCCAAGGCACTTTTTAGAGCCCGGACACATAAATCCATTTACGAGCGGTGTTATAAAGAAGCACGCAGCGTTTCATCCCTGCACGTTAGTTTTTAGAACAGTCACTCCGTTGGATTCACCAACACTTACAATTCTGAGTGGATTATGAACGTCTATAAAAATCAAGGCGAAGAGGAACGACAATATGGTTCAGGATTATGGTCCCATGATGAGCAGCTCCACACGTTCTGATGATATACTGTTCAATAAGAGACGGCCGCACAGCGACACGTTCTAGAGACCGAGACCTGGAGGAAACATCTCTCTCCTCATCACATTCCTGCACCTTCACCCTGCTCTGGTCACTTCTGAATTACAACCTCAACTCATCAATCACACATAACACATTAGAGGAGCAGGCTCTGACTCACTTGGTTCAATGTCTGAACCAAACTATGACCCTGAGTGAGCCTGACTGAGCAGGAGAAACTAACTCTGTAGCTTCAGAAGTGAAGATGCTGAAGGTGTAGAGGACGTGGAAGGAGGAGAAGGTGGAGATACCTCGGCTGCAGCCAGTTCTTGTGACAGCTCCTGGATCTTCTGCTGCTGCTGCACCAGCAGCTCCTGGACAGCACCGAGTGTCTGCTGCATCTGCCCCACTGGAACACACACACACACACACACACAGACACACACAGAAGTGAGTGTTTCAGTTTCACTAAGCTCTGAACTCTCATCGTGTCTGGGTCCGGGTCACTGATCAAAGGTGTCAGACCTGAAACCTGGGAATGCCAGCCACAGCTTCTGGTCTGAGGCTCTGAGGGGTGTGTGTGTGTGTGTGTGTGTGTGGGTGGGGGTGGGAGTGGGGGTGGGGGGGGGTCACATAGGATGGAGATATTAATCTCTAGTGCCTGAACTTAAATCAAATAACAGTCTCTAACCTTCCATTATCCAGCCAGACACCGGCTTCTAATGCATCTTAAATCCTCAAACGATCAACAAAGGAAAAAACAAGGCTCTCATTTGGGAGGAGGCTGCCAGACAAAATGTCCCTCCTAATCCTAATAAATATTGTTCTTTTTCCATTGACTTTGAAGATTGAATTAGTTCAAGTGTTGGTGTTGGACCAGGGTGTTTGATTTCAAATAACAGCGGGCACAGTTTGTTGCCCCTGCTTCCAGTCACGCGTGTATTACCAAACAATGCATTAAGTTTCCCCAGCTGATTATATTACAGAAAACCAATAAACATTCATATAAATCATGGGCGTGTAAAGTGTTAAATCAAGCCTAATAGGATTAACATCAACAGATATTGTGGCGCTGGGTCCAGTGCTGAGCTCGTCAGGCCAACGGTTAAAAGCCTGAGCAAAGAGAGAGAGAGAGAGAGAGACAGAAACGTGGAGAGAGAGAGAGAGAGGGAGAGCGAGAGACAGAGAGAGAGACAGAAACGTGGAGAGAGTCAGAGAGAGAGGAAGACGGAGAGAGACGGAGATATAGAGGTAGAGAGAGAGACGGAGAGACAGAGGGAGAGAGAGGTAGAGAGAGAGAGAACGAGAGGGAGAGGGAGAGAGCCAGAAAGAGAGAGATGGAGAGGTAGAGAGAGAGAGACAGGGAGAGAGACAGAGAGGTAGAGAGAGAGGGAGAGAGAAAGACAGAGAGACACAAAGAGGGAGAGAGAGAGACAGAGACAGACAGAAAGAGAGAGAGAGACAGAGAGGGAGAGACAGAGAGAGAGACAGAGGGAGAGACACGGGGGGAGGGAGAGAGGGACAGAGAGAGAGACAGAGAGGGAGAGACAGGCAGAGAGAGACAGGTGAGATGTTTGCAGTCTGAGGGCAGACTGTGGATGACACCTGTGTTTGGAGGGTGGGGCTGTATCAATAAGGGTGCGGCGCTGCAGCCTCTGATCTCTCAGCGCTCTCAGAGAGCGAGTCGGAGCAGGATCCAGTCAGAGCGCCGTGCAAGCCTTCTCCAGAGCGGCCGCAGTCGCAGCGCAGCACTAAAGCTGAGCGAGCGTGACCGAGGCGGCTCAGAGGAAGGTGTCAGTCTGAAGCAGCGCCGGCCGCTCACACAGGCCAGCCAGCCACAGCAGCTTCTCCAGATGTGAGGTCAGAGCTGCTCCCAGCACTGCGTCACCACCGGCTGCAGCCAAGCACACACACACACACACACACACACACACGCACGCACGCACACACACACACACATACACACATATACACACATATACACACATATACACACACACACACATAGACACATACACACACACACACACACACACACACTGCTTTGTAGTGTCCACACACTCCACTCCGCACTGAGCCTCTTGTCCCCAGTTATCACAGATACCAAGCCAAGAATAATGAAGTCAATGACTTTGGCCGGGCATGAATCAGAGGGAGGGTGAGTGTGTGTGTGTGTGTGTGTGTGTGTGTGTGGGAGAGAGGCTGGGACAGAGACAGGATGATGTGTGTGTGCAGCTGCTGCGAGGAGGCTGCAGATTGTGTATTCAGTGAATTATTCAGTAAATTCCTGGATATAATGTACAGTACATATGTCCAGTCTCTGTCTTTAATGTCCAGCTGGTCCACAATATGGACCAAGATGGTCCAGAGGCTCTCAGCCCCTCTGCAGGCTGCTGCTGAAGCTGCTCCTCACTCACTAACTGTGGCGTTGCAGGAAAATCAGAAAATCAGAGGCTGCAGCCAGAGAGACTGATGTAGGAGACTGACTGTGTGGCCCATTGCAGAGCACACATCACCTCCCTGCTCATCCCTGCTCATCCCTGCTCCTCTCAGCTCCTCTCCGCTCCGACCATCTCTTTCCTCCAAGACATCTGCAACATCAGCTCCAGACTCATCATCTCTTCACGCTTGCCCTTTCACCCTGACCCTCCTTCACTCTCTTCAGTCTCCTCCCAGATGGACATGCCAGGAACACCTCCCTATAGGTCCAGTAGCATCGTGACAAGATGCTGAACCTCCTCAGCCAGCTCCTCTCTCTGGGGAGGAGCAGTGGCTCTACCTGGAGCCTTTCCTCCCTCTAAGGCCCAGCCACCCTGCAGAGGAACCTCCTTCCACCACGATCCTCCTCCGACCTCCTGATCCATTCAACCTCACTGTGAATCAGAACCTGGAACTCCTCCAGGAACTCCACAGAGGATGGAAGAGGGCGAGAGGGGGGGCCCCATCCTGGGCTGACAATCACAGCCTCAAATTATCTAACTATACTAATTTAGTCATCTGCTAACAGCAGAGATGGAATCCTGGAACCACCAACCTGACCCCCTCCATCATAAGACTGCTCCTGGAGATCCTGTCCATCAAAGTTCTGACCAGAGTCAGAAAGCAGGGGCAGCCCTGGTGGAGCCCAACCTCCACTGGAAACCAGCACTTCCTGCTGCAATGTGGATCAGGACTCACAGTCCTGGTTGGGGAGCAATCGACCCCCTTCTCCCTTTCTCCAGTCTCTATTCCAGGAGCTCCTCTCACCTACACAGTCTCCCCTGGCTCCTGAACTCAGAGCTGGCCCTGCTCTCAAACAAAGCAGGTTTGAAGTTGGCAAATCTCCACAAAGTGATAAGTGGAGCAAGAACGGGCAGTGAAACAGCCGGAGGAAACGTGTTTGCATACTTGGGAGAAAATGACCATAAAAGAGCAGATATTTGTTAATCAGATTGAGGGCAGAACACATCGCACGCGATCTCTTGTGGCCGCAGCCCTGGACGGCCGCCGTCTGCAGGAACAACCGGAAACGACAGGAAACAATAGTCTGGGTGTGACAGACGAGTGATAACGGCTGTAATTCATCTGCTCCATGCTGCAGGTGCTGCTGCTCACACTCAGTCTGTTTGAATTAAGGACAAGCAAAGAACGGAAACTCACATTTAAAGATGGATTAGAGTAAAAGTTGAGGCTGAGGAGGAAACATTTGTTTTGGCAGCTCTTTGTTTAAAGCTGAGCACCACGGGCCTGAAGGACTGGCAGACGAAGAAAAGATTATTTCAGGAACACAACTTTAGGCAGAAGCAGCTTTTCACCTTGTTTGAAGTCAAACACAGATAAACACAGACTCGTGATGTACTTTACATCAACTTTGATGTTCATTCATATTTCAAAGAATTGAAGTTGACACTGACCTGAAGCACAACAATTAAACATGCGCTCAACTGTGTTTTACGGTGGTTTTTAACGTTCCCTTCAATGTGTTCCTCTAACAGGACCTGTTCCTTTCAGGGGAAAACACTCAGCGTAAAACTCCTGCTAACGAGACCAAACTTTCTACGAGTGCCTCTCTCATTTACGCCTCCCTGGATTTTTAATTATACTGACAAAGAGCTCGGAAAGTGTCTCCCGCTCCTCTCTCTGCCTGACAGCCAGGCTGAGATTCCTCACCTGTCCAACATGGGAGCCGCACCTGTCACCGTGCACTTAATCACACCAGGGCCAGAGGAGCCCAGACGCCACACAGCGCCGCGCCACACACACACACACACACACACACACACACACACACACACACACACACACACACACACACACACACACACACACAGACAGCCTGCACACGCACACATAAAATTAAAATGAACTTTCTCGCCACCTACGGGGAAGAGGGAGGAGGCTGACGGAGCTGGAGGGTTGGATGGGGGTGAAGTTGGAGCAGGAGACGGATGAAGGAGGGCTGGGGGTGGGGGGAGGGGTGGGGGAGGGGTGGGGGGTAGAAAAGTTGTCATTTCCCAACTCCTCATTAATATTCTGAGGTTAAGAGCTTTTCAGCGAAACGTAATTAATTGAGGCCGAGCCTGACAGTAAACAAGCAATTTCAAATTAAAGCAAAATGACAGCGGCGTCATTTGTTAAAAACGTGCGCAGCCCCCGATTTTGGCGACAGATAAATGAGGGAAAATGTTAAGGAGGGAGAAAGTGATGAAGATATTAATCTTCACCTGTCTGTGTCAGCGTGCCACTCATGGCTGCGATGCTGCTCTCCATCCTCTGCAGATGCTGCCTGTCCTCCCGCCGGCTCGTCAGCAGCGGAGCGACGTATTTCTGCAATTAGAGAAGGACACAGTCAGAGCTCCCTCTGTGGGAACAGTCAGAGCTCCCTCTGTGGGAACAGTCAGAGCTCCCTCTGTGGGAACAGTCAGAGGTCCCTCTGTGGGAACAGTCAGAGGTTCCTCTGTGGGAACAGTCAGAGGTTCCTCTGTGGGAACAGTCAGAGCTCCCTCTGTGGGAACAGTCAGAGCTCCCTCTGTGGGAACAGTCAGAGGTTCCTCTGTGGGAACAGTCAGAGGTTCCTCTGTGGGAACAGTCAGAGGTTCCTCTGTGGGAACAGTCAGAGCTCCCTCTGTGGGAACAGTCAGAGCTCCCTCTGTGGGAACAGTCAGAGCTCCCTCTGTGGGAACAGTCAGAGCTCCCTCTGTGGGAACAGTCAGAGCTCCTCTGTGGGAACAGTCAGAGGTTCCTCTGTGGGAACAGTCAGAGCTCCCTCTGTGGGAACAGTCGGAGGTTCCTCTGTGGGAACAGTCGGAGCTCCCTCTGTGGGAACAGTCAGAGGTTCCTCTGTGGGAACAGTCAGAGGTTCCTCTGTGGGAACAGTCAGAGGTTCCTCTGTGGGAACAGTCAGAGGTTCCTCTGTGGGAACAGTCGCAGCTCCCTCTGTGGGAACAGTCAGAGGTTCCTCTGTGGGAACAGTCAGAGGTTCCTCTGTGGGAACAGTCGGAGCTCCCTCTGTGGGAACAGTCAGAGGTTCCTCTGTGGGAACAGTCAGAGGTTCCTCTGTGGGAACAGTCAGAGGTTCCTCTGTGGGAACAGTCAGAGGTTCCTCTGTGGGAACAGTCAGAGCTCCCTCTGTGGGAACAGTTGTGTGTTATTAGCAGTTCTATATCAGAGGAACTTTAGGTGAGTAAAGATGAAACCTTTAATGGAAGAACACAGAATGAATGCTTTAGAGTTGGAGGTTTAGGTGGCAGCCTCCATGTTACTGCAGTCACGTTACTGTAGTTAACACGTTACTGTAGTTAACGACAGGTTACTGCAGTTAACTCCATGTTACTGTAGTTAACTCCATGTTACTGCAGTTAACTCCATGTTACTGCTGTTAACTCCATGTTACTGCAGTTAACTCCATGTTACTGCTGTTAACTCCATGTTACTGCAGTTAACTCCATGTTACTGCTGTTAACTCCATGTTACTGCAGTTAACTCCATGTTACTGCTGTTAACTCCATGTTACTGCAGTTAACTCCATGTTACTGTAGTTAACTCCATGTTACTGTAGTTAACTCCATGTTACTGTAGTTAACTCCATGCTACTATAGTTTTCACCAGGTTACTCCAGTCATGTTAAAGCTGTGCTAAAAACAACTATCTTTTTCAGATCTGGAAACTGACCGACAGTCTTAAAACATATAGGGGATTCTGTGTAATGCCAGAGCAGAAACTATACGTCACCAGTTGAGGAAAATAAGAGCAACCCCAAGTTCTTCTACCGCACTGTAGCCAGGCTGACTCAGTTATAACTCCACTGAGCATGCGGCTCCGTCCCTGTGACTTAATGATATTCTTCAATGACAAAATTATAATTATCAGACACGCAATCCATAACCACCAGACATCAACTGCAACTGTTCTGTTAATAAGCCTCTTCCTAAAAAACCTTCTCTCAATCCAGGGATTTTAGCAAATTACAGTGCCATCTCCAATCTCATCTTCATCTCAAAAATCCTGACGAGACATTGCCAACCAGCTCTGTGAACACCTTAGTAACAATAGTTTATCTAAGTGCTTCCAGTCTGGTTTTAGAATGAATCCTAGCCCTGAGACTGCACTGGTTAAAGTCACTAATGACCTCTTAATGGCGTCTGACCATGGTCTTGTTTCAGCGCTTGTCTTGTTAGATCTCAGTGCTGCTTTTGATCCAGTTGACCACCAGATCTTACTAAGGAGACTTAGTAATATCAGCTTGGAATCAGAGGCTCTCCTTTAGACTGGTTCTGGTCCTATCTTTCAGACCGATATCAGTTTGTTTGTGTCAGTGATAACCAATCTCCACCCACTTAGCCACGGGGTTCCACAAGGATCTGTGCTCGGTCCAGTTCTCTTCCTGATCCAGACCTGTCTTTTAGCTCCCACGTGAAGTTTATCTCACAGACTGCCTACTTCCACCTCCACAATATCACTAACATGAGGCTCCTCCTTCCAGCCTCTGTTACCTCCAGGCTGGACTACTGCTCCTCTCTACTGGCTGGATGCTCCAACAGGTGATGAGAACTCTGCAGCTCCTTCAGAACGTGGCAGCTCGTGTCCTGACTAAAACTAGACAGAGATCACATCTCTCCTGTTCTGGCCTCCTAGCACTGGCTTCCTGTACCATTCAGGATTCAGTTCTAAATTCTTCTCCTTGTCTATAAAGCTCTTCATGGTCTGGCACCCTGTTATGTCTCAGACCTGATAAAACCCTATTGCCCCACTAGGACACTTCGTTCTCTGAATGCAGGCCTACTTGTGGTTCCAAGAACCTCTAAGTCTAGATGTGGAGCCAGAGCCTTCAGCTACCAAGGCCCTCTGCTGAGGAACCATCTCCCAGTCTCAGTCCTGGAGGCAGACACCCTCTCTACCTTCAAGAGGAGGTTAGAAACCCTCCTCTTTGACAGAGCCTACACATAGACCTACAGTCCAAGATAAGCTGATATAGGTTGAGACTGCCGGGTGCTATGGTACTTGGAGTCATTCCTCAGCCGATGCAGGTGTTTGAGGGCAGGGTGTATTTTCTGTGTCACTAATCTGTACATATTGTTTGCTTGCTTGTGTTAAGTGCAAGTGTAACGTTTGCTTGTTTGTTGTAACACTTTAAATTATTAAAGACCAAAGTTCAAGTTAACACCATTCTGACTCCAGGGTCCATCCTAAATTCCATCCTGACTCCAGATTCCATCTTAAAATCCTGGCCGGGTTTTCTATGCAGCCCAGGAGGCAGTAGCGACACCAGCACGAGTAATAAACACTTTTTAGAGAAAAAGATTAAATGAGTGTCAACACGTGGTAATTAATAAGAGGGTTGCTGCGAGGGTGGTGTTTACAAGCTGCACCATAACATAAATACAGAACGTGCAGCAGCCTGGACATATGGTGCGGCTGGCGCTGCGCTGCCTGACATGACAGCAACCTGCGACGTCCCGCCAGGGAATCCCACCTCCAGCCTCCACGCTGGCTAGCACTGCTGCTGGGGGGGAGGGGGGCAGTAAGAGAGAAAGAGAGGGACATGGGTGGAAGGGGGGGGCAGTAGGAGAGCAGGAGCAGCACAAGGAGCAGGGATCTGCACGCTCCACTCTGTCTCCTGGAGCTCTGTGGTCTCTGAGGCCCAGTAATGTGTTCTCCAGACCCTGAGCTCCACACCCACTGAGGGAGGAACGTCAGCAGGACCAGAGCCTCAGCAGCTCCTGGTCCTGGCTCCTGGCGTCTGAGCCGATAAAAAGCAGCCACAGTATTTTTAGAAGCTAGAATGTCAGAGAGAGCTTTAGTACTGCATTAGCAACTGAGTGTTTTTAAAAAGAAAACCTGTGAGGGGAGGAGGAGGTTCAGAGGAAGGGCTTCAAATGAGCCAAGCTCTGACACTGTAGCTTTAATGACGTGTTACAAACTACAGCAGTTTGCACAAAGGCGCGTCTCAGAGTCTCCGATCATATTCACAGAGTTTGAGGTTGGAAACAAACCGTTGGTGGCTGCTACTCACCGTATAAAGCTGGTGGAGGCTGAAGGCAACGCCCATCGTGATAATGGTCAGGGCACCGTAGTCTCTCCATCTGTAGCCAGAGACACCTGCAGAGAGAACACACAGATATACACCTGGAGAACACCGAGGTATAAGCCTGAGAACAGAGATAAAAACCTGAAAAACACTGAGATATAAACCAGGAGAACACTGAGGTATAAACCTGAGAACACACCTCCTACATTCAGTGCAAACATCAACTATTCCATCCATTCAGAACCAGCTGGACTCAGACAACAGACGTGATGTTTGTGTTGTCCCAGGTTTAACCAGACTCGTAGAAGGACACAGCCGCGTGTTTCCTTCTGAGGTTGTCTATGTCTCACCTTCACTTGTGCAATGTAAATAATTTGGCTCTTACCAAGATAAAGACTTAGAAGTCAAAGGTTAAATCATTTATCTTGTTTTGTGAGTTCATTTCTTATTTTAACTGTTCAATTTCAGAGAAATCTTCTGTCCATGCTTCACTTGTTCTGAGAACCTTTGTCCTCAAGGATTCAAGGCTGTGTGTGTGTGTGTGTGTGTGTGTGTGTGTGTGTGTGTTGGTTTAATTTGCAGATAAATTTGAATTGAAATTTGAATAAATTTGAACTTGCGAGCATTTAATTGATAAATCAGAACATCACTGTCCTCCATGTGTCTGGGTGTGGCCTCATCCAGAGTTAGAGCTTTACACACTTGCTGGGAATGTGTGTGTGAGTGTGTGTGTGTGTGTGTGTGGCACTGAGTGACAGATCATGTGAAAGTGTGTCATTGTGTGTCTGTCAGCGCTGCAGCGGCTGTCAGTCACAGTGGAAGTCGCCCAGATCAGAGGAGCGCTGAGCTGAGTGTCAGGCTAACAAACCTCTCTGAGTTTCTCTGATTTATTCTGAAGCAGATGAAACCACTGCTGAATGACTGGATTGTGTTTCAGGTGCTGGAGGAGGAAGAGCTGTCTGATCCTGAGCCTGGGCTCCTTGACTTGGAGTGGTAGCCCAGCGTTTGTTGTCAAGGTGAAGCTTTTCTATGCGGAGCCTCAAGGGCAGCTCACCACGTCCAGGATGAACTGCGACCTCTGTATCCAACACTCTGGATGGTTCCCTGCATCCATATGGTAACCACATAAATTTGGGTCTTCATCAACATTATAGCAGCACTGGTGTCACATGTTGAGAGCATGGTGCCTCAGAGGCCTGAGTCCTTGGGACGCTGGTTGACCCTGAGGAGCCTCCTGCACCAGTACGTCACTTCATGTACTCTTCCTCCGTCAGGACCTTTCATTCTTCCTGTCTCCCTCTGTTCCTGCTCCACCTCCTCTCTGCCATCTTCTTCTTTTTATTTGGTCACTTAAGCTGTGGAACTGTGGTCTCCATCCCCCGTTTTTCCAATCTCCTCTCAAATTTATTGGGTTCAGTGGAGGCCTTCCTGTCCTTCTAGCGTGTGGAAATAGAGATCAGAGTATCCATTACTGCGACAGAGATGGATGCGGGTCCCCGTGCACCGTCCCCATAACAAGGACATCAAAGGGAGGTAGCCCCCTCTTTTCAGCGTGACCCCCCATACAAGACTCCCCGCTCTCACCTCATTATGCAGCTCCCTTATAGCCGTTTTGATATAAAACCCCCCACTATGGACGGAGCGCCGGCAGCCTCCTAACTACATGGCCATCCCATCAACATCACTTTCATTACAAAACATGAGATGCCAGCGGAGTCAAGGACAGTGTGGTAATAAATGAGGGTGGAATACATCTGGAATCATTGTCATATGGGTTAAGCATTACACGGACTTCACTCTGCATTGGTAAATCAGTGGCCAGCACTCACAACCTCCAGCAGTAATAAAGATACAGGTGGGGCGAGGGTCTGGCTGGGGGGCCTCGGAGCACTTCTGATTCCTGATTCACATCCAGGAGAATGAAGAGAGAAAAGTATGAGAGATCCTGTAAAACTGCTGTACGGATGTTTTTAAAGGAAGCTTGGCTTTGTTCAGTGACGACAAAGGCGTTCAGCATCTCCTGAAACGTCAGATTTCATCATTTGACGATGTTCAAGATTCAAAGAGCAGCTGCGAGCGTGTGAACCTGGTCAGAGATGGAACGTGATGCAGACTGAGAGTGCCAAGCTCCAGTTACCGCTTAGTGAAGGAGACCAAACTGAGGAGCTACTGAGGACCAGGACCAGAGTCACCTGATTATTACTGAGAGTGGAGCGCAGCCAGTCAGAGGGAAGCCTACATGTGGTTGCCAGATCAGCATGAAGGGAGCCAGAACGGAGCAGGAATACAGCATTATACTTCAACAGCTACAAATGTTATTGTAGAACAGACTCTGAGCTCTGATGGAACCAGAGCTCATATCGTCTTTCTTCCCAACAAGCATTTATAATAGAATATATATAATAATAGATATATAATAATAGAACTCTCCTCCAACGGCTCAGGACGTAGGTCTGACCGCTCTGCTACTTTAGATGTCTAAGTATGTCTATGTGTACCGTGCAGCAGTGACTGTAGAGGAGACATGTGGACTCACTGTGAGCTGGAGCCAGGGCTGGCTGTAGAGCATGTGGGGCCCCCGGGGGCCCCAGGACCAGGTCTGTGGTGCCGGAGCGCTGGATGGACAGCTCCACCTCCTCCTCCGTCAGCCCTGGATGGGAGGGGGGGGGGTTAATGGGAAACACCAAACGGCTCCTTGGACGTCGTAATGCGGCTTTAAATACTTCCCCAGCTCCCCACAAATCTTTGGACTACAATTTAGAGAAAGACGTCCAATGTTCATTCAATTTTACCTGCCCTCTCCTCAAAACTGCAGTTTCATTTCATAATTCAGCGACACCACAGAGAGTCGTGCTTCCAGCGACATCCATCACTGAAGATGGTGTGAAAAGGTTCACACAATGAAATCTGAAGCTCTGCAGCCCATTAACTGCCACCAAAGGCAAAGAAAATAAGAGTCTGTCCACTTCTCCAGTTATATTTCCCAAGTGGAGGTTTCATACACCCCAGACAGCGAAAATGCATTATTTTAATTTCTTCATTGTAATGTAAATGTATTACATAATTTTGCAAATGCCAATATAATTTAATCTTCAGATCTTTTTAATGATTTTAGTGATGATTAAATTGCAAAGGGCTCCCTGATGGAGAATCAGAAGGGAGGAAGAAAAAAACCAATATGAACATCTCCTTTTGTGGCAAGAAAGGATTTTATTCCTGCGCCATATGCTGCCATGGCTGAGGTGTCATCTTTTAATGAGTCTCAGTCTAAACAAAGGGAAATAATTACAACTTTCCATGAACTACATTCAAGAGCAACATTAAGCAATTTTATTGCAAAACAATCAGCAGAACAATCAACACGGAGAAGCAAAGCGTGAACACACTTGACTTCCTGTGGGCTGATGAGCCGCTCACCTGAAACAGGAGAACGGAGTTAACATCGCTCATCACTGAGTGTCTCTTAACGCTGCACCCTCACGCTTCCCCTTCAGCCATTTCCTTCACTTATTGACAGAAAATTGCCTTTGTAATGGAGCCTTTTACTTGAATTGTTCCCTCAGGATTTAGAGAATAAGGTTCTTTCATCATGTGAGAGAAACAGAGTGACTCAAGAGGAACTTCACATGCTCCTGCATCTGTGGGACTGACCTGAGGGCAGCATGCGCGTATTTAGATGATCAGAGGACAGAACGAACACAGAGGAAAAGTTTTTGGACTGGTCAGGATCATTCCTCCACCTCCAACACAGTCTGAGGAGCAGGCGTGAGAGCAGAGGCGGTGCTGCAGCCTCGGCCCGTCACCTATTGAAATGCTCCGGGGACGTCCAATGGCCATGAAAATGGTTGAATAATTGAAGGCAAATATTGGCCGCCTGCAGTCTGCAGCAGGTCCTGAGTGCCAGGAAGTGGCGAGCGCCATGTGCTGAGTTTGTGCAGTCAGACTCGCTGTCGAATAAGCAATAACGTGTCCCAGGACTCGGATTCTCTGAGCACAGCAGACTCCACGGTGGCAGACTATTGAGTGAGACCTGCTCAGGCTCAGTTTCAGTCCAGAGGAAGGAAACGAGCTGCAGGTTTTCACCCTTTCACCTTGAAATGAGAAGTCTACGTCAGGCTAATGTATGTACATGTTAATGGCTGCTCTCTGCTTTGATGCTGTTTACGCAGCAAATGAAAGAGTTTTCTTCACATCTCAATAAAACACAGAGTTGTGGTGAAACAGCAGCAGCGTGGAACTTGTGTTTGTGCTCTGATGTGTTTATTGTGGAGCTGAAGACAACAGGGAATGAAAGCGCCTCAGATCCAAGAGGAACGGAACACAGTTTTACATATAAAAGGAAACGACAAAAAAGAGACGGTGAAATTTATTACGGTTCCAAAACCTGTGGAATGACCCCTGGACCCCCATTTGAGATCGACCCGTGGGGAGATGAATTTTTTTAAGACATAAATTACACCTAATGACGACACCGTAAAAAAGAACAATAATGGAAAGCTATTCTGTATTTCATTATCCTGTATTATTTGGTGCACCTGATACACGCGGCGCCTGTTTATGAGTCACCGTATTAGCAGATGCTCAGCCAAAGCATTTGCTGTGACCTTGCCATTCTCATTGGGGCATGAAATTACGGTGCTGGCACCTCGATATTACAGCTATAAATACTGTAAACTGCATATCTGGGCAACGTTTTCTATTGTCTTTCAACATAAACCTGATCGGTATTTATTTAAAGGAAAACCCATTGCTCGTCGGGTTATTTACAGCTCTATTTTCACTGCCTCATATTCTCAGGGTGTTTTTTAAGGGCAAAGAGGCAGCGAGCCTCTCACATTAAATCCATTTCTCCAATTCTGGCACTTCTGGGCTTTATGGGTCAGCGCCAGGCCGGACAGCCAATTATAAAAATTGCTTACTAAAATATTTTGGATGGTAAAAGGTGAGTGGCTGTTTCACCGTCCTCCAAGGCCTGAATTATGAAGTTGCCCTTGAGTGAAAATTACTTACATTTTGAATATCGTATTTAGAAAAAAATGGCAGGGGTCATAAATAGATGGAGGTCAATGGGTTGTTAAGAAGTGGAGAGCGACTTGAGCCAGGCGGCGCTGGAGCGTCATGTGTGTGAACAGAGCAGCCCCTAAATAATGACCACTCATACAGTATTCATTTATGTATTAAAAAAAGAGGACTCTGCTCTCATTTCCCTGCTTTATCGCCTGCTGCTGATGACAGAGTGGGCAAGGCCTGGGCTAGGTGGCGCCGAGGAGTAATTTATAACCACATCAATCCCCTTACCTTCTGCACAGGCCTTGGTCATTGTCATCTTTGTCCGAGAGGTGAGTCACATGGCCCCACTTCTGAACAGCTTCCTATTAATGTGGCATGATGAAGCTGAGCACTGCCTCCAGGTGAAGCCTCTCCCTGAGTGTCTGTGGCCCTGCGCACCGACCCGACCAGGCCTGGCCTGGCCCTGACCCGACCCGACCCGGCCCGGCCCGGCCCGGCCCGGCCCTGCATCCCCGGCCTGGCCCCGCAGCCCCGACCGGACCCGGCCCCGCAGCCCCGGCCCTGCAGCCCCGACCCTGCAGGCCCAACCCGACGCGGCCCTGCAGGCCCGACCCTGCAGCCCCGGCCCTGCATCCCCGGCCTGGCCCCGCAGCCCCGACCGGACCCGGCCCCGCAGCCCCGACCCGACCCGGCGCTGCAGCCCCGGCCCTGCAGCCCCGGCCCTGCAGCCCCAGCCCGACCCGGCCCTGCATCCCCGGCCTGGCCTGGCTCAGGATCAGGCTCACACCTATTTGCATTATTCATTCAACTCAATAACAAGCGGAGCACTGTGAAAAGGGAATAAGTCACAGCATCATTTATGTGCCTGACAACAAGTCCTGCTCCTGCTCCTGCTCCTGCTCCTGCTCCTGCTCCTGCTCCTCTCAGCTCTCTACGTGATCCGACCTAGAGACAAACCCTTGCCCTGGGTTCAGGGCCACAGTCAAAGTGACATGTTGACAGCTGCACAATGTGTCTGACTTTGTCCTGAGAATTGGATTTTTTGGTAATTATGTGTGTAAGTGCTAATTGTCTGGGCTAAATGCTGGAGCCAGAATGGGGCTCACCGCTCGTCAGTCGTTACTGCTGTTAATTGCAGAGGACATAGATGGCACAATTCACGAGATGAGAATGCAGCGCATTATATTTCAGTCAAACACAATAAAATTTACTTGATCTTGGCGAGGGACAAGTCAAGCAAAATTGCTTCAAGATGGCTCTAAACACAATTCATCTCTCCACTCGGCTGCAAAAGAGGCAAACAAAACATCTCTGGGTGTAGATCTTGATTTATATTACATCTAAGTGACAAACTTTCAATATTTCAGCCAGTTTATTCAACAAGGACTCAAGAAGGGCAGCTAGAAATATTGGACTGCATAATTGCCAATTCATAACCTGAAATTGACAGTTGAAGGAAAACAGAAAATTATATTTTTCAATGAATATTGAAATAAACCACACGATTAGGATCTCTTTGGAAAAAAAGCAGACATAACCAGAGAGGCATCCTTCAACGCAGATTAGGGCGCAAATGTGCAGGGAAATAATATGCACGAGCGAGATTATTGTGTAAAGATTCTGCAACATGCAATCAAAGTGGGGCCTATTTTCCCCTTCATCAGCTGTCCAGCCTGAGCCCGCTCCAGCAATCCAATTTACATTCCTCTCCAGCCGGAGATGGCATTGTTTCATTTTATGTGTGCTTTGACATTTCTGCCTGTTAATATGGAGTAAAATCCACAAGTATTTACATAAATATGACATTAAACTGTATTAGAAATTAAGACTGACACATTTGCTGTGGTGACAGGGGGTGGTGGGGGTGTGATTGAGTTTGTAGGTCAAAAGGTTGAGAGGACGATACGAGCTGCTGCAGACGGCTGGAGGCTCAGCGAGGACACAGCCGCACACCCTCTCTTACCGCTGTCTTTGTATAGACACACACACACACACACACACACACACACACACATGAACAGTTGTGGTTGTTGGGAACGGTGCTGAGTAATGGAGGAATGAAAATGGTTTCACACAGCGTGTACACATATATCCATGTTTCACACATGGATATATGTGTGTCTGTGTGTATGTATATATATATATATATATATATATATATATATATATATATATATATATATATATATATATACATATATATACATATATATACATTTATGCAACATAAGACATAAGAATTTGTGTCTAATACCACGGAGCTGCTGAGGAGCACAGAGGAGCAGCGGCCGTCCTCTCTGCTCCTCCCCTCTCTGGTGTCTCTCTCTCTCTCCAGGAGATCAATGTCCTTATGCAAATCCAGGGGTCTTGTTTAGATCTCAGTGGAACGGACTTTCCAAAATATATCTACATTAAAGCGTCATACATATTTCATGGCCTTAAAGTGCAGTAAGCGCAGACAGGCCATTTTGGATAGTGCAGCTGAGGAGTTTGCAGCAAAGCAGAAAGCAGAAGAAAGTGGCGGCTATGACATCATGCTGCTCCTGATGAGGCCTGATTACATTTGAGAGACCAACAGGAGATTATGAACATGCCAGAGTTGTCAATAATGAGACACAAAGACAAAGAAATTCTCAAAGATATCAGAGTCATTAGAGCCACAGGAGATGTGTGCAGCAGCAGCAGCCGGCAGCCATGGATTAGGTGTCAGGTTTCCTCCCCTGTCCTGGAGCTTTTAGGCTCCGCTTTCACCCTGCTGCTGCTCTAATGCTGGACAGGCGTCCACCTGCACAGCCTGGACAGCCTGGACACACTGCACTCACTGGACAGCCTTAACACCATGGACACCGTCCACTTTGGGCACCATGGACACACTAGCCTCACTGGACACCACTGTCCATCCTGCAACCAGCAGCAGAGATCATCTTTTGGATTTTTTGTTTTAGTTTCACTGTTTCTGCACATCGCTTTGTATTGAGCTGGAGGTAATAAAGCTTTTTGCAAGTTTTACTGCACAAATAATATTCCAGTGTGTGTCAGAAAGAGCCTCGATGAACCCACAGAAAGTGAAGAGGCAGCAAATGCTCACACATCTGTGCTGAGAGCGGCTGTGTGCGTCACGCCTCAAATTTACGAGAACAGTTAAATTAAGTAAAAGGGTTAAAATGCTGCGAGGCAGTATTGATAATTCCATTGAAAATGCAGAGGGAGTATGTCAATATTAATTTTCCTGAACCCAAAGGAGCATCCCGACTGGTGTGTCATTTATTCCAGTCTGAATCATGCACTCTGAAGCTGCATCGACCCTGTCCCACCCCGGGGCCAAAGAGCTGCAGCCGCGACCTCTGACCCTATAGACCAGTCTTACAGGGCAGCACAGCAGGAAACACAGCGTATGGACTGTCATGCTGATCCGCTTTCTGACAGATCTGGACTGTGTTGTGCAGCTTCCTGCTCTCACCCTTCTTCCTCAGGAAGGTCTTCCTGGTGTCCAGAGGACTCTGACGCACCCTGGGGTTCTGCAGGAACTTGACGGCGGTGGAGATCTGGAACGAGGCAAACGTGATAGGAAGGAGATAATGTGAGAGCAGCGAGGATAAAAGCAAAGCTTTTAGCAGCACAAACAACGGCTGCAGCTTCCTTAAGAAAAAGCTTCATTATTAATCGAGAGAAAATAAAGAAATAAATGGATTCCATTTGATACCCAGTGGAGAGCAGCGAGACCACCTGACCACTCTCTCTAAATGTGGGGAATGACCAAATCAGCAGTTATAAAATTAGCCCATCAAGAGTGCTGGACAAATGGAGTATGGAGCTTAATTTGCTATTACCCTCTTAAAGACAAACTTCCATTCTTAAGTGCGTGAGGGAGAAAATCTATACTTAATGCAGAGGTGATCATTTGTATCTAATAACTTGAGAATCCGAGGCTGAAAACTTCTGTAATTCTTCCAGTTAAAAACGTGCTGTGATCAAATCACGCTGCCTGGATGTTGTAATGACTTGAAACGTTAATGCACTAGAACGTTAAATAGCATCAGAACATCAGTAGTTTTAAGTGCACAGCGTTCATCGATTCTATTATGTTTTCCTTCGAGATGCACCTTAATTTTCCAGGCCAGGCTGCTTTTCCAAGAATTGGAGGGAGGGAAAAAAACTGCCTCAAATGGCATTAAAACATAAATTTGAAGTGGGCGCCATGAAGTGGCGCCTCCTAAAATAGATAAATATGTAAGAACACGGAGAAAGGGGAAACACACTGCAGGGAGGTTTAGATGACTTATTATCGCACCTGTGGTCCCCGTGATTCAATTGTAAAAGTCATCCCTCTAATAGGTTGAAAGGTTTTGATTACTCTTCTTTTCTCTTAGTGTTGAAAGATACAAAGTGATGGAGCGTCCTGCCACTGGTAATTCGTTTTGGGTAATGCATTGCATACACTACGAACCCGTTTCAATCCTAAACAACTGCAGTTTGAGCTTGTGCAGGGAAGCAGCGGCAGCAGGAACAGCTGGGCGTCACAGCGTCATCAGAGCAGCTCCGGCTGCAGACCTGGAACGCTGCGGTCCCTGTGGAGGCCCCGGGACCAGCTCAAAGACAGACAAAAACAGCTGCACGCTGCACAGGACCTGGACACATTTACTCCTTTACTCTTGAAACTGCATCAGATCAGATTTTGGTGCTATATTGATTCTGTAATGAGGGGGGGCAGGGACCTGCTTCAGATGCAGAGAGACACAAGAGGCTTGTGCTGAGCCAGCCTCTCTACGGTCGGTTTAGTAAAGAGCTGCTGCCCAGGCAGGACGCAGCCTTCCACACAGAACAAAGTTCAGAGACTGAAGGACCAACACGACTACAGAGTGGACGGTGAGTCTCCAGCAGCAGGTTGCTCTGTGCGACACCAGCCTGACCTTGATGTACACAGGGTTATGCGAGGGCTCTGGAACTTCCTGTATCTCTATATGCTGAGGGCTTATTAAAGCCAGTCACCCGGAACCTTCACTGTGACAAGCAGATTACAGCATTTGCATGGTGAACCTCCAGCTGATGTTCTGGGCCAGAAGACACAGTCACAACAGAGTCTGAGAGATAAGCAGCCTGAGGAACGCTGCAGAGCTGCAGCACGCTCACCAACACTTTATTCCAGTAAATAAGGCAGAGTTGTGGCTCCTGAGAGACACAGTGATCTAATCGAGCAGGAATATGCTGAATGAGCAAAGCTTGTTTACATTGTCTTAGTGTTTCAATCGCACAACACGGACAGAAAACTGTGTCAATGTTAATGGGCGTAAGTACGACATGTGAGCGCCGCCGCAGCCGCTCTAATGAGCCCACGTCCATCTGGTTAAAACCTGCAGCTGCATCTTCAGGGAGACAAAAGTGCACTTCTTAGAAGATGACATAGATGCTTTGCACTAGTTCCACCCAGACATCTCAATCAATTATAACCACATTGTGCAGGTTTCTGTCTTGTCTTGTTATTGACTTATGGATCATCCTGGTTACAGTGTTGGAGCTGGAGCTGGATAATGGTGCTGGCACGCTGGGGCTGGAAACCTGGACAGAGAATAATGACTGAGAGACGCAGTATTTCCCTCCTTTTGGGGCATTAAAGTCATTTTTGGAGAGAACAACAATTAGGCCTTTGGTAAAGCTGCAGTAAAGCTGAACTGCTAATGCACCAAAGTGCTCCATGTAAAGCGCAATAATCTTTACAAACCAGATAACGGCCAGAGTGTCAGGTACAGCCGAAAAAGAGGCCAAAACTCAATCAGTGCAACAGATAACATTAACCAACACACTTAAAGAGAGTGAAGTTGATGAACGGACAAGATTAGAGATGTTATTGAGTTTGAATTGGACAAGACTTTGCAACTGTGAGATGCCGAACTGGGAGGAATGAGCACGGAATGAGATTATGTTCGAGCTGCATGGTTGGACGTGTAGGATTCAGTGTAACCAGTTGTAGTTTTCTCTAACTAGTAACAGCACTTAGCTGCTTGAGGAGTACGGCCGTCGAGCTGCAGGGCTTTGCCCGCTTGAAATAAAAGTGGAGTGAAGCTGTGTGGGTCCTACCACGGTTTCACTATTAGAAGTAACAGAAAGTTTCAGAATTAGAAACCTACTGCACCACTTCTGAACCAGAGCAGATGAAGAGATTAAAGCTTCACTTTGCCTCTTGTGACTATTTGGGCCAAACTTAACCACCAGGTACCAGCGATGCACTGGTGCAAAAATGCAGCGTTTGCAAGTTCCCCTCCAGCTTCACTGCAGATTATAATCTCCACCAAGCTGGAGAACTAGAAGATGTGTTTTAATTCACCCTGCGACAGGTCCTACTGCAGAACACAAAGAAGATTCAGAAGCAAAGAGTCAGATCTGATGTTTCTAGCAGAATAGGCTTTCCCTCGTTCTAAGACGAACAGTGAAGATGTTCAGACCCAGGAAGGAACTACAAGTGTGTGTGTGTGTGTGTGTGTGTGTGTGTGTGTGTGTGTGTGGGTGGGTGTGTGTGGGAGGGGGGGGTTAAAAGGAGATCATTAGCCAGTGTAGGATTCAGTCTCAGTGTGAATCAATTCATTCCAAATTGCCCCGGCCTGTACATTTGAGGAGAAGTGCCCCTGATATAATAACCACTCATAGACATGAACTACAATCGCGTTAGGAAGGTCTCGAGTTTCCCCCCAAACACACGTTGGAAGGACCGAAGCCAGAGAAGGTGAGAGACTCAGAAAAATGAAGCTCCATATTAATTTGGTGCTTTCATGGATGGAGATCTGAAAAGACTGGAACACCTGGTGATACGAGAGCTCTGCTCACAGTAGCCACCACCTGGACCTTGACCTGGACCTGAGATCTAAGACCTGAACCTGGACCTGATACCTGATACCCGGACCTGAACCTAAGATCTAAGACCTGAACCTGGACCTGATACCTGATACCCGGACCTGAACCTAAGATCTAAGACCTGAACCTGGACCTGATACCTGATACCCAGACCTGAACCTAAGATCTAAGACCTGAACCTAGACCTGGACCTGGACCTGAGATCTAAAACCTGAACATGGACCTGAGACCTGGACCTGGACCTGAGACAAGAGACAAGAGAGACAAACCCAACTCCGTTGTCTGGGAGCAATATGGCTTTGAGGACTCCAACAACAAGCAGAAACATGCTAGAGGTGTCCGCTCAACTATTTATTACACACTTTTTCTGTCTGAAACAACTCCAACTCACAGCAGCCACCACGCAACACTTTTTCATGACATCATAGCTGCAATACACACATATTGTTTGTAGTTTGCTTTCAAGGCAGAAGGGAGGAGGGAAGAGAGAAATACCTCCCCCTTGAAGTTTCCTCCTGGTTCTTGACTATGTTGATTGTATCGCCATGTTGATAGCACCTTCCTACAGCAACTTTGTTTCCCCAAGGGCCCCCAAGGGAGGCGGGAGGCGGGGTTCAGAGGGTCTGTTCCAGGTCCCCCAATGGGGTCAGCAGATTGAGTTTCAGGCCATTTGGTCTATTTTTGCGACCGTGGCGAGCCCTCAAAGGCGGGAAATGGTGAATGTTCAAAGCCCCACCCTTCGAAAAGTATGGCTCCGATGAGGACCAAACCAACACATATCTGCTCGTCCAGCATGCCAGGTTTCTGTCTCCTACTACTTCTGCAAGTGTCTGAGATGGCCACAAACAATTGATTGACAACTGTGCACGCTCCCATTCTGACTTTGTTTGCTCCCTCTGACGGATTAAATTCACCCTATGCATGTCAGATCATTCATCATGAACATTTATTTCCATTATCTTTTTCAGTGAGTGTCTATGAGCTCTAGATCGTCATGGAGAAGCTCTCTATTTCACTGTTTGTCATGGACACATATACAAATTTAGTTGCGGAATTTGCTGAGGAACTTCCATGGTTACGATTTCTGAAAACAGAGGCGCAGGAATCGCCACTACACTACACTACAAACTGCATGTGTTCATGTTTACTAATGTGATTTTCTCTCACTAAATAAAGATATGTCATTCAAAGTCATAATGCATGTAGTGTAAATGATATGAAAGTGAGTGAGAACAGGTTGATCTGAATTTCCCCAAAGGAATCATCCGAGGGGGATCAATAAAGTTAACTCTAAATCTTTTGTCACACTAACATACTTCACACACACACATGCATATACACTCACCGGCCACTTTATTAGGTACACCATGCTAGTAACGGGTTGGACCCCCTCAGAACTGCCTCAATTCTTCATGGCATAGATTCAACAAGGTGCTGGAAGCATTCCTCAGAGAGTTTGGTCCATATTGACATGATGGCATCACACAGTTGGCGCAGATTTTTCGGCTGCACATCCATGATACGAATCTCCCGTTCCACCACATCCCAAAGATGCTCTATTGGATTGAGATCTGGTGACTGTCTTGGTGACTGGAGGCCATTTGAGTCCAGTGAACTCATTGTCATGTTCAAGAAACCAGTCTGAGATGATTCCAGCTTTATGACATGGCGCATTATCCTGCTGAAAGTAGCCATCAGAAGTTGGGTACATTGTGGTCATAAAGGGATGGACATGGTCAGCAACAATACTCAGGTAGGCTGTGGCGTTGCAACGACGCTCAACTGGTACCAAGGGGCCCAAAGAGTGCCAAGAAAATATTCCCCACACCATTACACCACCACCACCACCAGCCTGAACCGTTGATACAAGGCAGGATGGATCCATGCTTTCATGTTGCTGACGCCAAATTCTGACCCTGCCATCCGAATGTCGCAGCAGAAATCGAGACTCCTCAGACCAGGCAACGTTTTACCAATCTTCTATTGTCCAATTTCCATGAGTTTGTGCAAACTGTAGCCTCAGTTTCCTGTTCTTAGCTGAAAGGAGTGGCACCCGGCATGGTCTTCTGCTGCTGTAGCCCATCTGCCTCAAAGTTTGACGTACTGTGCGTTCAGAGATGCTCTCCTGCCTACCACGGTTGTAACGGGTGGTTATTTGAGTCACTGTTGACTTTCTATCAGCTCGAACCAGTCTGGCCATTCTCCTCTGACCTCTGGCATCAACAAGGCATTTCTGCCCAGAGAACTGCCGCTCACTGGATATTTGTTCTTGTTCGGACCATTCTCTGTAAACCCTAGAGATGGTTGTGCGTGAAAATCCCAGTAGATCAGCAGTTTCTGAAATACTCAGACCAGCCCTTCTGGCACCAACAACCATGCCACGTTCAAAGTCACTCAAATCACCTTTCTTCCCCATACTGATGCTTGGTTTGAACTGCAGGAGATTGTCTTGACCATGTCTACATGCCTAAATGCACTGAGTTGCCGCCATGTGATTGGCTGATTAGAAATTAAGTGTTAACGAGCAGTTAGACAGGTGTACCTAATAAAGTGGCCAGTGAGTGTATATATATATATATATACATTCATATACACATACACACATACATACAGTGGTGGTGCAGGTACGCATGCGTGACCAAATTCAGCAATGTGTAATGCCACTTGAGTTACTACAGTGCTTCTACGTAGCGACCAACCCTCTATGATGTCACCCATTGGTTTGAAGACCCAGTGATGAAGTCAGGAGTTTGACTCTCATGGAGCTGCCTTTGTTCATGCTGCTGAAGCCAGCAGAAAGATGCTGTCCAGATGTTCCGAATTCAATGGGAGAGAAAAGAAAGTTGTGCGGAGTGCAGCGCAACAACGAGAGAGAACGAGAGGGAGCGAGAGAGGGCGAGCGGACTACTGTATCTGAGTACTGACTACCTGAAAAAAATTGCATATCACAACCTTTAAAAGCTTGTGATAATCATGCTAAATATGTATTCGTTGTAATCATAGAATGCCATGGACAATCCCAGAACTGGCCGGGGGATGGAGGTTTGCAAGAAGGTGGTCAGTAGCTTTTCCTGATGGCTCTGACCGAGGCTCAGAGCCAGTTGAACCTACCTGAATACTCACTAAATACTGAATGCCAACTGGACGGGGTTAGGGTTAGGGTTAGGGTCTGTCTACCCTAACCCTAAGCAGGGTAGGGTAGACAGAGTCCTTTAACAACAGAAGGCCATTGCTCAGGTTTTCCCTAGTGCCTGGAGGGCTAGACATCTTTCTCACATGGCAGGATATTGTTGTGCTGGAGGCAATCAACAAGTCACTCAGCTGTCTGGTTGAGTTCACCGATGCCCTCTCTGGAGAGAAATATGTCAGCGTTTCTGTCCTGATACCAACCCTCCACTTCTTCAATAACCAAATATTATAATGCAGGATGAAGACATGACCCTAACCCTTGCCAAAGGCATCAAACTGAAGATAGTAGATTATCTCAATGACAAATACAGGGACACAGCAACAAAAGAACTTCTTGGCCTCTGCCCTGGACCCAGGGTTCAAACTTAAATATGTCAATGAAGACAACCGAGGATCCAGTTAAGCAGAGAAATACTGTCAGTGAACACATGAACCCAGGAATGCATGAACACACTGAACACATGAACCCAGTGAACAGATGAACCTAGTGAACACATGAACCTAGTGAACACATTTACCCTGTGAATGCAGTGAACACGTGAACCCACCAAACACATGAACACAATGACTCCAGTGAACATGTGAACCTAGTGAACACATGATACAGTGAACACACATGAACCCATTAACCCAAGTGAACACATTAACCCAATGCACACATTGGCCCAGTGAACACATGAACCTAGTGAATACTGTGAACCCAGGAACCCAGGGAGGGCATGAACCCAGGGAATGCATGATCCCAGTGAACACATGAGGCTAGTGGACCCAGTGAATACATGAACGATGGGGGACACTGAACACAGTGAACCTAGTGGATCCAGTGAATACATGAAGACAGTGAATGCATGAACCCAGTGAACAAATGAACCTAGTGGGCCCAGTGAACACATGAAGACAGTGAACATATGAACCCAGGGAACACATGAATGATTTATACACATGAACCCAGTGAACACATGAACCCAGTGAACATGTGAACCTAGTGAACACATGAAACAGTGAATGCATGTACACAGTGGCCACATGAACCCAGTGAACACTTGAGCCTAGTGGACCCAATGAATAAAGGAACAGTGAACCCAGTGAACACATGAGCCCAGTGGACCCAGTGAATACATGATCAGTGAACCCAGTGAACACATGATCCCAGTGGACCAGGTGAACACACGAACCCAGGGAAAGCATGAACCAAGTGAACACATGAATCCAGCATTAACCTAATGAACCCAGTGAACACATGAACACAGTAAACACAGAAAACCCAGTAAACACATAGACCTTGAGAACACATGAACACAGTGAACCCAGTAAACCCAGTGAACAAATGGACCTAGAGAACACATGAACACAGTGAACACATGAACCTAGTGGACCCAGTGAACACATGAAGACAGTGAACATATGAACACAGTGAACACATGAACCCAGCGAACACATGAGCACAGTGAACCCAGTGAACACATGAACACAGTGGACCCAGTGAACTCATGAAGACAGGGAACACATGAACCTAGTGGACCCAGTGAACACATGAAGACAGTGAACATATGAACCCACGGAATGCATGAATCATGTGAACACATGAACCCAGTGAACACATGACCAGTGAACACATAAACCCAGTGAACACATGAACCTTGTGAACACAGTGAACATAATAGCTGAACACATGAACCAGTGAACCCTGTAAACACATGACCCCAGTGAACACATGAACACGGCTTCTCTGGGTTGTGGTGGAATGCTTGTAACTTGTGAATTTAAAGGTCACAGCAACATTTCAACAGCTGAAAAGGGTCATGGAAAACTTCATTGACATTTCTCTGCAAAGGTTTAAAAATAACACAGAGCTGTATCAGAGGCAGGTTCAGAGCCACGGGCAACGCTACAAACACGACATCAAAGCACATTATGCAATTTTACTAACGGGGGGGGGGGGGGGTCAGGGTTTTTCAAGACCAGGGCTTGCACAGCCTGAACTCTCCTCTCTGTAACATGGAAACGTTGGCCAGCTGCAGCTTCAGGAACTCTGGGAACTCTGCTGATCAGTATCCACTTATTCAGGTCTATGTACTGGAAAATAAAGAGTTTAGCAGTCAGGACGCATTGTCTGCTGCTGAACATCCTTTGAGCTGTAAACTGAGTTTATGGAGAGAAACTCAGATCTCAACCATACGGTGGAGGGAGATTAGGACTCAGAGGAACAGACTCCTCAGGAGCAGCAGGGCTTCATGAAGCTACCCCCCCCCCTCCTCCGGGGGCCCCAATGACTGAAGAGCAGCGACTCTGTCAGTGACACCTCACTTTCTCCCACTTTGGACAAAACTACTTCTACAGCCACAAATTCCTTTTAATTCAGGTAAAAGGACCGAAGGAGCAGGGAGCTGCTCTGAGAGATGAGGGTCATCAGAGATTAACCCGTGGCACTTTAGCGAAGGGGGGGTGGGGGTGGGGGTGAGGGGGGGTTGAGTGGGGTTGGGGGGTGGTGCAGAGCACAACAAACTACTTAGCCGCCACAAAACATTCCAGCCCTTCTCAGCTGCAATCCAGTAATGGATACTTCCTCAGCTCCTCGATTGGTCAAAATGTTTTCATACAATAATTTAATTCAGAAACACATTTACAAAGCAGGAGTAATCAATTTTAATTAGTTGATTTTTTTTTCATTCACATAAAATTTAATGTACTGCCATCGATCTCCTTTGTTCTTTAATGCAGTGGCTCTTTCCTGTAATTCGAAGCTTTTCTTTTTCTTTGCCTCGTTGTGTTACAGTCAGTGATGACATCCCGTGACATGTGTGTTTCAGCATTACTGAGCAGCAGACCAGAGGAATGTCTCAGATATGTGGTTAGAAACGGTTTCAAAATGTGGAGGAGGCGTCACGTACACAAACACAAGAACAAACAGAAAACTTGTTACTTTAGACAGAAACACGCCACATATAAGAATGTTTGGTCTTTGTTTTATTGTCTGTTCTACATTTTATGCTCTTTTATTTTTATTCTAAGTAGTTCAAATATGTGAATAAATATGCCAATTTAAATGTACAATGGTGGTTTCTACAGTGCTTCATAAATAGTTATTACAAAACAAATTTTTCAAATATGTAACAATATTTTTGTCTGACAAAATGTTCAACATGCAAATAAATGTGATAAAAATATTTGATCAAATCTGTTTTAATTACTAAGAATCTAAACCACTAACAATAAAACTGAAGCAAAAAACTGTGTGGAGAAAATGCAACAAGCAGGGTGTGTAAGAAGATTATTACAAAACCACAATGTGTGGTTTAAACATGCGGAACAGAAAGTTTTGTAAAATGCATGAAAAACTGTATTGTCATTTCCTGACAGCAGCACAAATTAAAAGCTGGTTTTGTCTGACAGCATCTCTGCAGCCCCGAGTCTCAGGCAACAGAACAACCAACGCAGAATGAGCAGCTGCACCTGCATCACCAGGCCCACGGGCCCCTCAGCTCCCCATAGCTGAAGAGACACAGGAGGCAGCAACACACAGCAGCAGAGACACAGGAGGCAGCAACACACAGCAGCAGAGACACAGGAGGCAGCAACACACAGCAGCAGAGACACAGGAGGCAGCAACAAAGACACAGCAGCAGAGACACAGGAGGCAGCAACACACAGCAGCAGAGACACAGGAGGCAGCAACAAAGACACAGCAGCAGAGACACAGGAGGCAGCAACAAAGACACAGCAGCAGAGACACAGGAGGCAGCAACACACAGCAGCAGAGACACAGGAGGCAGCAACAAAGACACAGCAGCAGAGACTCACTTAGAAGCTGCTCTGGAGTCGCAGGAGAAGAAACAGCCGTCACTAAGACGAGGGAACCAGCCCTGAACACACACACACGCATACACAATGATACACACACACACACGATATATACAGAGACAGACCTACAATTATACAATTTTTACATTTACATTTCTTTTTTTTTTTTACATTTCCTCATTATGAGACGAATAAACCACACTATTCTATTCTATACACACAATCACACACACACACACACACAGACACACACACAGGGAAAAACAAAAACTTCACATTTTGTCACATGGGGAATACAAAATGTCACATTTTGTATTCCCTGTTATGGGACAAATGAAAGTCATATTATATTCAATGATATTGTACTCTATTTTAAACACACACTGTAACATACACACTATGAAAAACACACAATGCATATATATATATATATATATATATATATATATATATATATATATATATATATATACACACATACATGTATACAATCTATTCTATTCAACCTAAACACACACACAGGCACCTTGAAACACACACATGAAAACATATTTTTTTAAGGTTAAGTGGTACAGTGGTGGTTCCATGTGCTAGTCTGAAGGTCCCTGGTGCTGGTGTGAAGGTTCCCGGTGCTGGTCTGAAGGTTCTCGGTGCTGGTCTGAAGGTTCCCGGTGCTGGTCTGAAGGTTCCCGGTGCTGGTGTGAAGGTTCCCGGTGCTGGTGTGAAGGTTCCCGGTGCTGGTGTGAAGGTTCCCGGTGCTGGTCTGAAGGTTCCCGGTGCTGGTGTGAAGGTTCCCGGTGCAGGTCTGAAGGTTCCTGGTGCTGGTCTGAAGGTTCCTCTCTGCTCAGACACTGTGAGTCTCCGGTGATTTCTCAGGGTTCAGGGATGGAGGCTGACCTCCATCGGGCTCAGAGCACAGGCCAAAGCACACAGCTGAAGATGAACAGCACCATCTACTGGTCAGGAGGGGGACTGGAGGACATGCCTGGAAGAGCAGCCCACGGCCCGTCACTCCCAGAGCTATCTCTCTCTCTCTCTCTCTCTCTCTCTCTCTCTCTCTCACACACACACGCGCACGCACGCACACACACACACGGACACTCCAGGACGACACCCTACGTCAGTCAGACTGAAGACACATGAACAGAGTGGAGCTCAGAGTTCAGTCATCTGCAGAGTCTGCTCCTGACCTCAGAGACACTAGGCTGGTTCAGGTTCTGGAAGCTTCCCACTGGCAGCAGGAGCAGGAGCAGTAGGAGGAGCAGGAGGAGCAGGAGGAGGAGCAGCAGGAGTAGAGAGAGCTGCTCACAGCGATGTCCAATTAGCTAGCTGCATCCAGCCACTCTCTTGAGCTGGAACGCAACGTTTGATGTTGAAAAGCAAAGTGTGACATTTGCTTAACGTGCTGCATCTCTACTAAGAATCAGAAAGTTCAGGTTTTGCATGTTGTGTTGTCTGTTGCCGTCTGGCAGCTGCAGGTCCAGTGACCCACCATGTGACACAGTCTGTCTCCACCGGTTAATTGTCTCCACACTGGCTGAATTCACACCATAACCGTTAATCTAAAGATGTATTTCTACGTGATGAGAGAAGTGTAACCTGTCTGTATCCTGAGGTCAGTGTTCAGAGGAGCCACCCTGTGACCTCTACCTCAGGTCTGCTGAGAGGAGGACTGTGAGGCTTCAGGACCTCGGGATGAACCGATGACGTGACACAGGCTGCGTGTTCCAGCAGAGGGCTGAGCTGGCACCAGCTCAGCAGCAGACACACACCTGTTCTGACATTTTCTGTCGACCTTGACACAGAAACACATGACAAAGCCACTCTGAGCTCCTCAGAGGAACACGCTGTTTGACGAAGACCCTTCACTTCCCCTTTTCTCGTCCCCAAGACACTAAAAGACTTTCAGCTAGAGACAGAGAGGCGTCCCGCTGCAGAACGAGGAAACGTGATGTGGGTCAGAGTCTGAAACCAGCTGAAAGAGAGCAGACCAGAGCCGCTCGGCCTCCTCTAATGTATTCTGTGCCGATTGTCTCATTCTCACCCTTCCTTTGAAGTTCATGACAAAGCCTGGATGCTTCCATCCATCTCCTGCTTTAATCAGAGAGAAAGCAAAGTGCAGCTGCCAAGAAGCAGCAAAGGCAACAAACAATCTCTGTTAATCACTCTGTTAACAAGCAGCCAGACCAGACCAGTCCAGCCCAGTCCAGACTCGACACACCAGAATATATGAGTCCAGACCAGACCAAACCAGAATAGACCAGTCCAGACTCGACCACACCAGAATAGACCAGTCCGGACCAGTTCAGACTAGACCACACCATACCAGTCCAGATCAGTTCAGACTACACCAGACCAGTACAGTCCAGACCAGACCGGACCAGACAAGACCAGTCCAGTACAGTCCAGTCCAGTCCAGACCAGACCAGACTAGACTGGACCAGACCAGAATAGACCAGACCAGACCAGACCATTCATGGCCAGGAGCTTCAAAGAACAGTTACCTCCTGTTTCTCCAAGGTCAACATCATGAAACCAGAAAAGATTCACATCTAAGAGGATGAGATCAGAACAGATTTTGACGTCATTTCTTAAAATAATTCTCAAAAATGTTTTAAACGCTTAAATAAATTAATCTGTTCCTAAGCTATTTAATGCAAATAAAGCTGAAGCAAAGGATTATTTTCATCTAACAATGACTAATTATTAATTAGTTGTTGATAACAATGGTTGTTGATAACAACTGATGAAAATGGCTGAAGGATGTTTCATTAAGACTGAGGTTTAGGCTTAGGGTTAGGGCTAGGTTTAGGGTTAGGATTAAGGCTAGGCTTAGGGTTAGCTTTAGGGCTAGGTTTAAGGCTAGGTTTAGGGTTAGCTTTAGGACTAGGTTTAAGGCTAGTTTTAGGGCTAGGGTTAGGGTTAGGTTTACGGTTAGGTTAGGGCTAGGTTTAGGGCTAGGCTTAGCTTTAGGACTAGGTTTAAGGCTAGGTTTAGGGCTAGGGTTAGGTTTAGGGTTAGGACTAGGTTTAAGGCTAGGTTTAGGGCTAGGTTTAGGGTTAGGTCTAGGTTTAGGGCCAGAACATTACATGTCTTTTATTTTGTCCTCACCCACAACATTCAGTTTTGTGACTAAAGACTAAAGAGACCATAAAATATTCGCATCTCAGGAGCTGAGATCAGAGGATTTTGACTTCATTTCTTAAAATGTTCTCAAATTATTTTGAAGTGCTTAAATCGACCAAGCAGTTATTAAAATGGCTGCAGATTGTTTTATCAATTGATTATTAGCTGATGAATAGAAGAGCTGCTGCAGCTCTGAATCTGAACTTTTCTCTCGGTGTTTTTGACTCCTCAGATTCTCCGGATAAAGCCGCAATCTCTGGAGCCACACACAGAGAAACTCTGGATCCCATTAGCATTTTGCTTTCATTATTTTTAATCAAACCCTGAAAACTGACACATATTAATTAATATCCATTACCAGTTTTTTACCCCTCTCCCAGAGACGACGTCGGGGGGAGAGAAGCAATTAACTTAACAAAATAATCAAAAAAATGGTTTCAGAAATCCCTGATAAATGTCATGTGAGGTCTCGTCTGAATGGGAGAAGTGTAATACATTCTTGCTGTCATATTCCATTAAACTGCTATTACAGTCCTGATAGAACTATTAGTCACTACATTATTAATAACATTAATGTATTTACATTTTGGGTGTACAAGGCTGCTTTCATGCAATAATTTATGAAGCGACCTCGTGTGTTTGAGCGCTGCCCATCGCGCTCTCTGCTCTTTATTATTGATTGTGAAAACAGTCAAAATCCAGAGTCGCACCCACTCTGCCCCCCGACACCCCCTAATGTATTGGAGGAGGCTGTTTACATTAAAGGACTGGAATAAAGTGCATTTACATCTGAAGCATAACTTCATAATTTACATTCCAACATTTATTAGAGGTGACAAACGAGCGTTTGGTCCACGCAAGCTTTTCCACAATGCAGCACTCATTCAATCCATATAAATTACAGCCGGGCGAGCGAGTCGCAGCAAATTATTTTATTATATTTATGCATGTATGACTCTATAGGGGGTTACTAAGACAAACAGGGAATTACTTGATTAGGCCAAGTGTGGTTAACAAAGAAAGAAATATGAGAGCAAGGCCCGAGCCAATCACATTCCAGCCTCGTTTCAATGTTTGGCCCTAATTCAAAGACCTAAAATACACAGATTAGCATGAAAGCCTCAGATCTGCAGGATCTGCTGCTGTGTACAAAGAGTCTCCAACATGCTGTGGATTCATACAACACACAGAGCTATTTTGAGTGGTGCTGTTTAAAAAGCTCACGCTCAGCTCCAGCTAATATCTTTCAATTAAAAGAAACTTGCCTAAAAGGCAGTATTATATTACGTAATTAGACAGAAGTGTAGTTACCAGCACACTGAGGGGATCCCAGCATTTGAACAAATATCTGGCGCTGTAGGGGAGCAGAGACAAATTAACAGCTAATAACTTACTGGGACGCCAGATAAGAAGAGAAAAAATGTTCCCAAAGTGTCAATTACAAATCATTTTTCCTCTGATTTCCTCATTTACGAGAGTTCCATGTGCCAAGAAGCACGCTTGTAAAATGTGACATGTTGCTCATTCTTTGTATTATTACATTGAACTATTGAAGGTTCACTCTGGGTTCACAGAGAGAGATCTGGCTGCTTACAGGCGCTGTGAGAGCAGCGTTTGGCCAGAGAGGAGGAAACCAAGGGGATTCAATCACTTTCATGTTCATTAAAGGCAGAGGACGTCAGAAAAATGAGAAAGATGCTGACAAATCAAAGGCCTGAGCACCTGAATTACCATAGTCATTTACTTATTAAAGCCAGGATGCTTCCTGTCAATCACCAGCATCACATTCTCCATTTGCAGCGGAAAGCCGGCGTAATTGCTTCTCATACTAATCAACACAACTTGTGTAATTATGCCTTGAAAGTGACATTGGAGGCTGAGAGCGATGTGAGCAGTTCTGACAGCGGAGACGTCTCAGATTCATCGGAGATTTGAGCCTCGCTGGAGGAGACGAGCCGCTCTCAGACCAAGTTACTCACTCCAGCAGTTTACAACCATGAACACAAAGAAAAGACCGTAAATCAGGCCTCAGTAATTACAAAGCAGAGCAGAGGAGAAAGGAAGCGCGTCTCAATGAGGCCACTTTCCCAAGTATATTGAGGCAAAATGACTGCGCTGTAATTAAACCGGTGTCGTATTTCTATCATTTCTTAAGTAAACATATTATGACAGTTCACTAAATTGTGGGAGAATAGGAAATTACAGCTCTGTTACTGAGCTCCTATATTAATATACTGGCTGAGACCATCACATCCTACGTATTCATTAAAGTTTATTGATTTCAGTTTAATCACAGACTTTACATGTGCCTCCAAAATGAACTTTGTGTAAAACCGGCTTCAACATTCCTCTGATTGTTGGAAAACTCTCCAAACCAGATTCCCAGGATGCATCGGTGAGCAGTGGGAGCAGAGGTCAGGGCGAGGTCACAGCGTGCAGCGACAGCAGCTTCTTCTTCATTTACTATGAACTTTACAGAGAATTAAAGGATTGTCAGGCCTCTCATCACAGTCCAACATAAAAGCTCCATTGTCAGAGTGTCAGAGCGGGGCCGGTCCAGCGCAGCAGATGAAGCTGAAACCACAAAATAAATAAAACGTAGAAAACGAGCCGGACTCATCTGTGCTCATCGCTTTCAAAGTGCTGGGAGGAACCCCCCGAAAAAGCCTCCAGTCGACATCAGAAAGAAGCCGACTGATAATTCTGGCATGGAATGAGGCGAATCAGCGTAATGATTTCATCTGCTCAGAAATGAACACGAGAGATTTATGGCTCGTAAAAAGTTCAAACGGCAGAAAAACCAAAAATGCTCATCTGTGTCATTCCCCACTCATGACCTCCAAACATGTTGAGAGCAGAGCTCAGAAACGCTTCTTTAGTGGCCAAAGCTGAGAGAGCGTCAGAGTGACACAGAAAGCAGCTTTTCCAGGAAGAGCCTGTGATGCCCCCCCCCCCCCCCCGCAACCCCCACCACAGGCCCCCCCCTCCAACCCCGACCACCACCACACCTCCACCCCCCTACCCCCCCGCACTCTGAGCAGCAGTGTCGGCAGGTCCTGGAGATGTGCTGCGAGCACGCACCATAAATCTGACGTGAAATCATAATCATAAAAGCAATTAGCTGACCCTGCCGTCCTTGGACACCACACAGAGGATTCAGAGGACCGGGACCAAGACCACAGAGAGAGAGAGAGGACCAGGACCAGGGCCACACAGAGAGAGAGAGAACCAGGACCAGAGAGAGAGAGAGAAAGGACCAGGACCACAGAGAGAGAGAGAGGACCAGGACCAGGACGACAGAGAGAGAGAGAGAGAGAGAGGACCAGGACCAGGGCCACAGAGAGAGAGAGAGAGAGAGAGGACCAGGACCAGGACCACAGAGAGAGAGAGAGAGAGAGAGGACCAGGACCAGGGCCACAGAGAGAGAGAGAGAGGACCAGGACCAGAGAGAGAGAGAGAGAAAGGACCAGGACCAGGACCACAGAGAGAGAGAGAGGACCAGGACCACAGTGAGAGAGAGAGGACCAGGACCAGGACCACAGAGAGAGAGAGGACCAGGACCAGGGCCACAGAGAGAGAGAGAGAGAGGACCAGGACCAGAGAGAGAGAGAGAGAAAGGACCAGGACCAGGACCACAGAGAGAGAGAGAGGACCAGGACCACAGTGAGAGAGAGAGGACCAGGACCAGGACCACAGAGAGAGAGAGGACCAGGACCACAGAGAGAGAGAGAGGACCAGGACCAGGACCACAGAGAGAGAGAGAGGACCAGGACCACAGAGAGAGAGAGAGAGAGGACCAGGACCAGGACCACAGAGAGAGAGAGAGAGGACCAGGACCACAGAGAGAGAGAAAGGACCAGGACCAGGACCACAGAGAAAGAGAGAGGACCAGGACCAGAGAGAGAGAGAGAGGACCAGGACCAGGACGAGTCCACCTCAGCCTCCGACAGTCACACTCCTATCACTAGCTGGAAATGAGAGCTATGAAGACAGCAGCTGTCTTCAGCTGTCTCTCACTCACTCACTCACACACACACACACACACACACGCGCACACACACACACACACACACACAGGCCTTTGTCCTGGCTGACACGCAGCGTGTTTACAGGCT
>CM055193.1:1747870-1757870 GCA_029224185.1 Karalla daura | reverse complement strand
TGCGTAAGGCGATTACGGTCCTTCCGAAGGCAAGGAAATATAAATACGGATTAATTATAGGCATTAAAACAATTTTAATGCAACTGCTGTGGCTGCAATAGCGGGCTGTAGCCTCCTGGGGTCGCTGCCGTAGCTGCTGTAGCTGCAGTAGCTGTGGCTGAGCAGCGGAGAGGAGAAGAAGCGGCTGCAGGTTCCGGGTAGAGAGTCAGGGCATGCCGGTCTGAGCTCCAGAGCCCCGGAGCTGAGGATGAGCGACAGACCGTGTAAAGTGTGTAACTTCTCACGACAGAAGTCCTACGGACTGGTGGTCCCGACCCTAGAGGACCTGAAAGTCAAAGGTGGGTTGGTTGGTTGGTTGGTTGGTTGGTTGGTTGGTTGGTTAGTTGGTTGGTAAGTTGGTTGGTTAGTTGGTTGGTTAGTTGGTTGGTTGGTGCAGGCTGCGTCTCCAGCTGTCTCAGTCTGACTGGATCTAACTAACTGTGACTGGAGGACCTGGGGCAGCTCAGCTTGTGGTCACAGTTTACCTGCAGAGTGAGACGGTGAGATTTCATGTGTGTTTCTGTTTCTGCGTGTAGGACTCAACTTTATTTTTAAAGCTCTCTAAAAAGAACTCTGAAACAAAGTGCTGTACAAACCACATAAGGAAAAACAATACCCAGAGTGTATCTTTGGGGATGTATGTGAGGGATCTACATGCAGGATCTATCGTAAGGGGTCTATGTTGAGGATGTGTGTGTAGGATCTATGTTGAGGATGTGTGTTCAGGTGTGGGAGCAGCCTCTTCTCCATCATGTTGGAACCTGCAGCAGCTCAACATGAAGCGTCAGATTCAGCCTGAGCTGCTCATTCCTGAGAGGACAGTCACCGGGCGGGGCCCACCACGTTATCATCGTTGCTAAAAAAAACCAAAAAAAAACGAACAAAACAAAGAAAACTAGAATTGAAAAAACATTTTCGTTAACTGAAATAAATAAAAAAAATATTATTAAAAGAAAAAATAAAAACTAAGGGAAACTGTAATAAAAAGAAACTAACTAAAACCTATTGTAATTATGGCTAAAACTCTTACTTCGTTTTCATCTTTGCCAATTTCATATTGATCAATTTATTTATTTATATTTGTATTTATAACTAGCAAGCCTACTCTAATAACTGATAAAAACTAACTGAATTAGAGGGGAAACGTAAAGACTAAATATAACTGCAAGCAGCAATATGGCGTCCAAGCAGATCATACGTGAAAACCATAGACTGTATATTGGCTAAAAATCAAGTAGAATGACACCAAACTCATCCTGTCCTCTCAGGACGCGGTGGTGACACTTGCAGCCAAATGTGACCTTATTACTTCCAGTGGTTGGCTGCAGCAGGCGCCCGGACCACCACATAAGGCCACTACACAGAAGAAGAAAACTAAGTAAAACAATGGGTTCCCGCAGCTTTGCTGCTTGGACCCCAATTAAAAATAAACAAAAATCAAAAATATAAAACTGTTATAACCCTGGTGCACACGCACACACACTTGCTTGCAGATACCCACACACACTAGCTGTCATTGGAGAGACATGGCCAGACACAGAGACCTGAGGCAAGGAGAGACCCCCCACACTGAGGGCCCAGGACCCCCGCCCCGGGCAGCCTGGAAGCTCTACAGCCAGAGCAGAGCCCTCTGCCTCATCAGTGGACCACGAGGAAATACTGGAGCTAAAAACTGAGGGACTAAAACGGCTTAAGTAAAAGCTATAAAATGTTCAAAATAGATCAAATCCTCTCATAAAAGTGACGTGTAGAATGGATAACGGTGCTCTACTGAAAAAGGATGTAAAGAAAATATGTAACTGAAACAATATAATCGCAACAACAACAGTAATAAATAAGTTGAATATGAAAAGTAACTCAGATAGACGAGAAGGCGCTGGACTGGTAAGACGTCTAAACTCTAGCAACATAACCTTGAAACCGATCCTGAGGCGTACAGGGAGCCAGTGCAGCGAGAAATCTGCTCCTGCCCTCTGGACCTCATCAGCACTCACGCAGCTGATTTCTGTAATTAATTGATTGGTTATAGATTTGATTAGATTGTTTTCATTATGAAGCCTTTATAAGCTCTGCCTCGTCCATTTCAAACCACAGCTCCTGGTTTGTGTGCTGTGTTGTAATGTTGACTTGTTTCGTGGTATATGACATACTTCATACTCCCCATCGACCTGGGACACCTGCATCACTGCAGCATCAACTGAAGAGCAACAGTGAAAGGCAGAATGTAAACATGTTCACTGGAGGGAAAATGTAGAAAAAGAACATGAAGTAAGAAAATAGAACTTTTCTATTTGAGCAGTTTCACTGCACAGAATGAGACCTACACACAGCTGAGATGTGCGGTTCGCTCAGACCGGACATGTATAGTTTATATTTATCTATACACTGAACATGTCAGAATCTGACTGGTCATGTATGACTACAGCATGTCTCTCTCTGCAGGATGTGAGTTTCTGGGCTTCAGTCCCAGCGAGGGTGTGTCAGTGGTTCTGGAGGAGGATGGGACCATCGTAGAGGACCAGGCCTACTTCCTGTGTCTGCCCTCCAATACCAGGTTTATGCTGCTCCAGGACAAGGACAAGTGGTCTCCAGTCTGCAGAAGTAAGTAGGAGCTCACTCCACAACTTTCTGGTGGTATATGATTGTTACGTGTCACAATCCACCATCACAACAGAGATTTGTAGACTGGAACCGACGGGGAGTTGCAGGGAGTCACAGGTGACTCTGCTATGTTGCTAAGATTTGGGTTGAAACAATGTAGTGTACACCCATCATAAGACTTCCTCCTGAGTCACATTGATCCTAATTAACTGATCCTCTGACCTCTGTCCTCCACAGTGGATGGGGGAACTGCCTGGATGGCTCGGGAGTCGGTCCTCCTGGAGACTGATGCTGTGGATGGAGCAGCAGCTCCAGCTCCGTGGAGCGACGTCGCTCAGCAGCTGAAACAGGATCTAGCCAGAGTCATCCTGCTGTCTGAGGCCGAGCTGCAGGTACCTGCCTCCATTACTCCTCTGATCCCTCCAGAGGAACATTTCAGCTGTACCCTCAGCTGTTCCCTCAGCTCTTCTGAGTGAATGACTGGATGAATGGCTGAGTGAGTGAGTGAGTGAGTAAATGACCTCGGTCTGTTTGCTCTGCTGTAGATGTTGGTGGAGGCTCCAGCTGCTGATCTGGGATCAGCTCTGGGCTTCGAGGTAAGGAAGGTGGAGCAGCTTCAGGAGACTGTGCAGAGGGTGTTGGATCGGCGGGAGGAGGAGCGACAGTCCAGGGACCTACTGCAGCTCTACCTCAAGGCTGTGGAGAGGGAGGAGCAGGGGGAGGTGTCGATGCATGGAGGTACAACCACATCAGGACCAAACACTGCTCAGTCCATCTAAACAGCAGCTCGTCACAGTCACGATGTGATGACTGTGACCTTATGATGAGAGAATTCAACAACTGATGAGTGTTTATTTGTGTTGGTGAGTTTGAAAGAACTGCCACCGCATTGTGACATCATAGGGTGCGCTGAACTTGGTATCGTCCAAGGATTCCAACGGTACCTGGTCTTTAGAAATCGGACAAACAGTTCAAAATTAAGGTTCACAAACATACCATTTGAACCGCACCTAGGACTATGACCTGTTGGTGGCGCTAGATGGTGTTGAGTGTCGCCACCTAACTTGGTCAAATTAATGTTGAAGCTGTGCTTAATCAATGTGCCAAATTTCACTTTTTACTTTTACTTTACAACTCCCAAAAAAAACCCTGACAGGGAAAACGAGGAGAAACCTCAGAGAGAGACAGAGGAGGAGATCCTCCCCCAGGACGGACAGGACAGAGGAAGACAGGATAGAGAGATACATGGACTGATGGCTGACAGTTTAGGTTAAAGGTCAGAGGTCGAATCAGTCCAGAGTAGAAAAGTTCATGCAGCAGGAAGAGCTGTGGTGAGGACAGAGTCCTGGATCCAGCTCAGCATCTATGGAACCTGGAGGGAAGGAAGCACTGAGACTCCAGGGGGGCGTGGCCCCCGGCTCATATGTTAGTCCTGTCAATCAAGGAACTGCCCTATTGGGACAATAGGGTTTTATCAGGTCTGAGATATAACAGGGTGCCAGACCATGAAGAGCTTTATAGACAAGGAGAAGGATTTAGAACTGAATCCTGAATGGTACAGGAAGCCAGTGCTAGGAGGCCAGAACAGGAGAGATGTGATCTCTGTCTAGTTTTAGTCAGGACACGAGCTGCCACGTTCTGAAGGAGCTGCAGAGTTCTCATCACCTGTTGGAGCATCCAGCCAGTAGAGAGGAGCAGTAGTCCAGCCTGGAGGTAACAGAGGCTGGACCAGCTGTTCTGCTGCATGGAGAGGGAGGAGGAGCCTCATGTTAGTGATATTGTGGAGGTGGAAGTAGGCAGTCTGTGAGATAAACTTTACGTGGGAGCTAAAAGACAGGTCTGGATCCAAGCTAACACCCAGGTTCTTTATGGTGGTGGCAGAGGGAGTAGCAGATCTACTTTGTAGAGCTATGGCGTCAGATATAGAGTCAGGTAGGTGTTTTGGACCTATGAGCAGGAACTCCTAAATTATGGGTCATTCAGGCCTTAATGTCATGAAGAGGTCATTAGTGACTTTAACCAGCGTCTCAGTGCTAGGATTCATTCTGAAACCAGCAGCAGCTCGTTGTAGAGCTCATTTCTTGGCGGGCTATGTTTCAGAACATTGTTCTCTAAGGTTATTAAGTTGGTACTAACCTGTTATTGAACCCCAACTAAAGCTGTTGTGTAGCTGCTTCTGACAGCAGAGCAGCACTGGCAGCCTGTGGGCAGTAGGAGGCGCCATCGCTGCTCCAGGTTACTCCTGGTGCTTGTGTCTCAGGGTCTGGAGATGCTGACGTCCCTGACGGGCTGGAGCTGGACGCCGGCTTCTCCTCCAGGACTCTGATGGTTTTAAAAGGCAAAAGCAGACCTGAGACCAGACTTTCCACAGAGGATCTGCAGGTACACACACACACACACACACACACACACACACACACACACACACACACACACACACACCCTGCTCAGGAGAAAACAAAGAAACCATCAGGAATATATATTCTCTATATACTCTGTTTATTTCTTTCTTAAAACAGACGTCGTAGCTCTGTCTACGTTCAGAGTCAGTGCTGCTGAGGAATGACCTCAGGGCCAGTGAAGCTTCTGGTTCTGAAGCTTCTGGTTCTGAAGCTTCTGGTTCTGAAGCTTCTGGTTCTGAAGCTTCTGGTTCTGAAGCTTCTGGTTCTGAAGCTTCTGGTTCTGTCTGAGAGGGCCAGGCGTGGTCCAGTGGTGAAGGATGGTGACAGGTTCAATACCCCACAGCTGTAGTGCCCTGAAGCTGGGCTCCTCACCCAGTCCTCCTCAGCAGCTGCTGATCCCAAGCATCCAAGGGTCCATGGGATGAGAAAGTCTCCATTATTGTTATTATTATTGTTGTTGTTGAAGCGAAGGTCCAGGAACAGGTCACAGCTCTTGATATCGTTTGTTATATCATCAACATTGTCATGCTGATGCCTCAGACAGGATGCTGTAATGAACTCTGTTTATACCTGAAACCTGTTAACACGGATTAGCAGCTGAGATGAGTGAAGCTGCAGGTTCTCACTGAGTTCTGAAGCAGTTCTGAAGCAGTTCTGAAGCAGTGCTGAAGGAGTTCTGAAGCAGTTCTGAAGCAGTGCTGAAGCAGTGCTGAAGCAGTTCTGAAGGATCATTTAGAGCTGAGGTGTTTTCTTTGATGATGATGATGATGTTGATTGTGTGGTGTGTGTGTGGTGTGTGTGTGTGTGTGTGTGTGTGTGTGTGCGTGTGTGTGTGGGGACAGGCGGTGCTGGGCCGGGCCCCTCCCTCCCTGCAGCAGCTTCTGGGCTGGGATGGCTCCAGGACGGCTTCGCTGCTCCAGGCCTGTGAGGCGGAGCTGAGCAGACGTCTGCAGCTGCTCCAGGCTGCTCACACGGTCCGGAGAGACGCTCAGCTGGAGGTCAACCAGCAGGGGAGGAAGAGGAGCGCTGAGGAGGAGCAGGAGGAGGGGGAGGAGCAGGAGGACGCTAAGGGCAACTAGTTCTTCACCTGAACAGAGACTGATAAGAGCTGCAGCCTCCGGCTGCAGAGAATGGGATTCATCCCGTGGTTGTGATAAATATTTCCTGAAGCCATGAATGTTGATGATGTTGACTTTACATGGTTTTGTAAACCTGTAAAGCTCCTGAATGCTGTGGCCCCAGGAGCAAGCAGCGATCTGCACAAGGCATGTTTACCAAAGACGTTTGGGCTTCAGCCTCTGACCAACGTGAACCCACTGCATGTGGAACTCAAAGTTCATCAGTGTAGGAGAAGGCCTCACCTGCTTTCTGCTGTGCTGGTGAAATGAAATGACAGCTTAGCATAGCTTAGCTTAGCATTAGGACTGGAACAGCTTTACATGACCTCTCTGATGGACAGCTGATCTCTTGGTTGCCTGGCAACGAGTCTCAGTGACAGCAATCCAGGAAGTGAGGGGAGCAGGGGAGCAGGGGAGCAGGGGAGCAGGGGAGCAGGGGAGCCAGGAGGTGCTGGATGTTGCTCCAGAGGCTGGATCCAGTTTCTCAGACTGGTGTGCCAGTGACGTCCATCTGTGGAACTTTGTATCAACTTACTGTTCGATCAGATAGAGTATCTGTGTTTACAAGACAAAGATGTAATATTTTAGAACCCTCAGATGATTAATACATTATTATACATTGTACATTTTTTTGATACTGAGACACATGTCTTTGTTTCCCCCCAAATGTTTCTACTGGTTTTCTATATGTTGGCAACAGAAATATTAAATGTGTTTCTATTAAATGTGGTGCTTTTTTCAGTGTTTTTTGGTGTGTCCAGTTAATGCTGTCACACACACACACACACACACACACACAGACATGAGTGCAGCAGGAGGTTCTGAGGTTCAGACACTGACAGACTGAAGAGATGAGCGTGGAACTTTGGAAGATTCAGGTTCATTCGCTCACAGTAAAAGTCAGACGTTAGACGACATGTGTCACTTCATGCATGAGCAGCCGCAGACCCTCTGGGGGGAGACTGACGGAGCTCCCACCATCGTGTGTGTGTGTGTGTGTGTGTGTGTGTGTGTGTGTGTGTGTGTGTGTGTGTGTGTGTGTGTGTGTGTGTGTGTGTGTGTGTGTGTGTGTGTGTGTGTGTGTGTGTGTGTGTGTGTGTGTGTGTGTGTGTGTGTGTGTGTCGCTCTGTGACTCATAGGTCATGTGGATGTAGCCTTTGTTGGAACTGACATGTCGTCCTCTCCTCAGGTCTGAGGAACAATGATCACATGAAGGTGATGGATGGATGAGCGTGCAGTGGCAGGAAGACACACAAGTTTGTGTCTCTGTGTCACGACTGAGCTGAGTTAGGACACTAGTTAGGAACCTGTCACCTTCTGGTGACAGATCCAGGACCTTAACCACGAGTGATGTCAGGGCTCCTCAGGATCGTAGTTCTGGTTTAATGGCCATGTAATGCTACTCCAGTACTTAAAGTTTTCTGTGGGTCATTTTTGTACAAGTGAAAATAAAGACTCAAGCTCCTGAGAGGAATAGCGTGGAATCGAATAGAATGAAGTAGTCTTTATTGTCATGGTACTATGCAGCACAAGGTAGAACAAAATTGGGTTGTTCCCACCAAAAAATTAGAACTACACAATAAAGACAAAAGAAAAACTACAAAAATAAGCAATGCAAAAGACATCAGTAGAAGGGTGACTGGACAAAAAGCATTCTCATAAAATAGAAAATGGATGTATTACTTCTGTCCCTGTGTGGACGCGTCTCGGATGTGAGGTCATATGTACGGGCTGGATGTGGTCAGCAGTCTTTATCCTGACTCCCCTTCATGTTTTCAGCCTTCGCTCTGGTCCAGGACAATGCTCTCAGTTCCTCCTGAGGTTCCTCTGAAGCTGGAACCTGTCTCCCACCATGTCTCCTGTCCAGGTCTCCTGTCCAGGTCCTGAGAAGCCGGACATCCTCCAGCGGCGGAGCTGGTCCTGCCGCTGGGAGCCTTCAGAGCACGTGGCTCCAACATGTTCTCCAGCCGTTGCTTAACGGGCTTCATGGAGTGCGTGGTTCCTGTGGAACTGGCTCCAACGAGGCTGAACAGCCTGAGTCCATCATGCTGTCACTTCACTAGTTATTGCTCTGTTATTTATTCAGCCTCTGGTTAGCAGGGTAACTGGAGCCAGTGAGGACTGGAGAGGAAGACGCAGGAGAAGCAGCACAGCCACAGTAAAGACTCAGACCTGAGTGAAACACTCTGGATCCTAGACTTAGGATGCTAGTCCAGCTCTGGTTCACTGAGAATTCACCAGGAGTGAAATCCTCGAATCCTTCTTTCACCACTCAGTCCCAAAAGTCTGTAGAACAGCCTGTGACAGCCTGTTGGTCAGACTGCTAGTTCGGCTGTTCGTGTGTTTCAGGACTGAGCACGTTCATTCATATGCATTGACTTCCATGATAGATATCATTATTGATCAGGTGTCAGACCGTGTGGGTGGACTGGGCTCTGCAGGTCAGCCCTGAGGAGCTGATGGACGTTTGCTGGCAGAGAAGACGTCCAGAGCTGAGCTGTAAAGGCCAGGAGCATCACAGGTCAGCGGAGACTGGTGAAGCTGTGCTGAAGCACGGAGAAGGCGGTTCAGTCAGAGTTCACTGGAACGCGGCCTTTGTTTAATTCCAACAAACAAGAAGAGAGAAAAGGCAGCAGAGTAAAAATGACTCAACTCGAGTCTTTTCTGTCTTACGTCCACACGCGTGCTCTCTGACCCTGTGCTGAGGAGCAGATGGAGGAACCGTTAGCGAGCCGGCGCAGGAGTGTCACAGAGAGGCACTCTGCGTCCTGAAGGAGCAGGTAATGACTGTTGTGATAGAGCAGAGCGAGACGCAGCTGCATAATGTATGAAGGTTAAACGGCAGCGTTCACAGGGTCTGAGAGCGACTGACGTCCTCACTGATTATTTCTGCTTTAAGACGCAGAACGATGGCTCCATCCAGCTCTGACTGAACTGAGCAGGAAACAAAGCGTCGTTTTTCTCTCATGTAGTGGTGAAGTAATGAATGAGGAGCCAACAGAGAGTTTTCTCGGTTTCAGTCTCTTCATTTTATCAGCGTATTTTCCATGTTGTGAACATTTTAACATTATGTCTCGAAAACATTTTTGTACTTTGTAAGCTCAATGGAAATGATGAAGCACAACAAAGAACCACTTTGCTGCCACAGAATCACTGAAGCAGCCACAGGAAGGTTGTGGTGACGTCCCAGCAGCATCATTGACTAAACAGTAAAAACAGATTCAGATTTAGCTGCAGCCTCCACAGACCTCCTGGGTGCAGGGGTCTACATTAACTCTGAGCCTTAGTTCTGGTGCTGCTGTACTTGATCTTCCAGCCTTTGTTTTTGCCGCTGGCGTCGGAGCTGAACTTGATGTGCACCTGGTAGCTCCCAGTGTCGATGCGTCCTGGAGCCACTGAGCCACAGAAGGGTCCGTAGTCCTGCCCGGCCGTGGAGACCTGCGAGGAGCGTGAGGACACAGATGTTTATTCATGGCGTGAGACTGTGATTTATGTCCTGCTCAAGCTGAATATGCAGCCAGGCTTCTCCGTCCCTCTGCAGCGTGGCCATGAATACATCGCTGTGTGCTCCAGGACCCACCTGCAGCGTGTCGTAGGGACAGGGGACGTTGGGGTGTCCCTCCACATCAAAGGGCTCCAGGAAGTCCAGGATGATCCTGTTCCCCTCAGGCAGACGGATGGTGTGGTGGCAGCGTGTCAGAGGAGGGTAGGAGCCGGGGTAGAGAGGACTGGTGAGGACGCCCGACGGAGACGTCAACATCTGGCTGCTGCACGGAGCTGCAGGACCAGACAGTTAGTGAGGGAGCGGAGACCTGGAGACCTGGAGACCTGGAGACCTGG
>CM055193.1:1732870-1742870 GCA_029224185.1 Karalla daura | reverse complement strand
CAGGGGGAGACGGGGTGAGGTGGGGGAGACAGGAGGAGGCAGGGGAGGCAGGGGAGGCAGGGGAGGCAGGGGAGGCAGAAGCGAGACAGGAGGAAACAGGGGAGACAGGAGGAGGCAGGGGGAGACAGGGTGAGGTGGGGGAGACAGGAGGAGACAGGGTGAGGTGGGGGAGACAGGAGGAGGCAGGGTGAGGTGGGGGAGACAGGAGGAGGCAGGGTGAGGCAGGGGGAGGCAGGGGAGGCAGAGGGGAGACAGGAGGAGGCGGAGGAGACAGGAGAGACAGGAGGAGGCAGGGTGAGGTGGGGGAGACAGGAGGAGACAGGGTGAGGTGGGGGAGACAGGGGGAGACAGGGGGAGGCAGGGGAGGCAGAGGGGAGACAGGAGGAGGCGGAGGAGGCAGGGGGAGACGGGGTGAGGTGGGGGAGACAGGAGGAGGCAGGGGAGGCAGGGGAGGCAGGGGAGGCAGGGGAGGCAGAAGCGAGACAGGAGGAAACAGGGGAGACAGGAGGAGGCAGGGGGAGACAGGGTGAGGTGGGGGAGACAGGAGGAGACAGGGTGAGGTGGGGGAGACAGGAGGAGGCAGGGGGAGGCAAGAGGAGGTAGGGGAGACAGGGGAGGGAGGAGGAGGCAGGGGGAGGCAGGGGGAGACGGGGTGAGGTGGGGGGAGACAGGGGAGGGAGGGTGAGGCGGAGGAGACAGGGGAGGCAGGAGGAGGCAGGGGGAGACAGGGGGAGACAGGGGGAGGCAGGGGGAGACAGAGGGAGACAGGGGGAGGCAGGGGAGGCAGGAGGAGGCAGGGGGAGACAGAGGGAGACAGAGGGAGACAGGGGGAGGCAGGAGGAGGTAGGGGGAGGCAGAGGGAGACGGGGTGAGGTGGGGGGAGACAGGGGAGGGAGGGTGAGGCGGAGGAGACAGGGGAGGCAGGAGGAGGCAGGGGGAGACAGGGGGAGACAGGGGGAGGCAGGGGGAGACAGAGGGAGACAGGGGGAGGCAGGGGAGGCAGGAGGAGGCAGGGGGAGACAGAGGGAGACAGAGGGAGACAGGGGGAGGCAGGAGGAGGTAGGGGGAGGCAGAGGGAGACGGGGTGAGGTGGGGGGAGGTGGGGGGAGACAGGGGAGGGAGGAGGAGGCAGGGGGAGGCAGGGGAGACAGGGGGAGACAGGGGGAGACAGGGGGAGACAGAGGGAGACAGGGGGAGGCAGGAGGAGGCAGGGGAGACAGGGGGAGACAGAAGGAGACAAGGGGAGGCAGGGGGAGGCAGGGGGAGACAGAGGGAGACGGGGAGGCAGGGGAGACAGAGGGAGACAGGGGGAGGCAGGGGGAGACAGGGGGATGCAGGGGAGGCAGGGGGAGGCAGGGGGAGACAGAGGGAGACAGGGGGATGCAGGGGAGGCAGGGGGAGACAGGGGGAGACAGAGGGAGACAGGGGGATGCAGGGGAGGCAGGGGGAGACAGGGGGAGACAGAGGGAGACAGGGGGAGACAGGGGAGGCAGGGGGGGCAGGGGGAGACAGAGGGAGACAGGGGGCCAGCAGCCCCACCTGGACGTAGTCGTACTGGCAGCCCTCCGAGGGCTCCAGGCTGAAGTGGGTGAAGTAGAGGCGGACTCTCTGGCCTGCAGGGACGCTGATGTTCCAGACCAGCAGCTGGTGGTCGGGGTAGGGCTGGGGGAACCCGGGGGAGGTGAAGCTGCCGTACCAACCCGGCAGGTCCACACTCACACACACATGGAGCAGAGAGCAGAGGACACACAGGAGACACCCACTGGGACAGTCAGGTTTAACCAGCAGCTAACGTGGCCTACGTGTGGACCGTGTTCTCCAGGAGCTGAGGTGGAGATGTTTACAGGCTCTGAAGGGTTGTGAGGGAGAATCAGGCAGGAAACTCTGAATCTCTCAATGAATTCATGTTCTGAACGTCTGTGGCCTCGCTGAGCTTTTGGTTCAAGTCCAGAATCATGGTTGTGGACGAGGTCAGTGGAGCGGTTTGAGGATTGTCTCACCTGGTCATGCTGGAGGAACAGTCCCAGATCTGCAGCGTGTTGAGGAGCTGCTGGCTCAGTAGTCGGAGGGTGAATGAACCCGCTGGACATGTAAGTAAACACAGAGCGACAGACATGTGATCTTCTGTCAGAGACACCTCCTCTCTCACAGCAACCTATCAAACACATGAATGTCACGCTCATTTATGTTCGTTCCTGCTCTGCCACTTTCACTTTCCTCCTGCTCCATCGTCATAAACCAGCTGGAAAAACCAGAGGAAAACACAGCTTCCCACAGTCCCTCAACACGAACCTCAGGGAGCAAGACTGGAGCTGGTCTGACTAAACATTTAGATTCAAAGACATGAAACACATTTTGAACCTAGAAAAAAAGTACGAAGTTTTTCTTGAAGAACCTAGAAAAACTAAGAAACAGTCAAATCACATCTTGTTTTCACATGTTTTGTGTCTCAGTTGAGTTGAGATTAGAAGTCCAGAATAAACGTCTGCAGCATTTACCTGTTCAGAGGTCATAGAAACGTGTGTGTGTGTGTGTGTGTGTGTGTGTGTGTGTGTGTGTGTGTGTGTGTGTGTGTGTGTGTGTGTGTGTGTGTGTGTGTGTGTGTGTGTGTGTGTGTGTGTGTGTGTGTGTGTGTGTGTGTGTGTGTGTGTGTGTGTGTGTGGAGAGAGAAGTAAATTGTGCATCTCTTTGCCAGGCAGACTTTAGACCTTCAGTCCAATGACCGTAATGAGTGTATCATCAGCAGCAGTTTGCAGTGAATGGCTCATTCTGACTCTTGTGTTGTGAACGCTCTCGACTAAACGTCCAAACGTCGTCAGAGTCGCAGTGTAATCACTGCGCTGCTGGCTGCTTTGAAGCCTTGATGGAATATGGATGTTGAAGAGACGGAGCCTTTCAACCAGCAGCAGTCAACATTAAATAAGCTTTTAATAAGCGGCCTGTGTTGTCCCTGCTGCTTAAGCTCTAATGGCTAGTATTTGCAGTGAATTACAATAATTATCCACAGCAGCATCAGTGTTAATTGCCCCTCTGACAGCGCTCTCTTTAAACAGCCGTAACCTTTTGCTCTTCCTCCTGCTTGTGACCGTCGGCTGAGGCTCGGAGCAGGTGCAGCTCAGGCTGAACCAACCCTGAACAAAGCTCTGGTGACGTAACATCCTCATACAACAGCAGCCATTGTGACTGAGATTTTACTCCCCGTCTGATTCTGACACATCTGGATCTTAATGAAGGTGCAGCTGCTGCCGTCACACACAGAAATCGCTGGGATGCTTTTCCTCCAGATGCTTTTGCTAAAGGTAAAGGCCTGTCCTCGACAGCTTAACTTCCCCGCGAAAGAAAACAAACTGCATCTGCAGCAAGGCTGAGGAACAGTGCAGAGCTGGAGGAGTCACCAGAGCAGAAGTGCAAAGAAAGTGCAGATGCATGAACACAATGAAATGAAACCGTGCCGGTCACCGCTGTAAATGTCATTGCAACAAGTAGATCTGTATGAACTAGAGACTGGACGACAATAGAGGCTTGACTGTTCCCTGCTGCATTGCTGCACCTCTGGATGGAGGCGTCTCAGCCCTGCAGCTCCGCCTGAAATAGAAAAACCACAGCAGCATGTCACACGCTCTTTACAGCAACTCAGCTTCACCTAGAAGCCTTTCACAAGCTCCGCTAAACTGTCACGTCCTGAGGTCAAACCCCTCACACCATCAGGTCCAGCCTGAGGGCACGGCCAACCTTCACTGTCACTGCTGGGAACTGAGAGCACTCACAGGTTAAACTGACACGGAACGACTGAGCTCAAAGTGATGTTACCTTCAACATCCTGGAGGAGCTGCAAGGAAAGTCCTCCTGTCCGCCGGCTAACATAGAAGCTATGAGCTCTGGTTCCATCAGACCTTAGAGTCTCTTCTACATCCTGTTTGTAGTTGTGGGAAACACATAGGCTACCTTGCGATTTGCTCCCTGCTCCACTCTCAGTAATGATCAGGTGACTCTGGTCCTGGTCCTCGGTAGCTCCTCAGCTGGTTCTCCTTCACTAAGTGGTAACTGGAGCTCTGGAGTGGCAGCTGCAAAGAACCTGAGGAGGAACTAGAGACTGAGGAAGAACCAGAGGAGGAACCAGAGACTGAGGAAGAACCAGAGGAGGAACCAGAGACTGAGGAAGAACCTGAGGAGGAACCAGAGACTGAGGAAGAACCTGAAGAGGAACCAGAGACTGAGGAGCAGTCAGGAGCCACAGGAGACACTGACATTTCACTACAGACTGAAAAACAAAACCAGCCAAACTCCTGTCCTCCATGTCCTCCATGTCCTCCATGTCCTCCATGTCTTCACAGAGCTCAACGTATAAGCCAACATCAAGGTGCTGTCTGGGTGGAGGCCTTTCTTAAAAACAGGAATCAGAACCATCAGCTGAACACACTGAAGTGATGACATCTCCCTAGGCTCAACCTGAATAATGATTCCTGGACATGTCAGACGTGTCTCCATATAGACACCACCCACATGATGCTCATTAATTCAAGCAGAGAAGTCAAACGTCTCCTGCTGAGGTGGCAGCATCAGATCTGCTCAGAGGAAATGTTTGATATAAGATTTGTGCTGGAAGGTCACTGCATTCACAGAGCTGCAGTTCATTCTTTTCACTGTCTCATGCAGCAGCAAGGAAATGTCATTTACAGGTGCAAGAGAACTGCAGATCTGGAAGTCCTCTTTCTTTCACCCACCTGAACTGGAGCATCTTGTGAATCTTCCAGGAGACAAATGAGCATTAAAGCCACTGTACTCTGCATGTGCGTCATCAACAAGGCACAAATGCAAGACACAGACTAAACTCAGTCCTGCGTTTGTGCATGGACAATGAATAATTTGCTCACACGCACGCACGCACGCACGCACGCACACACGCACGCAGAGCAGAGTGAGCGTGCACCTGAAACGTGCAGGGAGACGGAGCTCAAACTGATTCCAGTGAGATAGCTCTCAGGTCTGTCTCCTGGTCCAGCAGTAATGAAGTGCTTCCTCATAACAAGTCAGCCGGTCATTAGCTGAACAACAGGCTGCAGAGATCAATGGCTCAGACCACAGCTCGCTGAGTGTTTGTGTCCAGGGACTCAACAAAAAGCAGTGATGGAGGCTCTGGACCCGAGGCTGCAAATCAGCATCCTATCAGACGCTGGACGACGGCAAAGAGCGGAAAGTTCATTTCTCCTCATTTTTCCCAATTTGCACACATCCCTGAGCAGCTTCTCTGAACAGCTCGTGCTGTAAACAGAATGCAGGACCCTGAGCGTGTTCACCATCAGGATGACGTCTGCGTGCTCGCTGTCAGAGACCTCCACCCTCCACTCGCTGGGAACTGTAATCAGGACCTGGATAAGTGGGAATGTGTCACATGAGCTGAACTCAGAGGACAACGAGCAGTTAATCTTCTGTAATCTGCTGCTCAGCTGCCAAGACCTGCGGCTGGAAGCTGCTCAGGAAGATTTCCTCATATAAAAGAAGGAGCCACCTGGAAACATCTCTGTGACATGCACTGACGCACTAACCCTTTATTTGCTTGTTTATGGTTTCCAGGAAAACAACTCAAGGAAAACGACCCTTCAAGCGCGTATGAAATCACAAACAAATGACATGAATCAAATGAAATGATAAAAGGAAACAATTCAATAGACAAACTGTTGGCTGTAGATATATGGAATAAGTCAACGTTAATAAATGAGTTTCTATTTCTTTATGGTTCTCATCATTTATTGTTCATTAACTGAAACATATTTACAACATAACTTGAAGTTTCTGATTTTGTGTGAAGCTTCTAAATCCGTTACTCATGCTGAGAATCCTCTGCTCTGTGTTGTTGGCTCCGGGGCCCAGGCTATGGGAGCCAGGCTATGGGGCCCAGGCTCTGGGGGCCCAGGCATTTGGGAGCCAGGTTCTGGGAACCAGGCCACGGGGCCCAGGCTCCGGGGGCCAGGCTCCAGGTGATGGAGCGAAGGTATTATCTGAAATCAAACAAAAAAACTGTGTCTCATTTCCTGCTGCATGCACAGAGAACGGCACTAGCTGTGAGCAGGGCTCAGACTCAGACTGGAGCCTGTGGTCTGCAGCAGGCTCAGCCTGGAGCTAGCCACCAGGAATCACCCCTGATCAATCCATGTTGAGGATTTTTGTGCTGGATCTCGTTCCTGCCGGCAGCTCCATTACTACTGCAGTGCGACCGAGGACGTTCCTCTACCGGCTGTGAGGTTCCTCTCAGTGACGTCTGAGGGAGCCAGGAGGAGAGATGGGACACAGCTGCTTCCCTCGCTGCACATCCTCCGCCTCCATTAGCTCCATTTTGCTCTTTCCTGTCATTCCAGCTCAAACTGCTCCTTTTCCCAAATAAAGCGGACTGTAGAGCCGTCACAGTCACAGCTCTGATTAAAAACCATCCTCATCTACAAAGTTCAGGTCTGCAGCAACTGTTCATCACCGGCATCTCCACTCGCAACCCGTTCTCATCCCAGCGCATAAAATACCGACTATTTGTCACGCCCCTGAACGTTACATATATCTGCTCATTGACGCTGCGGGTTCTCCTTTGACTCTCATGCAGACCCCGGCTCGGCTGGACGCTGGGGGCAGAGGCTCCAGCCGTCCATTCACTCCCATAACAACCCGGTCACGCCAAGCATGACGCCGCTTACTACTGTCTCATTGAAGAACCGAGGATCCTCTGCCCGGAAGTGTTTTTCTCACTATTTTCTCACTATTTTTATACTTTAATACTTTTATACTTTAAACAAGGACAATATTTGAAATACCTGGCCAAATATCTATGTAAATAATGTGAATTTATACTAAAACAACAATGATAACAGTGGATAAATTGGATTTCAACAGACTGTTTACATTTACTTAGGACCCGCCCCCCTCACGTGTGCGGCGTGTTACCATGGAAACGAAAGGACGGCTTTGGCTGTGTGTGTGTTCCAGTGGAAATCGTAACTTTCATCAAAGTTACGATTTCCACTGGTTATAGTTCATCATCAGTTCCTTATATTCTCCTTTTATCCCTTCAGTGAGTGGATATGATCTTTTGTTAGTTCTTACAAATAAAACAAATCCAAGTCAGAAGCACAGGAAGTGGTTTTCAAACGTTGCTGACCACCACGCCGCACTTTGTCATGACGTCATAGCGGCGCCGTACATGACAAGCTGGCTATGCAGTGTCTACTCTTACACTAGTTCTAATAAATGTAAATGTTTATGATTCATAATGTACCGTGTCACATTAAATAAACATATATCTCATGGTTATACATATTTCTTTGAATATTTACCGGAAAGAGGTTTTCTTAACCACCTGAAGCCTTACCCGAAAATGAACTACATTGCAATACACACTCATGTGCTCCGCCATTTTGTTTGTAGTCCTAATCAGTCAAAAGGGAGTAGGGGAGAGAAAAATACCTTCCCCTTGGAATTTCCTCCTGGTTTTTAACTATGTTGCTTGTCAGAAGGTCAAAGCCCCGCCCTTTGAAAAGTATGGCTCCAATCAGGACCAAACCAACACAGATCATCTTGTCCAGGGCCCCCCTGCAACATACAGCACCTTTAGAAAGAGATCTCCTCCAGATCTGCCTCCAAAGTCTGATGGTCTAGTTGGCTAAAGCTTTTAGAGCCTCTCATTTTTAAATCAGCCACTCCTCAACACTGAGCTAAATGGCTGAAATTTGACTATGTTCAAAAGTAGGTCAAGAGCATCCATCATGCTGAGTTTCAGGCTCCTACTACCTCAGAAAGTGTCTGAGAGGGCCATACACATGGGGGAGGTCAGAAGCAACACCGTTCAAGCACCGTTCATCTCCATCGTCACTATTCTGCACATTTAGCCGTGAGTTTTTTTTGATCCTGTTATGAGTTTACTGCTACCTTAGCCTACTGAAAGCTTACAGCTCATTCAGAGTTTAGCGTTTATTTATTAACTGAATTTAACTTTATTGAGAACAGTAAAGTTCAGTCTAAGTCAAGCAACCGTCCTAACTACAGCCAACAACAACCAGCAAACCAACATCGAGCAAGCGAGTGATTATTAGCGTAATCAGACGTGCCCGATTTGCCATCTTGTTCCCAGTTAAAACTGTCCCTGAAAATGGTTTCAATGGGAGAGAAAAACAGTTGTGTGCAGCGCAGGAAGAGAAAACTCAATCTGACGTCCTGGTCCGTCACTGCTGACGATGCATTCACTTTCAGTAGCTGCCATTAATTCGCTGACTTTTGTAGGTCTCATGGCATAAACTAGATGATAAAAAATAAATAAAAACAATGTTTAGAAATTCCATTACAGTTGGAAAATTAAATGCATTTTAATAGACCTTTAGTTTACAATGATTTAAAGTCTGTCTCCATTTTTGGGGGGACCCTGACTAGACGAGCAGTGAGCGCAGCAGTGACTGATGGACGTCTGTCTCTATGATGGACTGAACGTCTTCAGGTCTGTTAGGCCTGAGCAATGATGCTGGAGCCGACATTAAACATGGATTTAATGAGTAATGAGGCTGGTCCTGCTCAGACTACACTCACACAGGGCTGCTGAGGGGATTCCTCCTCCTCTCGCCCCTCCTCCTCTCTCTCCTCTCTCTCTCCTCTCTCTCCTCCTCTCTCTCCTTCTGTCTCCTCTCTCTCCTTCTGTCTCCTCTCTCTCCTCCTCTCTCCTCTCTCTCCTCCATTTCTCTCTCGCCTCCTCTCTCGACTCACTCTCTACTCACTCCTCTCTCGACTCACTCTCTACTCTCTCCTCCTCTCCTCTCTCTCCTCCGCTCTCTCTCTCCTTCATCTCTCTCTTGCCTCCTCTCTTCTCCTCACTCTCTCTCCTCCATCTCTCTCTCCATCTCTCTCTTGCCTCCTCTCTCTCCTCCTCCCTCTCTCTCTCCTCCATTTCTCTCTCTCTTCTCTCTCCTCCTCCCTCTCTCCTCTCTCTCTCTCTTCTCCAACTCTCTCACCTCTCTCTCTTCTCCATCTCTCTCTCTCTCTTACTTCCCTCTCTCTCATCTCTCTCTCTCCTCTCTCACTACTCTCTCCATTCTCGTCTCCTCTCTCTCCTCTCTCTTGACTCTCTCTCCTCTCTCTCTCTCTCTCCTCTATCTCTCTCACCTCCTCTTTTTCCTCTTCTCTCTCTTCTCCTCTCTCTCTTTCTTCCATTTCTCTCTCACCTCCTCTCTCCTCTCTCTCCTCTCTCTGTCTCCTCCCTCTCTCCTCCTCTCCCTCTCCTCTGCAGCTCTGCTGTTGTTAGAGCAACTCCAATCATGTGTATTGCGATCCCACAAGGACCCAATTGTCCTGAAAATAGTCAGAAGCATCACTACAACCTGGGAGAAAATAACATGACTTGAGATCCTCATCTGCTGCTGTGACAACAAATCTATTACAGGAGCTGAAGCCGAGCCACACAGGGACAGAGCAGAGCTTAATCACAGAGTTGTGATTAGACACACACACACACACACACACACACACACACACACACACACACACACAGATCTATGAGGTGCTTAAAGCAGGAAGCTGCTATCATGTGAGCGTCTCCTCCGATCCCGCAGCTTTTTCTCCTAATGACTCCATCACAACGAGAGGCTCCTGCCTTCAAGAAAAACTAACCAACTGCAACTGTAACCTTAGCGGCATATCGACCTGGTCCTGCTCAAACCTGTCCCCATTCATCCTGATCTGGCAACCACACATATGCTTCAATCTGACTGACAGTCAGACAGTGAATCTCCACATGTTTTGCATTGTCCCCTGACAGAGTCGTGTGTTGTGAAGGTTTCCATGTTGGAATTCCAACAGCAAAAAACAAACCCTGTGTTTATGTTCTTGGTCTGACTGGAGGCTGGAGCAATGCCAGAGGTCCGAGAAAAGGACGAATGAGGGAAGAAAGACACACACACACGGCTGGTCCTGGTTTCTCACCACTGGACCAGTTTGACTAGAGATGAAATCAAAGAATCAGTCTCATCATTGT
>CM055193.1:1705370-1727870 GCA_029224185.1 Karalla daura | reverse complement strand
CATGGCCTGCAGCTGCTCTCATGCTGCAGCGTGTGATTGGCTCGTTCTGAGCTGGTTGTGACACCTGCAGATTACAACTGAACCGTCTGACACTCGCCATCACCTGAGGAAGAGTCTGAGCAAACGCTCGGCACCAAATAATGGAGCAAACATCACAGGAGGAACCTGAGGCCCCTCCCTGAGCACTTTGTGACGAGGTTAGATGCTTCGCTGCAGAAAAACAACTTTTGTTTGTTTGTACAAACGACAAATTTCACCTTTAGCAGCAGAACAATGGACCCTGATGAATATGTTTGTACAAGCTGTTCCTCTGAATCCCAACTGGATTCAGAGAAAGGAAAAGTGTCTGGAGTCTGACTGTGTTGGTGGGACTGCAGCATATTCCGCTACAGGCTGCGGCTGCAGGTCAATTAACTCCACACTGGTGTTATTTACTGCTCCTGCTGCACATCCAACAACAGCAAATTACTTTTTTTTCACAAGTACGGCTTTGCTGCACTAATTTATTGGAGCTTTCCCTGGACTCTGTTTATGATTCATGCAGCAGGAACACACACTAAAGCAGGAGCAGAACTGACGGTTTGCCTGGCTCTGTTCCTTTTGTTCACTCATTTATTTCAGGTTTGTTTGATATAATGAGGCAGCTGCACTTCAACATATGATACAGACTCACACGTATTTCATTGGTTTCATCACCTTTAAAGAAGGGAACCATGTCGGAACTTATTTCCAGCTGGAACGGTCAGGAGTGATCCGGTGGGTGCGGGGACGTGTCAGGACGCAGCTCCCGGCAGGAACACACACGTCTCGCTGCAGTCAAAGCTTCAAAAGGATTCGCTGAGCGCTGGAAACAGTGTTTGAGGTATTTTGTTGGGACGCTGCTGATGTGAACGTGGCCTGCAGCCTGAGGATTGGCTGACTGTTGCTCTGCAGTCCAGACTTCAAACATTGAGGAAGAGTGTGACCAACTGATACAAACATTGTCTGAGGCTTTAAATGCACCACACTATCAGATGAGAAAATGGTTTTAAAGTTACATAAACAAAAATAACCATCAAATCTTAGAGTGAGACACATGAACTATTGGGTTCAGAGGATTCTGCATCGTTTTGCATATGCAACTGAGGGCGACAGACCTCAGCACTGGTGAGAGCCCTGGAGCTCCTCATTCAGTCATACAGGTGACAGCATGAAAGACTGAAGGCGCCACCTTCTGCTGAGACTGTGACACTGCAGCAGAGCTGCTGCAGTGTCACAGTCCTGGGATCAGATCTGGAATATTCACCACTCATTAACCTGCAGCCGCTCCAACTGTGAGGCACTGAGCTTTAAGTGCAGAGTTCTGCCAGTGGTGAGGTGAGGTTCTGAGAACGCTGCAACTACACCTGAACAGACAAAACAAACAGATGCATCTTCAGCTCAGAATCAATTCACACAAGTCAAATCCTTTTTTTCCATCAATGTATTATTTATTCATTCATTCTTATAAAAACACAGACTGATTGCACAGGTGACATGGCGCCGTTTTGTGACAGATTAAAAGTAATTTCATGTAAAGGTGGAAACGGAGCTTCCTACAGTTCACTCTGCCCAGGCTGCAGCTCTACCAGCTCACTGCACATCCTCCACGTTGAAGACTCTATCACACACACACACACACACACACACACACACACACACACACACACACACACACACACACACACACACACACACACACACACACACACACACACACACACACACACACACACACACACACACACACACACACACACACACACACACACACACACACACACACACACACACACACACAGTTTCCATTGGATAAACAACCAGGTCCAGGCACTAGAGGGTACATGTAACAGGACACAGTCTCTGAATGGGGGGGACATACTGCATAATATTGTTGCAGATGAAGTGACTCCAACAGAAGTTTCCTGGTGACCTCGTCCCTCAGTAACACGCTGCGAAGACGATGATGAAGACGACGTGCTCAGAATAAAAGAGACATGAGAGGAAGAAACAGCCGAGCAGTGAGACTGGAGCAGTGGGAGCACGTGGGCAGGCTCCTCCCACCAAGGCTTCAGGAGGCACCTGCAGCTGTGAGGAGAAGCAGGAGGAGCGGGAGGAGCAGCAGGGTTGTTGTGTCTGACTGGATGGACATGGCCGTTTGGAGCAGGTCACGCTTCACTCAGCACCTGAGGAGGAGGAGGAGACCGTGTTGAGTTGTGCTGGGAGCACGAGGAAGAGAACGCTCCATCAACGTTTACCTTTTTGGCGAACTCAGGGAGGACGAACGAAGCTTTGTGGATCTCAGAGTTGTAATATTTAAGGTTCATCGTCTCCTTCTCCTCCTGCGACAACTCCTTCACTGGCTCCCTGAAGTTGGTTTCCTGGTTGAAAGACAAAGGCCAGGTCAGCTGGTAGAGGACAGGAGGACAGAGGGACAGAGGACAGGAGGAGCCACGCTGCACTCACTGGGTTTTTACTGCACAGCATGAAGCCGATCTGTCCGCTGGGGTAGGTGGGGATGGTGGTGTAGGCGTAGTCCACCACAGGGAACAAGGTCTTACAGAAGGTCTGCATCTCCTTGATCAGCTCCAGGTGGAGCCACTGGCACTCTCCTGAGGAGCAGGCCAGAGCAGCAGATGGATTTAGAGCTCCAGGAGGAGCAGCCTCCAGGAGGAGGAGCCACACAGAAGATGAACAGCAGGAGCTCCAGTCTCCTGCAGGAGAATGACGACACCTTACCCTGGGAGCAAAGGACTCCTCCGCTCCTCAGCGCCTCCTTCATCAGCTGGAAGTAGGACTCCTTGAACAGACTCTCAGCAGGTCCTGGAAGAGCAGAGGAGGAGCAGGAGGATCAGAGGGGGAGGAGCAGGGGCAGGAGCACAGAAGGAACAGAAGGAGGATAAGAGGAGGAGCAGGAGGAGCAGGCGGAACAGGAGGAGCAGGAGGAACAGGAGGAGAAGCGGGACCAGAGGAGGAGCCGGAGGAGCAGCAGGAGGAGCAGCAGGAGCAGCAGGACTCACCCACAGGGTCGGAGGAGTCTGTGATGATCACGTCGAAGGCGTCCTGATTCTGCTTCATGAACTCGAAGCCGTCTCCCACGTGCAGCGTGAGCTTGGGGCTGAAGAAGCCTTGGGCCATTCCTGGGAGGAACTTCTTGGACACGTTGATGACGTCCTGGAAGAGACACACCGAGGTGAGACGGTCCAACGGCAGGACGCAGCAGACCTGGAGGACATTGTGGAGACCCACCTCGTCTATCTCACACATCACCACAGACTCCACCAGCGCGTTCTTCACCACCTCCCGGAGGACACCGCCGTCTCCTCCTCCGATGATGAGAACCTGAGGAGGACAGGACAGGACCAGGAGAGGACAGGACAGGAGGGAACAGGAGGGGACAGGACCAGGAGAGGAGACGACCGGACCAGGACAGGACAGGACAGGAGGGGACAGGACCAGGAGAGGAGACGAACGGACCAGGACAGGACAGGACAGGAGGGGACAGGACCAGGAGAGGAGAGCACCGGACCAGGACAGGACAGGACAGGACCAGGACAGGGCCAGAAGATGAGAGGACCGGGCAGAGACAGGAGAAGATGAGACCAGACCAGGACAGGACCAAGACCAGGACAAAGACAGGGACGGCACCAGGACAAGGACAGGACAGGAGAAGACAGGACAGGGACAGGAGAGGACAACATTTGTTATCAGAGTTGTTCCTGTGTCATCTGGCCTGGTGTCCAGCTGCAGCTGAGCTGGAGGACAGGTGGACAGGAGAACAGGAGGACAGGTGGACAGGAGGACAGAGCAGCTGCTGCAGCTCAGGTCACAGCATTAGGTCACCATAGCAAACTAAAGCACCTGAACTTCTGAAAGGTTCTTGAGGGGGTTTCACCTCATCCACAAAGCTCCTTCAGGCTGACTAGGTTAGTCAGGGTCTGTGTCGTTGTACTAGTCACACTAGACACAGCAACGTGCTAATGCTAGCGAGGTGTCTTCCAGGCTTTATAAAGCAGAGGAATCAGCAGATCAGACATGAAGACTTTTAGATGAGAGGAAAACATCTTTAAGACCTCCCAGAAGTCCAGTTGCTTTTTTACCACCTGAACCATCATGACCTGGATGACTGAGACATCTGGTTACTGAGCTGCTGAGAAGCTCTGAAGCTCAGGCAGAGATGAGGAAGACTCCTGGCCGAAACTACAGCCAGTCCACTCTGCAGCTCCTGAAGGAGAGACACGGTGGACCTGAGCGAACCTTCTTGGGTGCTGGATGGCTGAACAGAGGCAGGTTGGCGATCATCTCCTGGTAGGCGAACTCATCCCGCTCCGTGCACTGGATCACTCCGTCCAGGACCAGCACGTTCCCGTACGTCTTACTGCAACAGGAAACAATCCAGCAGACATGTTTTAGAGGCTGGAAACCTGCAGCTGCTTCACAAACATCTGCTTGACAGGTTGGAGGTCATTCACAGATGTTCAGCAGCTGCAGACAGGATACTCTCCTGTCACCCTGCAGCTGCATCATCTGATCTGTGGCTCAGGGAGCGTCCACATCCTAGCCTGACGGGGTGTGTGTGTGTGTGTGTGTGTGTGTGTGTGTGTGTGTGTGTGTGTGTGTGTGTGTGTGTGTGTGTGTGTGTGTGTGTGTGTGTGTGTGTGTGTGTGTGCGTGTGCGCGTGTGTGTGTGTGTGTGTGCATCTCTCTCTCTCTCTCTCTCTCTCTCTCTATCCCTCCATCCATCCATCCGGTCTGAGGAGACTGTTCCTCCCTGATAGATCCAGCTGATATCTCTCTCTGCTTTCCTCCTGAGCAGCTTGGAGCAGCAGCTCCAGCTGCAGCAGCAGATCATGTGTGTGCTGTGTGTGCAGAGAGCAGTTAGCCCAGCTAGCAGGTCTGACCAGACCACACCAGACCAGACCAGACTTCTCACCTCTTGAAGACCAGGACCTCCTGGAACTTGGACCTGCAGCAGTAGAGCATCTGCTCCAGCTGCAGGCTCATGGCCTGTCCGGGCCACAGGCTGCTCCTCTCAGTGAACCATCCGTCCCTGATGTTCTCCATGTCTGACCAGATCAGCTGCTCCACCTGCACACACTAACATCTCATTATAACCAATGGCAGCGGCATGACGTCAGGTAGCGGCCGCCCGTCAACCAATAGGAAGACGGCATCCTCAGCTCAGTGAAGTTAGTCTGACCCGTAGCGCCATGACGCAGACACGTGGCTGATGATGCGCATGCGCACTGAGAACAGGGAAGCACGAGCCGCTCCCCCAGAATATGGAGCTGAGCGCAAACGGACTCTAGTATGAATTATGACACACCTTTATTATTTTATTACTTCATATTATTCTGCATTCATGCGTGACAGCAGCATATCAGCCTGTGTGTGTGTGTCTTAACACTGCTACACCATCACCGTTATCATCCTGTGTGTGTGTGTGTGTGTGTGTGTGTGTGTGTGTGTGTGTGTGTGTGTGTGTGTGTGTGTGTGTGTGTGTGTGTGTGTGTGTGTGTGTGAGAGAGTGAGAGTGTGAACACTACTACACCATCACCGTTATCATCCTGCCTGAGACCGCAGGGACATTCTCGTTTGCTCGGGTTTGTTGCTGTGGCGTCAGCTCAGATCTCAGGGAAACATCTCCAACCAGACTGCTCTCACTGTCTCACCAAACCTGAGCGAGAAGCTGCTCGTCTTTACTCAGAAGCTGTGGCCTCAGCCAGTCCCTCAGTGTCTCAGCTGATTAGCAGCTGACAGCTGAGATAGTGATAAAGCACCTTCACATCTCAGACAGAGCAGCAGACGCAGTCCGGACACAAGGTATTTCCATCCAGAAACTGAGAGACTGCTGGACAAACATGCTCGAGCTGCAAGACACGCAGAGATAGACCCAACCTTCTCAAACTGAAGGTCCAGGTCCAGTGGAGCTGATGGAACAGGCCCATGGTAGAGGGTGGAGGCAGGCCCACAGGGAGGGAGCTCCCTGTCTGTTTTAAGGCTGTCTTTCCAAATCAGAAAGAGGTCAACGTTTTTAGTTGAATGTAATTTCCTCTCTAGTTTACTAGAAACCCACAACTGGAGAATGAACTGTTCAATGTGATGTAACTGTTCAGAATTCCGTCCAGTTACTTTGTGATGAAAAGATGAAAATTGATTTTTTACACATTGTCACTCACAGGTGCAACTTCCTCCCCAATGGTAAATCCATGTATTAAGGATAAAGTTACGACAGAGGTGAATGAAGGCTGACTGGTAGCTTTACTGCTGTTATTTAGGTTAAAAGAAGGCAAGAACTGTTCCTTTTAAAAATCATCTTTAATAAAGACGTCTGTGAGTCCACATATTTACAAGGTGCAGAGTTCCACAGAAGGCAAAAAAACAGCAAAATCCATGAAATACTGAAAAGCTGAATTTCACTGGCAAAAATGTAAAAAGGGAAAGTCAGAGCAGACAACATCATCAGGGATTCATCTCTTGGGCCAGCTGTTCCTGAATCCTCTGGAGGAGATACAGAGACAGGTGTGAAACGGATTAAACCAACGGTTTCATCTCGCATCCCGTCCTCCGAGTGTTTACCTGTCAGACTTCCCAGGCAGGTACGACATGCTCCGACCTGCTGCAGTATTGGCTTTTTGTCCTCTGGGTGTTTTCTGTTGGACATGAGATTCAGACCATCACACACCAGCAATCTTCTATAATGAAGCTTCATACAAGGATCCAGCTCAAAGACAAACCGAGACAAAGACAAGACAAAACTGCAGACTAAAACCACCTCGCTGATCTGGGATCAGATCTGGCAGTTCTAACCAGCAGGGAGCATCAGGTCTGGTCACCCAGTCTGAACCACTTCTCTAGAGTCCTGTTCATCAGATCAGCTTCAGTGGTTCCAGGTTCTGTACACAGATCCTTACCCTGCACACACCTGCTTTACACCTTATCACTACCAGCAGCATCCAATCAGAGGCCTCCGAGCCATGAAGGCTGACATTCCCTCATCGTTCCAGAAAGCACAGAACTACTGCCGCTGCCTCATCCTGTCTGTCATATTTCTCTTATGATTGTGAAAAACCATGAGAAACGTGTTGCATTCAGCATGGATCTAATGTTCAGTGCACTCATATCTTCAGCACAGGATGTTTATCATTTCTAATCTAGTCAAACAGACCTTCTTACTGCTGGGACGAGCCTGGCGGTTTGGATCAAACTGGCTGTTGTCCTTCGTCTTGGAGCCTGTCGGGACAAAGCAGCATCACTGACTCAGCTTCATGGTTTCAAAGTTCAACAGCTGGGGAAACTGCACAGATCAACAGGGAGCTCGTACCAGCAAACACCCTGAAGTCAGTCTGACTGTAGTCAAAGGGCCTGAAGCTTTCTGCAGCAGCAGCTTCTGGTTTCTGTGGCTTCTCTGCAGCTTTCAGCAGCTTCTTACTGGGTGTGGGAGTCGACTCTCCCACCTCGCTGTCGACACGCTCCCTCTTCTTTGCTGCAGCTTTCCCACATTCCTGCAGACACACATCGACAGAGTGCAAAACATCTACCATAGTGTTCAGCCCAAACCCAATTCTAGATCCATTAGGATGGAGCCCCCAACTCCAGAGTGTGTGAGTGCTCCATGGCTCCAGGTTGCCAGATCAGCATGAAAGGAGCTAGATCTGAGCAGGAACAGCTGTGTGCGGAGCTTCTCCTTCTTCCCTGAACACATGAAGTGACAGGAAGTCTGAGCAGCTGCAGACGCTGGGCTCTCAGAGACCAGGGTTAAACTGCTCAGTACACAGCGTCTCCTGGTGCTTCCAGAGGGAGCAGGGAGGACGAGGTGTGGCCGACTCACCGCCGCCTGCTGCCGCACCGTGGCCACGCTCTGCAGGGCCTCCTGGTAGCTCTGCCTGGCTCGGCTCCGATCCTCTGTGGACATCAAAACAGACATGAAGCTCCTCGTCTCACAGCTGCAGGCTGAGAGTCAGGCTCACACCGTACCTGCTGCCTTCCTCGCTCGCTCCTTCGCCTCCTCTTTCACTTTCCTCTTCGCCTCCAACTCCTTCTGCTGCTGCTCCGCACTCAGCAGCTTCCACCTCTTACTGATCTACACACACACATACATACACACACACACACACACACACTCAGGAGTAGAACACAAACACGTCTAGAGAAAGACAAATGGACGACAGAATTTACCTCAAAAATCTTTGAGGATGGGTCGAACTTGGCGTTCTTGTTGACGTGCAGGTTGCTGGAGGGTAGATACTGAGGAGATACACAGAGTGAGGGTCCAACAGCTGGATGAAGAACTCACAGCTGTGGGAGGAGCGTGTCCTCTTACCATCCTGAACGGGTTTTCAAAGGACTCGATGATGCGTTTGGCTTTCATCTGAGCCACAGGGTGGGAATCTTCCGGATCCGGAGCCTCCAGCTCCTGTAGACCAAGATACCACATCAGATTCCTCTGCTGCAGACACCAGGACCAAGGTCTGCTCTCAATGCTGCTTTCCGTACAGTCAACCATCAGGACTAGTTATAGACATAGATCTATAGATGTAGATACAGACTGGACTGCTGGATGCTCTAGCTGGTATTCTGAGAGGAGAGATCCTGTCTCGGGACCTCTTTCTGATTTGGACTGGCTGCCTTAAAACACACGGGGAGCCTCCCTGTGGCCCTGGACCTTCACACTTGACCTTCAGCCTGGACCTCCAGCCTGACCACCCCCAGTCTGACTCTGCCCTACAGATACACACTGGTACCAGCCCAGCTGACCACCGCCCCCTTCTGTGAACAGAGTTTTGTCCTCCTGTGGTGGTGGTGGTGGTGGTGGTGATGGTGGTGGTGATGGTGGTTGTTGTTGTGGTGATGGTGATGGTGGTGGTGATGGTGATGGTGGTGGTGGTCGTTGTTGTGGTGGTGGTGGTGGTGGTGATGGTGATGGTGGTGGTGGTCGTTGTTGTGGTGGTGGTGGTGGTGGTGGTGGTGGTGGTGGTGGTGGTGGTGATGGTGGTGGTGATGGTGATGGTGGTTGTTGTTGTGGTGGTGGTGGTGATGGTTGTGGTGGTGGTCTTCATGCCTTGATGTCTGTAATGAAGTGGAGCAGGAGCAGAGCTTCTCTACCTGGAACAGGGTGATCTTGGCTGCAGCCACCAGTCCACTGGGTCCCTGTTCTTCACCGTCTGTTCTGGTCTCGTCGTCAAACAGCTTCCCCTGTTTCAGCAGCAGCTCTGGAACAGAAGCTTCAGCCTGAGGCTCAGGGGTTGTGGACAACTCAGCGTGAGCAGCAGTGGACTCACCATCAGGAGTCAGAGGGTGGAAGTCGCTCTCGGAGTCTCTGGACGTATCGTGAGGTCCGAACAACGTGACCTCGGGCTGCAGAGACACCTGGTTAGTTTCACTTCAAAGAATCAAACCAACCGATCACCTGGTCACCAACCTTCTTTATGGGCGTGAGTCCCTTGGTCTTCTGAGCCGTGATCTCAGCCTGAGTGGAGGAGGAAGACATGCTGCATTACAGCATCCACCAAAGGAGACCCAGAGGGAGGGCCTGCTCCAGCTCAGCCTCACTGAACAATGGCTAGAACCAGCCAGAACCAGCCAGGAGCAGCTGGTGGTCTGCTGAAGGCATGTGAACATCCTCACCTTGAGCAGCGGTGTCTCTCTGGCCTGCTGGACCAGCAGGTGCAGCTCATTGACCTGCTGCCGGACCAGGGGGGGGACGGGGTTACAGCAGGCGATGACCCCCTGCGGCTCTCTGAGGACACACAGCCATTACACACACACACACACACACGCACGCACACGCGCACACGCTGGACATCTGAAGAACCTACTTGGGGAGCTCCTCGGAGATCTTGATCATCATGTGGGTTGGCAGGATGTATCTACACACACACACACACACATATATGGGGGCATGTTATTCTGTGTGTGTGTGTGTGTGTGTGTGTGTGTGTGTGTGTGTGTGTGTGTGTGTGTGTGTGTGTGTGTGTGTGTGTGTGTGTGTGTGTGTGTGTGTGTGTGTGTGTGTGTGTGTGTGTGCGTGTGCGTGTGTGCGTGTGCAGTGGTACCCAGTGCTCTCGTCCTCCTGCCTGGCCAGCTTGTCCCTCCAGGTGAAGAGCAGTCTGAAGGCTGTGAGCTGCTGCGTGTTGAAGGATTTCTTCTGCTTCCTCTGCAGCTCCAGGTACGACTCCTCCGTGAAGATGGGCTTCACGTATTTCTATGTGGAGGACATGACAGAGAATCACAGTGTGTGAGGAAAAGAAACAGCAGAGGAAGCTGTGCCCAGAGTCCTGGCGGTCTGAACCTTGAGGGAAACATCTCTGCTCTTGTTCCAGACGCTCTGCAGCAGCCCCGGCTGGCCGTGGTTGAAGTCCAGCAGCTGCACACGCACACAGTCGTAGATGTAGAGCAGGTAGTGGGTGTCTGTACGGGCGTACTGCACCATCTCCTCAGGGAGGGGGCTGCAGGGGGAGACAGGCCTGGCTTAGATGCAAGAAGCTTTATGTATCCCAGGGGAAACAACTGCGCAATAAAGATGGAATGTACACACCATTAGCACTTACAGCTAGCATAAATAAAATAAAACAGGTAACTAAACGCAACAAATCTACAGTTAAATGTAGGTATACACATTACAAAACAATATGCACTGTACAATTCTAGCAGAATGATTGAATAAGAGTACAAATAAACCAAGGTGATAAAGAGCGATTGGGTCAGGTGCTACCAATAGTAGCAGCAATAGTTAGCCTAGTTTAAGGTAAGGCAAAGACAGTAAAGGACAACAACCGAGCCTGCCCAGGTTCGTTCTGCAGCACGTCCCAGCAGGTGAGTGTGCTTACCGCAGCCTCCAGTCGGCCAGCTGGTAGCGCTTGTCCGAGCTCACGCTGCAGAAGTGAGTGAGCAGGTGGTCCAGGGAGTGTCGGGCCAGGTTCAGAGCTCTGCTGGCCTGGTGGGTGTCGAACAGTCGCACCACGTACAGGCCGAAGTCTCGCTGCAGCCACTCCACGTCAGAGTCAGCGCCGTGGAACACCTGAGCACAGGACGGACAGCTGAGGAGACCACTCCTCACAGGATCCTCATGAAGACCCGCCTCCAGCTCAGATCTGCTCACACTTCATGTCAGGAGGTTCAGAGGTGAGCACATTACAAAGAAGATCTTTAGTTTCATCTGCTTAAACTCAGTCCCATCAGAGAACTTTAATGAGATCTGTGACACCTAGAGGAGGTGGCAACGACCACACACGTTTAACCATCTGAAAGGATCCTTAACGAACCCTCATGATCCTTAATGGTCCTTAACGAATCCTCATGATCCTTAACGATCATTCTGATCTACACCAGCTTTCTGCTCAGCAGTGAAAGGACGATGCCTGCATGATCGCATCAAACTCCTTTAGACTGGGAGTGAACCTCCTCCTCCTCCATCTCCTCCACTTTCACCTCCCCCTCCTCTTTCACCTCCACCTCCAGCACCTCCTCCACCAGGCCTTGCTTCAGAGCAGACGAGGCCAGGTCGATGTTGAGCTACGCTGCTAACCAGCTGACGGGACGGTGGTCAGTGGTTGGTACCTTGACGATGGCCGGGTCAGTGAAGGCCTCGTTCAGGACGTACATCTCACTGCGCAGCTCCAAAGTGTCGATGATGAAGTCCTCGTCTCTGGTGGAGATCTGCATCAGGCAGGTCAGGCCCAGGAAGCTCCTGTAGGAATGATGCTGAGACAGAGGACCGAGTTCACGCACAGGCACGCACAGTTGGCATCACCACAGAGCGACTTCAAAGAGACCTGGAGCAGCTGATGGAGTGTTCTTCCTCCTCTAAGAGCTCAGAGTCTGTTCTACATCCTGTTTGTAGCTCTGGGAATAGTAGGCTCTGTTCCTGCTCAGATCTGGCTCCTTAATGCTGATCTGGCAACCACACAGTGTGTGCCTGACTACATGTGCCTGAACAGAGGCAGCTTGTGGTTTGAGTCATGTTCTGTCTGTTCAGGTTCACATGTTTTTGAGCCGATTTCAGTGTCTGAGCTTCACAGATGGCTCAGACTCCACTGGACCAGAGTATCGATGGTTTCCAGTCCAGGGCTCCACCTGTGATCTCACCTCCAGGTCCACTGCAAACTCCGGTAGTTTGCAGAGCTTCTCATTCAGAGCCACCAGATCCTCCAGGCTGTCGATGAAGGAGCAGCTGGTCTCAGCCATGGGTTTGTACATCTGCACATGAGCACAAGGTTCAGTTAAAGGTTCTGTATAAGACCATACAAAGATGGAGGATCCTCCGAGAAGGTCAGTGACGTGCCTGAGGCTCCGGTTTGGACAGGAGCTGGTCTGCCACCGTCAGATGGTCCAGTTCGTACTGGTATGGGTGTGAAAACCTGCACGGATCAAAAACCTAGGTTCAGACACAGAAAAGATGAACAGTTGATTTGGATGAAGCTGGAGTCTCACATGTCATCCACGTGCTCCTGAGTTCTCTGCTGGTGGAGGAAGTCAACCAGAGCAGCTGGGACGTCCACGTCCTCTGGCCTCTGCTTGCTCGTCTGTTTGTTGGTGAAATCTACGAGCAGAAGACGAGACGTTCAGACAGCTGGAAACCTGGAGGTAAACAAGCAGCTCGGAGAGTCACACCATACAGGAGGGAAGAGGCTTCAGGGCGTTGGGCTTGATGAAGATCTTGGGGATGAAGGGCGTGTTGCTGTTGTCGATCTTCTCCTTGAACTTCAGCTGAGGCCTCGTCACGTTCTTGGCATGAAGCAGACGAAACATCTCGGAGCGGCTGCCGGAGCCGGGACCCTGAACGAGGAAAGTCCAGAGAAAAGTGAAGATCAGCAGAACTGCTGAACACAGGGGGGGCAGGTAAGGACTGACAGGACTACAACCAGCAGAGACAGGTGCGCTACCTGCTGACACATGGACAGCGGGGGACGTCCCCACCAGCACACGGAACTCTAAGGATGCGAAGCAGCCTCGCAATCACACTTTAAAAATGACACTTTTGTCTAATTCTGAAATTTGAATCCGTACCTGAACGCATCATGCATCAGCGCAATGTGTGTCTGTCTGTCTCATTAACCACACACACACACACACACACACACACACACACACACACACACACACACACACACACACACACACACACACACACACACACACACACACACACACACACACACACACACACACACACACACACACACACACACACACACACACACACACACACACACACACACACAGGGGAGCTGACCTTGCGGTTCCAGCTGGACACGATGATCTTGGGCGTGTGGAAGCCGGCGGGCAGCACGGGCTGCTGGCTGCGGTTCACCCCGTCTGCCTCGTCCAGGAGGATCCCCTGAAAGGACACGGACAGTCAGCCTGAGCTCCGTCCTCTCAAGACGCGTCCCCCACGCTGGACAAGAGAGAGACGGGCCGCACCGCGCGCTCCAGGATCACATCGTTGGAGTCCACCACCAGGTCAAACTTGTCCTCCAGACCCGTCAGCTTGTCCCGGTCCCTCATCCGAGACCTGCAGCCATGATGCTGCATTATCTGACTCATGCTGAGAGACAGTGAGACACAGACTAGTTACTGTCAGAGAGACAGACAGTCACAGAGACAGTGAAACAGACTGGTTACTGTCAGAGAGACAGACAGACACAGAGACAGTGAGACAGACTGGTTACTGTCAGACAGAGACAGACAGGCAGACACAGAGACAGAGACAGTCTGGTTACTGTCAAGAGACAGACAGACAGACACATAGACAGTGAGACAGACTGGTTACTGTCAGACAGAGACAGACAGGCAGACAGTCTGTCCTCACCAGGCCAGCAGCTTCTCTCCCTGACCCTCACAGAAGTCTCTGAAGCCTGAGAAGCTGCGGTAGAAGTCAAACTCGTCTCCAGCCTGAGGCAGAGCTGCAGACGCCTTGGTGGCAGAGAGCACAGCTCCCAGTCCATACTGGGGAGGACACACACACACACACACACACACACACACACACACACACACACACACACACACACACACACACACACACACACACACACACACACACACACACACACGGGTCAGTCAACTTAACAACCCTTCAGAGTCAGGACAGAGGGACTGATGATCTGGTTATGTCCAAAGTGTCCAGGGTCTCTGAGGGACTGGAGAGCAGAGCTCAGCTCCTCTCAGCGTCTCCAGAGCATCAAACCTGGCCTCCGCCAGCTGCTGCTCCTCACTGCGTGTGTGTGTGTGAGAGAGAGAGAGAGAGAGAAAGAGAGAGAGAGAGAGAGCTACAGCTGCAGCCTCTCTTACTTTAACGAAAGCGTCGACATCTTTGAAGCCGGGGCACAGATCCTGCTCCAGCCGCGGGTCCGGGTCCGGGTCCTGGGGGACCTGGGGGGCCCTCGGACCGTGGCTGCTCGGGGACTCAGAGCTCCGGGATGCAGCCATGTTTCAGTGGACATGTGAGCGCTGCTCTACTTGTTCTACTGTTGCAGCTACAGCTGCGGGACACAGCGACGCCCAGCGGAGCGGCGGGACATAGCACACTCTCCACTGAGAGGCAAATCAACTGAACCCACCAGTGTTGTTCTTCACTATTATTACGTAGAGAGGCCAGTTGCCAAGGAGCAGAGAGAGCGGGAGAAAGGAGGAGAGGAGTTACTCTCTGACATTCTCCTGTTTTGTTTCTGATGCTCTGCTCCAGTTGTTACAGCTGTTGAATGGACGACTCCTCTGTCTGATTGACATGCCATGTTACGCCTTAAGTCTGTTGCACAGCACCGTTTTAATCAGCACATCTGCCCACCTAGGTTAATCATGTTCTCTACGTCTCCCACAGCAGTGATGCTCAGAACAATGGAAACATGTCAGCAGCTGCACATGCAACTGGCCCAGCGACACAAGCGTTAGTTCAAGAGTGTGTGTGTGCGTGTGTCCTCAGTGAAGCCTCAGTGGATCCAGGTGATGAAGGACACCACTCTGGCCATTGAGGAGCAGCTGCTCTGGGAGTATGTGTGTGTGTGTGTGTGTGTGTGGGTGGGTGTATGTGGGGGTGTGGGTGTATGTAGTCTCAGTAGCAAAGGAAAGATCTCTGCAGAGGCGGCTCCACATGGTTACCTTTCAGCTGCTGAACCGATCATGACACACCGTCATCATACACACATCTCCACTGTGCTAGGAGTAAAGCTTTCTCTTGTTCTTGTGATATCAGACATGTTTTTTTCTACTATCTTTCCTAAGGTGCGGCCTGCCCGAGTTGGCCATGGAGGCTGCAACAGGCTGCAGCTACCAGTAGGGGGGGGTGTTGACATTTGCAACCTGCAGCTGCAGCATCTGCACCATGTTGCAGGGCTGCAGGGAGGCAGATCACATCTGGCAGAGACCAGCAGTCTCAGTTCTTTGTGAAATCAAAGCCTTGTGCAGTTTGGAGCAACACGGGATGATGAAAATGGTAGAGAGAGTATGGAGGAGTCACCTCCCTGCAGCGTCTGGTGTGATGGGATGGAGCTGGAGATGCCTCGTGCTGAGTCTGAGGTCAATAGCATGTGAAGAGGCATCGCTGAAGTATTGACACAGCAGCTCGTTATGGTTGATCTGTGGTGTGTGGAGAGGAAGCTCCTTTCTTCACTTCTGCTTCCTATTGATCTCTTCAGAGTTCTCTCTCTTATTACCTTAAAAGCATCTCTGCAACACTGGCTCAATCAATATCCCATGGTAGCTTTCCATGTCATTATGATGTTCTAGAGGAAAGTATACAGACTTGGAGCACTACATTAGTTTGGACACGTATTACTTTCAAATGATGTTTGTGTTTAGTATTAGATTCACTGTGGTTCTTATTATACAGTGAAATAATTAGCATGAGCAGCAAAACATGACGTTGCTGCTTTTATAAACCTTTCTCCACAATATTTTGCATTTTATAGCTTTGATGGCTTCCCAGAGCTGCACTGAGACTCCTCTTGCAGCAGAAGACAATAAAACTGCTGGTGCTGAAAATGACATGGTGCCATTCAAAAGGGGAAGATAAAACTCCATTAGACATTCCTCAGTGAACTGTTTTTATTAGTCCCTCGGTTAAAAAACACAGATGCAACAAACAAGATCATACATGCACGGCTTCAGCATATCAAGATCAGCTGATGACTTTTCAATTTGAAAATGTTTCTGCCACAATCTCACGGAGATCACCCAGACGTCGAAATACTGAGGAGTCACAACAGAAAGGCCAAGCGTGTCACCCAGAGCTGCAGGTACAAATATCAGTGATTCATGTTCAAATCAGTTTTGCCTCTTCCTGACCTTGAAAGTCAGAGAGAAAACTGCAGTTTGTGTTGGTATAAAAAGACAAAAGGTAGAAGTGAGAGGCTGAGGTGGAGCAGAGCGCTCTCTCCACCTGTCCCAGGTAGTGTTGGAGCAGAGCAGCTGCTCACAGCCTCTCTGCATGTATCTGACAGTCACAGCTCAGTGTGCTCTCAGCTGGGGGCGTCGCTTCATATCACAACCAAACGCTGGCGGTTTATTTACAGGAGAGGGTGTGACGGCCGCTCACACATGTCGTCTTAAAGCAACACTTGACCTTTGTGAAGAATTCTCTTCAAAGGAAAATAAAAGTCAGGAACTATATCAAACATTAAAACAAGATAAAAACCAAGTCTCCACAGTACTGATACGATACGAAACAAAGAGGTCGGCGATGTTTCTATGCAGCCAGAGACGAATACACAAACTGTAATGTTGCCTTTTTTCACTTCTGTAAAATTGACAAATCAGCCAGAAAGATGTTTGCTGTGTAAACATTAGTTGTCTTAACAATGACATTCAGGGACGAGAGAATGTTTACAGGCCAACTACACGAAAAGCCATAGAAACAATGCAACGGGACTCAAAGTCTGCTCGCAAACCTACCAAGGCGCTTTCATATGACCTGGGTCCAGCACTGTGCAGCCAGCTGACTACTTCACCAAGATAATGAGATGGAGATTAAGATTTCTCTTAATCTGCCTACAACAATAATCCTGCATCTGCATCTGAGCACGTCTGAAAACGTCTGACACCCTGAAAGCGGTGGGAGAACAACAAGAGGCTTAACTTCTCCAAACGAGCTGGAAACACCTGGACGGAGGACACTGACACACACAGCCTGGGACCTCCCTGGTTGGAGCGCAGTGTGGTGCTGAGGAACCGTCTCGCTGCTCAACACTGAAATATTCTGTCCCCTAACATCCACAGGGCAGCTCCATCCGTCCGACCTGCTGACACAGCTTATCTATGGGCTCTAGATCTAAGGTCTGTAGAGAGGAGGATGAAACAGGTCTGAATACCTGAGCAGACCCATTCACCCAAATACATAAATAAACTGTGATAATCCAAATCACATGAAAAAAGTCAGTACAACTGACAAGAAAGGACGGATTCATTAAGTATTAAGCACAGCTGAACACAGTTGAGTGTTAAGAATATCGAAGCTGGTTCTAGATCTCAGTCATCAGACCGGCAGCACTTGAAGCCTCTCCACTGAGTCGAGACTGATGTGACGAACAGACGGATAGAGACTAACTTCCATTTACTGGAACAGTCAGGAAACGAGAAAATACAGTTTCGTAAAGCTGCTGTTTTCTGACACAGTATCACATGATTCCCTAACCCCGTCCCCCCACCCCCACCCTGATTCGACCTGATCGCAGCTAACTCTTTGAGCTGGACAGGGAGACGAGGACACGTTGGGGACTCGATGACTCGATGGCCTGACTGTTTCAGCTCCCCCTCTCTGCTGCGTGGACACAACTCTGAATCAGCAGGCTTTCACCAGTAAGAGCTGCAGCTTCCCCTCATGGTACGTCACACTGCACCGAGAGCAGGTTGTGAGTTTCCTGTGGGATGGACCAACTGTTAATGGACCAACTGTTAATGGACCAACTGTTAATGGAACAGGAGAAAGATCTAAAGATGGAGGCGGCTGCAGTCTGAACGGGACGTCACAAGGATTCTCCAAAGGCCACGGGTGAACGAACCTGTTCCCACTCAGTAAATCAGGTGCAGACACATGACAGACAAACAGACAAGTGAAAATATTCAAAAACTCAAAAGCTCAACATCTCTGGCTGCTAAGGTGACTGAGACCGTCAGGTGAAGAAGCTGAGAGCAATACAACGCCGAGAACGTGTGGTTGAGCTAGAACAACAAGAAGGCTGGAACTACTTTGGCACATGGATGGAGTAAGGCATCTGTATCATCAGAGAGACGTCGACATGGTTCATTGTTCCCAACGAGGCAATAAAACACAAGCAGGAGTGTTCAGTCTGGAGCGGCTGAGACCAACGCTCCAGAAACAAACTCTGCAAAACAGTCTGTGGCTCCTCCAGGCAGCTCAGAGACTTCAAGACAACAGGAACCAAAACACGATGTGTGAGTTAAAGATCCGAGCAACATCCGTCACAGCGTAGGAGGAGGAGGAGGAGGAAGAGGAGGAGGAGGTGCGGGCAGACGTACAGACTCTGGGCTCTGGATGCGTGTGCGCTCATACCTGAGGAACACACACACACACACACACACACACACACACACACACACACACACACACACACACACACACACACACACAGAGTGAGGTTAACCTTGCTGCAAGAGCAGGAAGCTATTTTTTATCTATGCCCAAACAGATTTGCTCCAAAGTTCAATTTCCTAAACATTTGCTTCGGGATTTCTGTAAAAAAACTCCTCAGAGAGTCTGACGAAGAGGAGGAGGAGGAGGAGGAGGAAGCTCAGGTCAAACAGACAGCAGAGGTCGACACAGAGCTTCTTTCATCCAAACATCACCGTCCCTTAAAGGACCTGGAGCAGCAACACGTCACCATGTTCTGCTGGTAACCTACAAGCTACGAGCTCTGGTTCCATCAGAGTCTGTTCTACATCCTGTTTGCAGTTATGGAAATATTACACTCTGTTCTTACTCAGATCTGGCTCCTTAATGCTGATCTGGCAACCACATGTAGGCTTCCCTCTGGTTTGAGATGTTCTGGCAGAAATCCATCAGGACAAACTTATTCCGTCAGTACATTTCACACAAGTGGTAGAACGGAAATGACGCCGCTGTTTACCACAACAATTCCACATGAAAAATGCACGAAGGCATCTTCAGATGGATGTCAAATATTTATCTATAATATTTAGACATCCATGAAGCACAATGCTCCAGAGCTGCCTGTTGGAGCTGTTTGTGCTGTTACACACAACTCTGCAGCATCCAGACGATCTCCAGGGAGGCCAAATGTACAAGAAATACCAACATGGTGTTCTACCTCTCTGACTGCTGAATATCAACAATGCAAATGAGCATTTAGAGCTGGAGAAGAGCCGAGTCCCTCTGGACTGGAGAGGCATCCAGCAGCAGAGAAGGAGCTGTTTCCCTCCCACAGTCTTTAGTGAAACAGGCGTGAGACAGAAAAACCCGATGACACGTCTCTTCCTTTCCTGCAGCTGTTGTTATGGATTTGCTCAAGGTCGATGTTCACATTAATTTCTATTTTTAAGGGAGACCTGAGCACATAACCACCACATAACCACTTTAATGGAAGGACAGGTTTTCTTTGACTACTTTTTTATTATCTCTGACAGAATATAATTGTGAAAAGCGGCTGAAAACCTTGTGAATTTGACGAGAGAAGTAATGTGACAGAGATTCTGACTGTTGTTGCTTACTATCACAGCTGTTGTAACCACTGTAAAGCAAAAAGAGTTTGCTCTGTGTATTAAATGCATTTTATAAATAGAAACTGATTGATTGATTGATTGAAGTTAATCTGAGAACAGGAGAACTGTCCCTCCAGCTTCAGGACAGCTCCAGAACAAGCTGACACCCCCCCCCCCCCCCCCCCCCCCCCCCCGAGCTCTTACTGAGCTGGTGGATGTGTATGGGCTGGGAGGGGGGGCCCAGGCCGCCCTCGCTCAGCGCCTGGATGAGGATGATGTAGTGGTCGTCGTCCTCAGGCAGAGTCAGCGTGGCGCTGCTGTTGACGGTGGTCAGCGTGAGCAGCTCTCTGTGCCTCTGGCTCCTGTAGCTCAGCTGTGGGGGGGGGGGGGGGGGGGGGGGGTCAGGGGTCAGTCAGCATCATCCTTCTCATGACAGTAAATGCATGTATGCTGCTCAGACCCACCTGGTATCCCATGACCTCGGCCTCAGACTCTGCTGCCACCACTGGCTCCCAGAGCAGAGACACAGTGCAGCCGCTCTGGCTCCACTCCACACCCAGGGGGGGCTGAGACGGAGCTGGGGGGGGACAGGATGGTCAGTCTGCTCTCTGAACTCACAGGCCTACCAACACCTGACCAGCTCATTACCAGGAACAGGTGGAGACGGATGTGTTTCCATTAAAATGTGTTATTCTCTACCTGTTCTACTGCCTTATTCTATTATTTGCTACTACTAGAGTCTCTTCAGACTTAAGAGTTTCCTCTCTAATTATTAATTACTGACCAACTAGTTCTGACCTCAGTCAATAAAAGTTAATAAACGCATCTTTTCTCATTCACAAGTAGTACACAAGTACTCAAGTTCTTCTAGATGTCCTTCGGCCTGCAGGTCACAGGCTGAAGGACAGAGACGTCTCCAGGATGGAGAGGTCCTCCTCTACAGCTACAGAACCACAGCTAGACCCAGCGCTTACGTGGCTTCTTGGTGGTGACGTTGACGGCAGGGAGGAAGGGCCCGGTGCCCGCCGTGTTGAAGGCGCTGACCGTCAGGAAGTACTGGCAACTTCCTGTCAGGCTGCTCACCGTCACCGACGTCTGGTTCCAGGGAACACGCACCTTCCCCAGGGTCTCCGGCTTAGTGTCATCCTCCCAGTATACCACCTGTAGATGGAGGGAGGGAGGGAGGGAGGGAGGGAGGGAGGGGGAGATAGGTAGGTAGGTAGGAAGGTAGACACAGACGGACAGACATAGTTAATAATTCAGTTACACACACTAATACAAGTTACACAGAGAGATAGACAGAACAGCCTGGGCTGGAACTCCTCCTTTGGGTGCTGCAGGCTGGATGGATGGACAGACAGACAGACAGACAGACAGACAGACAGACAGACAGACAGACAGACAGACAGACAGATAGACAGATAGACAGATAGATAGACGGATAGATAGACGGATAGATAGACAGATAGATAGACAGATAGATAGATAGATAGATAGATAGATAGATAGATAGATAGATAGATAGATAGATAGATAGATAGATAGATAGATAGATAGATAGATAGATAGATAGATAGATAGATAGATAGATAGATAGATAGATAGATAGATAGATAGATAGATAGATAGATAGATAGATAGATTTATAGTTAAGACCTTCCCATTCTGACTGATTCATGTTCAGTGGGCTCAGCTCCATGGCTGAAATGATTCAGAGTCTGAGTATCAGAGCAGGAATCTGTCAGAACATTCCAGTCTGCGGATTCACCTCCCAGTGTTTCAAGGAAAATACTGAAGTTACCAATTATATATCTCTGAGACTCTGTCTGTCATCAGTCTTTGCAGTCTTCAAATTGAAAATACTGTTTCACTGATGGAAACAACTTTGATTTTATCAAGTGAAGCAATGACAGAAACACTAAAGCGTCTTGGTGATGACTCAGACTGAACAAATCAGTTAAACCACAGTTTCAGGTTTGACATGATGAAAATTCCTGTTTCAGTGAGTGAAAAATGACTGCATTACCATAGTGGACAGTTCCGCTGCTTAGCTTGTTTTTGTCATTATGTGTCATATTTATTTCAGATGAACTTTTCACGACTTTGTCTTCGGAGAGGTTAAAGGGTTCCCAGTGGGCTGCGGCTCAGTGAAACCTGGTCATGAAGTGTTTTCTGTTGGCTCTGACCTGCTGACATGCTGTGTCCTGAGGCAGGAACCCGACATGGAAACGCTCCGACACGTTTCCTGTCGGAAGCAGCTGTTACCATGGAAACGGAGACGAGGAAGAGACCGAGGAGCAACGGGGGGGATTTGGATGGAGTCCTGGTGTGTGTGTGTTTGTGTGTTTCCATGTCAAAGGTGGCACTGACCTCATAGCCCAGAACCCGTTCGGGGATGGAGGAGACCTGCTGCCAGTTCACCTCGATCTCTGAGGACGAGATGCCGCGAACCCACACACCTGCAGGCAGACCGCTGGGCTCTGCACACACACACACACACACAGACATATATAGCAGCAGCCAGAGTTGAGATGTCAGAAACAAACAAGCAGAACAAAACTCTTCAATAATCAATGATGGTAATAATAAAGTCAGGGGATTTAACGTCCGTGTTGTGTCCTCACCGGTCTCAGCAGAGTAGATGGTGACCACGGGGCTGAAGGGGCCCTGGCCCTTGCTGTTGTAGGTGCCCACCTTGACGTGGAAGGGGGAGAAGGGGGCGATGCTGTCATTGCGGTAGATGTAGCGGGCGGCGCCAGGTGCCGACGTGGCCACGTGGGTCCAGCTCAGCTCCCCGAAGGCTCTGAAG
>CM055193.1:1627870-1700370 GCA_029224185.1 Karalla daura | reverse complement strand
TCAGGGAGAGAAACTAACCAGCAGCATGCTGCAGTGATGGATTAACGGCCCTATCACCCACTGTGGAGCAGCTTGTGTTACACTCGTGTTGTTTTTCCACTTTAGTCTGGCAACAAAAAGTAAGAAGACACTTAAAACTCAGAACTTTTGAAGCTTCCTGTCGGTGACATTTCTGCCTCTACCCAAAATGAAGCGGCTGCAAAGATTTTTTTTAATGACATTTTGAAATATTAAACATCTCTCTCCAGAATCATTGTCCCTGTTGTGTTGGAAGCAATCTCCCTGGAGGAGTGCTTCCAATTAAATGCAGTGACATTTACCTCTGAAAAGACATGTTAGATCATGTGCAAACACTCTCCTGGAGCTCAGCTCTGACATACTAGTTCACTCAAGTGTTTTCCTTATCTTTTGTGTCACTCACTGTGTTGCTTTTCAAGAGGAAAATTGGCATCTTTATCCATTCTACAATTATGTGAAAGAAAGGGAAAGAAATATGTTGCTGGACCATAAAGTTGTAGTTCCTCAAAAGCATAATCTCACTGAGATTGTACAGTCTGTGGTGAAGCTTTAAGCAGCGTCTGTGTCCAGTGGACAAAGAGGACTCGAGTCCGTCGTGGCTTTAGGAGATGAAGGTGGAGGAGTTTCAGATGCTGGAACATAATGGCATACTGAATGTTTGTTCCACATCTCCAGCTGTGAACTAGCAGAGGAGGGGAGAACCTCCTCTGTAGCTGGTTTTCTACTCAGCTTCATGCTTTGCCGGCCAACATTTGAAGCCTCTCGTTGCAACGCTGAGACATCTGCAGCTGCCACCAGCAGAGCCAGGAACCGATGCAGGATGAGTCGCAGCCACACAAACATCTGCAGCTCTGCTTACTAACACCTTGAAGCAGAGAGTTCTCTCTGAACTGGACCACTGAGATGAAGACCTGGATCCAAACCTGCTCACAACTCAATAACCCTTCACTTCTTCTCAGTTAACACATCTGTAAGTGCCAGTTTGCCGCCGTGTTTGGCTTATTGACCAGACACATCTGTCCTCCATCCGCCACTCTGCACACTGCTCACTCTGCTCTGCTCTGCTCTGCCTGAGGAGCTGCAGCTCCTGCTGGACTAACCCTCAGGCCTCCATCATCTGCAGCATCTGCAGCCTCTGCAGCATCGAGGCTCGAGCAACACTGGGAACTGGTTGTTGGAGACACTCAGACAACTGATGTTAATATTTCACAGTTCTGTCAAGTTTTCTGTTTCCATCAACATCTCAGAGTCTAAAATCTATCTATCCAGACTGCACTGCCCAAAGGAGTTCCACCCACCCTGTTCTTTCTCTGTGCAACTTGTATTACTTTTATTAGTGCTGTGTAATTAGCGCGTCGTGCTGTGTTATTAACGTTACTGACGTGTATTACTGTGTAATTAGCGCGTCGTGCTGTGTTATTAACGTTACTGACGTGTATTACTGTGTAATTAGCGCGTCGTGCTGTGTTATTAACGTTACTGACGTGTATTACTGTGTAATTAGCGCGTCGTGCTGTGTTATTAACTGCTACTGACGTGTATTACTGTGTAATTAGCGCGTCATGCTGTGTTATTAACTGTTACTGACGTGTATTACTGTGTAATTAGCGCGTCGTGCTGTGTTATTAACTGTTACTGACGTGTATTACTGTGTAATTAGCGCGTCGTGCTGTGTTATTAACTGTTACTGACGTGTATTACTGTGTAATTAGCGCATCGTGCTGTGTTATTAACGTTACTGACGTGTATTACTGTGTAATTAGCGCGTTGTGCTGTGTTATTAACTGTTACTGACGTGTATTACTGTGTAATTAGCGCATCGTGCTGTGTTATTAACGTTACTGACGTGTATTACTGTGTAATTAGCGCGTTGTGCTGTGTTATTAACTGCTACTGTCGTGTATTACTGTGTAATTAGCGCGTCATGCTGTGTTATTAACTGTTACTGACGTGTATTACTGTGTAATTAGCGCGTTGTGCTGTATGACCTCAGGGTTCCTTACCTTTGACGATCAGTACGGCCACAGCTGACAGGCTTTCCACGTCGGTGTCCACCACACAGATGTATTTGCCGGCATGGTAGAGCTGAATGTTCCTGATCATCAGGTCTCCAGCTGCTCTCTGGCAGGAGGAAGCAGAGCGTTATGTAGCCTGAACCATCACACACCTGCTGACAGCTTCTTAAAGGACGCAGCGCAGCAATATGCTGCCAAACACATCCAGGCCTCGCTCTCACGCCGGGTATTTAACACGTATCTCTCGTCAGTTGGAGCGTTCAGAGCCGTACAGACAACATAATGAAAAACCTGTGGATGTGACAGAAGCTCTTAGTCACACACCCCGTCAGAGATGCGCTCAGGTGGAGGGGATCAAGGCCAGAATTTACTAAAATTACATTGAATGGATCTTTTTTTGGAACTGTGACCTTCAGAGCTTCAAAGCCCAGAGAGGCTGTGACGCTGGAAAGCTGCAAAGTTCAGTTTATAATCTAAGACCCCGGAGCTGTCGAGGACGGTCTGGTTCCCGATAAGAACATCCTCCGTCAAACAGAGAAGACAGAATGCTTCATCTGGTCTGAGAGGAGCTGGGCTCTCACAGCTACAACAGACACGTAGAACGACAGGTTTCCCTCTCTACTGTCTGAGCTCCACAACACCTCCAGACAGCAGAAGAAGAGGAGGTACCATCAGTACCTAATAGTACCATCAGTACCTACAGTACCTACAGTACCTACAGTACCATCAGTACCTACAGTACCTTCAGTACCTACAGTACCATCAGTACCATCAGTACCTACAGTACCATCAGTACCATTAGTACCATCAGTACCATCAGTACCTACAGTACCATCAGTACCATCAGTACCTACAGTACCATCAGTACCATTAGTACCATCAGTACCTTCAGTACCTACAGTACCATCAGTACCATCAGTACCTACAGTACCATCAGTACCATCATTACCATCAGTACCTACAGTACCATCAGTACCATCAGTACCTACAGTACCTACAGTACCATCAGTACCATCAGTACCATCAGTACCTACAGTACCAACAGTACCATCAGTACCTACAGTACCTACAGTACCATCAGTACCTACAGTACCTACAGTACCTACAGTACCTACAGTACCATCAGTACCATCAGTATCTACAGTACCATCAGTACCATCAGTACCTACAGTACCTACAGTACCTGCGGTACCTATGGTACCATCAGCACCTATAGCACTTACAGTACTTACAGTACTTACAGATCGGTGAAAGCTTCAGAAACAATGTATCAATATTCTGAGCAGAATGAGTGAAAACAGCTGTAAAGTAAACAGCTGTTAAAACACTAACAGAGCAGACGAGATGTAAAGCTCTGCTTGGTCCCATCTAATCTCCTCCTCCTCTATCCCCTCCCCTCTCCCCTCCCCTCTCCTCTCCTCTCTCTTCTTCCCTTCCTCCCCTCCCCCCTCTGAGGAGGAGCAGGGGGTCACTACAGGGGTCACTCACCCCCCCCACCAGCTCAAAGTGGGCGTCTCCTTTAGAGATGAGCTGCCCGTTGAAGGCCCAGGAGAAGGACACGTCCAGCACCGGGTCGCTGACCACCTGACACGGCAGCACGATGCTCTCGCCCACGATGATCTCCATGTCCACCGGTCCCTGCGTGATCCTGGTCGGCTCTGGAAGACAGGAAGTGAGGAGGAGCGATGTGAGGCTGGAGCAGCACCAATCTCACAGAACATGAGACGTTCCTCAGTGGAACACTCAGGGCAGGTGACGGCCGAGAACATGGAGCTCCAGCTGCTGATAAACCATTCACCAAATCATCCAAAACACACGTGATGTGGTGAGACACATTCAGAGCTCTGCATGAGGCTCTGACTCTGGTCACCGACTGCTGATCTTTTTCCTTTTTTCTTTTAGATCCGTGTCTCAGCGACATCACTCCCTTGGCGGATGGTTCTTGAGGTTCTCAATCTGACCAGCTCCACTTCTCAGGCCCAGCGACAACAACAAGGCTCTCGGTTGTAATTTCACTTTTGTAGACACAAAGATCAAGTCGAGCCATCAACACCCTGACAGGTTTAAAATGAAGAATCCAAAAAAATGAAGAGCAGCGGACGCATGTGTGCTGTCATGAGACCTGAGCCTTGCTCGGCCCAGACGAGCAGCACTGTGTTTAGTTCCTCTGATAAAGTGTGGAGCAGCACTCGCCGGCCCAGGATGAGCTGTGATGCTCACCACTATTATCTGAGCAGAGGAGGTCTCATGGAAGTCTCATCCCAGTAATTTGATAATGGGAGGTCTCCTCCACTAATATGGCCTTGTACTCCAAGCTGGCGATGGCAGAATAATCTTGTGAAATCCTGATAGCAATTACAATACATGCTGGATCAGATAAGGCTGGGTGTAATGGGCTCCTCCGTGCATCCGGAGCAGAATGAGGCGCTGCTTCAAAGTCTACAATAGCTGTCAGCTGGCTGCAGCCGCTGCACTGCAAAAGTCAAGATAATGAATCAAATAAAGACGCCACAACAAGAGCCAGAGGATTTGCTTTATATAGACTCTGAGGGATAAAACCACTGGTGTCTCCACTGACCGTTAAGTCAGTGATAATCAATGTCTAAGGCACAGCCAGGCACACAGGTGTGGAGAAGCAGAGGAACCAGGAGAGAGAACGACCATCTCTGCTCAGGAAACAGACTCAGTCACAGACTGAAAAAGCTTTGGACACATCCACTGCTCCACTCAGGAACTGTGTTTCAGCTGCTTTGAGGGGAACAGTGATCGAGCGGTGCTGTGAGCAGCAGCTGCAGGACAAGGGTTTTACTGAGAAGCCGTAGATGACACGATAAACAGCTTCACCAAAGCCAATGAGCATGAATATAAAACCTTGGAGGGATGTTTATGAGACATGCAGCTCCTCAGGATATGACTGGTCATGGAGAGCTCCTCCTCCTGCTTCACTGACTGCTGCCTCCTCCTGGGAGGATCCTTCAAGGAGTAAACACTTCATACTCACACACAAACTTCCAGCCAATGAGAGGAGAGCAGAGCAGAGCCAATGAGAGGAGAGCGGAGCAGAGCAGAGCCAATGAGAGGAGAGCAGAGCAGAGCCAATGAGAGGAGAGCGGAGCAGAGCAGAGCCAATGAGAGGAGAGCAGAGCAGAGCCAATGAGAGGAGAGCGGAGCAGAGCCAATGAGAGGGGAGCAGAGCAGAGCCAATGAGAGGAGAGCGGAGCAGAGCAGAGCCAATGAGAGGAGAGCGGAGCAGAGCCAATGAGAGGGGAGCAGAGCAGAGCCAATGAGAGGAGAGCAGAGCAGAGCCAATGAGAGGAGAGCGGAGCAGAGCCAATGAGAGGGGAGCAGAGCAGAGCCAATGAGAGGAGAGCAGAGCAGAGCCAATGAGAGGAGAGCGGAGCAGAGCCAATGAGAGGGGAGCAGAGCAGAGCCAATGAGAGGGGAGCAGAGCATACCTGTGACCAGCAGCCGGCCCGTCGTGCTGGACATCCCGAACCTGTTGCGGGCGAAGCAGGTGTAGCTGCCAGCATCAGACCTGCTGATGTTACTGAGCTGCAGAGTCCCATCAGAGGACAGAGACACCCTGAAGACAGACAGGCAGACAGACATAATTAGCTGCCTTGGTTCTTCATTCTACTGTAGATCTTACATCATCTGCACTGGAACAAGCTCTGCATGTTCTGCTTTTGCAACTTCTGGTCTGATGCCAAACTGCCTCTTGTTGCTCTAACTGGACGATGTGATCTAATCAGCTCTAATGTGGTCTCATCTACTTCAGTCTGGGGGAACGTCCACACTGAGACCAGAGGATTGGTGCTGCTGAACAGACTCCACCTCAGTCATCAAAGTGTTTCTGAGCATGTGCAGCAGCTGAGCAGTTACCGGTGGCTGGTGCGGATGGGCAGGTTTCCTTTCTTCCACAGAATGCTGGCGATGGGAAACGCCTGCGGTTTGCACTCCAGCGTCACTGTGGATCCTGTCTTGGCTTTGAGCAAAGCGCGGATGACGTTCCCTGTGAAGTCTGGAGGAGACGCTGGTGGAAAAAGTGGACTGACTTTAGTGAGGGGAGCAGGAAATCCCATCGGAAAACTGAGGCATCTGATGTGTGCGGAGCATCAAACCATGCGGAGATGGACACTGACATTTACAACCGGTAGACTCCAATCACAGCTGCTGCTTCATTTCAGAACAGAAATACCATTGAAACAAAACAGAGTAAACATGGAATGTGTTCCAGCTGTATCAGCATCCATCAGTGATCTCACATCACAATAGCTGAGGAGGAACGGCGTGCTCAGAGTGACCATCTCCTCCAGGAGACCTGCTCCACCTTCACACTACAGTGATAGCTACAGTGTTCTGAGGATGAGAGTGACGGGGAAATGCCATCCTACCTAAAACCATCAGCTCAGCAGCAAAATAAATGACTCCGTGGATGTTCTCGGCCACACACTGGTACATGCCAGCGTCGGACAGCGTCAGCGCCGACATGGCCAGGACGCCGTCCTCCACCCGGATCCTGTCCTGAGGACAGACGGAGAGGAGAAACAATCACGGCTCAGACCTGAAGGAAAAGGCTCGAGGAGCGGAGCCAGAGGCCCCGCTGCAGGACGCAGTGGAAGAAGCTGCAACAGGAAACCCTCGGTTTGTTTTCCTTCCTACGTGAAGCACATTGTTCCTCAAAAGGAAAAAAAGCCTGAGTGTCATGTGATTACATGAACAGCTTATTGTTTTCCCCTTTAACATGAATAATAATATTACGATATTTGAGAGTATTGAGGAAGAACCTCCTTTTTTCGTGTGCTTCCTGGTTAGCCTTTGGCCTCCATCAGGTAGAGCTTAACTGAATTGTGTAAACAAGAGGCAAGTTCTTGCCTCAAATATCTTGTTACAATGTGAAAATATATTTAAAAGAACAGTGATAATTTCACTTAAAAGCATAAAACAGGTATTGTTGAAACAACAAACTTGTGTAACTGTGATGCTGAGCGCTTTTATTCTGAGTAACTGCAGCTGCAGTGCTGATCCTTCTGGATATTTTCAGGAAAATGTTTCATTTGTGTCTCTTTACAAGTCTGTCTGAAACAGTTTATCCTGCAAGAAAAGTCTAGACTGGGTCCACACACGCACACACACACGCACACACACACACACACACAGAATCAAATGCCTGAGTGCTTCATGCCGAGCAGAGCGAGCCTCGGACTGAGACGCGTCCTGTTCAGCTGGTCGCAGTCTGCAACCCCACCACCAGGTGTCACCACGTCCTACACACCGACCCTTTAACTCTCAGCCTGAAGATCCTTTTATTTCCGAACCTAAAGTGAACACGGACGAGATAAAGTGGGAGCAGCGCAGCAGACAGCTCAGACACTCTGATCTGGCCAAACGCAGGTTTCCTCTCTTCAAAGATGTTTTCAGAGCAAATCTTCCTCCTCACAGGTAAACTCCCTGAATTGCCCATCACACCTGTCAGGTGTCAGCGGAAAAGCCTGGTCCATCCAACAGGACGGAGCTCAGGGCGAAGCAGGAACAGTTCACCTTAGAGACCAGCAGAGAGCTTCAAATGAAATACTGAGAAGTGAGATCAAAAACAATGGAAAAGTGTCACTGAAAGGAATAACAAACATATTCTTGAAATTCAAGAATGAGATTTAACAAAATAACGACACAGTCTGGCTCCCTGAGCCTCATTACATCAGCTCCACAGAACATGCAGGACGAGATGACTTCACAGCAGTCCCCAAACCTGCAGGAGCTTAACCCTGCTCCATGAATACTGAGAAACAACCAGAGATGCTCAGATGAAATGCAGCCTCCCTGGGACGGCACTGATCCACTGAGTCAACCTGTAATCTGCTGAGGAGGAGCAGGAGATGGAACATCACGTCTCCTCATGCAGCTCCTCGCCTGTTTCCTCCTCGCTGAAGATGAAGCTACAGATGAAGCTGGAGATGAAGCTGCAGATGAAGCTGCAGATGAAGCTGGAGATGAAGCTGCAGATGAAGCTGGAGATGAAGCTGGAGATGAAGCTGGAGATGAAGCTACAGATGAAGCTGAAGATGAAGCTACAGATGAAGCTGCAGATGAAGCTGGAGATGAAGCTGGAGATGAAGCTGGAGATGAAGCTGGAGATGAAGCTGGACATGAAGCAACAGATGAAGCTGCAGATGAAGCTAGAGATGAAGTTGGAGATGAAGCAACAGATGAAGCTGCAGATGAAGCTGGAGATGAAGCTGCAGATGAAGCTGGAGATGAAGCTACAGATGAAGTTCGAGATGAAGCTACAGATGAAACTGGAGATGAAGCTGGAGATAAAGCTACATAGGAAGATGGAGATGAAGCTGGAGATGAAACTACAGATGAAACTACAGATGAAGCCGGAGATGAAGCTGGAGATAAAGCTGGAGATGAAGCTGCAGATGAAGCTGGAGATGAAGCTGCAGATGAAGCTGCAGATGAAGCTGCAGATGAAGCTGCAGATGAAGCTGCAGATGAAGCTGGACATGAAGCTGCAGATGAAGCTGGAGATGAAGCTGCAGATGAAGCTGCAGATGAAGCTGGACATGAAGCTGCAGATGAAGCTGCAGATGAAGCTGCAGATGAAGCTGCAGATGAAGCTGGACATGAAGCTGCAGATGAAGCTGCAGATGAAGCTGCAGATGAAGCTGGACATGAAGCTGCAGATGAAGCTGGACATGAAGCTGCAGATGAAGCTGGACATGAAGCTGCAGATGAAGCTGCAGGAGGCAGCAGGGGCTGCTAGCTCACCCCTGACAGCAGTTGCTGGCCGTTCTTCAGCCACGTGTACGACGGCTTGGGTTTCCCGTTGGCCCGACACTCCCAGAGCAGCTGCTCCTCGATGGCCAGAGTGGTGTCCTTCATCACCTGGATCCACTGAGGCTTCGCTGAGGACACACACGCACATGGGCACACACACACACACACACACACACACACAGGCGCACACACACACACACACACTCTCACATCAGGCTGTGTTGGAGACCTGGAGGCCTCAGATCTTTAGCCTGGCAACTTCAAACATTGTACTAGAAGCAGTCTGACAATAGCAGTAAAACTGGAGCTAAATCAGCTGATTTTTGTCCAGTTATTGTGACACTTGTGGCATCAGAGTCAAATAGGAATTTAAAGTTGATCATCTCCAGAAAATGATCTTACGGGCATTACGGGTATGACTGTTTTCTCAATTAATTGATAATCAATATTATTGTTTTTTCCAGAATGCCGCCTGAGACCCATTCTCTACCAAAGACGTTTCTGCGCTGCTTGCTTGCTTGCACTCTTTCTCCCACTCTCTCTCTCTCTCTCTCTCTCTCTCTCTCGCTCTCTCTCTCTCGCTCTCACTTCCTACGTCTCTTGCTCACTCTCTGCATCTGATGTCTGGTCACCCTGTCCTAAAGTGAGGGGGACGGATTGAAGTGCATTCGAATCTGGGTGGGCTGAATCCCACCTGTCCCACCCTCTATCTGTGCCCCTGCCTTCAGGGATAAATAAAGCAGCTCAAAGCAGCTCAGGCGGCGACTGATGGCTCCGATGAGAGGAGATGATGGAAACTTTGGAGCAGGGAATAGCTGAGTCAGACAGGAGGCAGCAGGAGGCAGCGCTGAGCTCAGACCTGTCACCTCCACTCTGCACACAGTAAACATCAGTACGTGTGGTCCTCCACACGCCGCCTGCACCCAGCTTCCAGACATCTGCACCCTCTCAGGGAGTCGTCTTCAGCTGAGGAGCAAACCAGGACTCCAGAAACAAAAGAACACAGTGAAACGGAACCCCAGCAGAACCCTGACACACCAGAGGGTATGAAGAAGAATGAACACTGTTGAACGTCCTGCTTCTGATCATCACCCTCGATTGATCATCACATGCAATGGATTAAATCCAGAGGATAAAATATCAAACGTCTTCACTGTCATAACGACAGAGAGAAGCCGCAGTTTTGACACTGAAGGAAAACGGTGGTCAAACATTACTGTGTTGTAAACTGAAAGAAGAATGAAGAGTCCTCTTGCTCCCTACGAGCTCCGCTTCCATCAGAGCTCTGAGTCTACAGTTCTTCTTCCTGTTTGTAGCAGTGGGAATATTACACTCTGTTCGTGCTCAGATCTGGCTCCTTAATGCTGATCTGGCAACCACACATAAAGACGCAGCTTCGGAGAGGTTGTCTGACATGTCGAATATTCAGAAAACAGGACTACGACTATCAAACACGCTTGATATCATCTCAAGCCCAAGACCAGAAAAGACGGATACAAAAGGCACAGATTACAGAGATGATGGGAGTGTGCTGTGACTCCAGTAAATGTCCAAGACTTACTCAACTTTCAGTTTTCAGTGTGGGACTGTGAAAATCTTTTAGTGTAAGTCCAGCATGAGATGAGCTGTTCCCTGGAACTCTGCTACTTCTATTGCTACTGTTGAATCCCTGGTTTGATGTGAGGTTCTTACCGTAGAAGACGAGTCGTCCACTCGCCATGTTCTGGCCCATCTTGTTCTCAGCCACACACTCGTACCCCCCCGTGTCCTCCTGCTGGAAGCTGGGGATCTCCAGCACCGCGTTGGAATACTTCATCTTCACTTTGCTGGGGAACGGAACGCCGTTGGCTCGCTTCCATGTGATCTGAGGCACTGGGCTGGAGGAGGAGGAGGAGGAACCTGAGTGATGTTCCCTCAGACAGCTGAACTCTAGATAAGAGCTACATGAAGACAGCAGGCCGGAGTGTCAGACCTACTCCACAGAGGGCCGGGTGGACACAGATTTTTGTTCCAACCAATCAAGAGCACTTGTTTGACCAGTCAGCTGTGTGAAGGTTGAGACCAGTTCAGTGAAAGAGTCTGGTGTGTTGCTGCTTGGTTGGAGCACAGAGCTGCAGCCACACGTCAGAGCCAGCTCTGTGGAGGAGGACAAGCCGGAGCGTGGAGCTCGTCTCTGACCGTCTCCTCACAGAGTTTTACAAACCGGTCAAGCTTTGCTGTGACTTAAGAAAGGTTCTCCCCGTCAAACAGATTCTTACTTCCCGAGGGCGAAACACTCCAGCGTCACCGTCGATCCTTTGGCAGCGGGAACGTTGTCTGGAAAATCCACCTCTATCTTGGGCTCGTACTCGCCCATGGCTCCTGTGCAGAGCAGGCGCAGCGTCAGCGTCCTCAGCAGGCTGAGAGGAATAATCTGCAGCCATCAAGTTCAGTTCCGCTCCTGAATAAGGCCTTTTTCAAGAGCTTCAACTGAACTTTCAGAGCTTATCTCATTTCAGCTGTAACACATGTTTCACTGCAAAGCTCCAAAGAACCATTTAAACAAATTTTTAAGTTTTTTTACCTTTTATATTTGAAAATACAAAATCCTTTGGAAATGGCTTGAATATAATCAAAACTTCTCATACCTCATCAGATCACAATTCAGTCTCCCACCACCCTGCTAGATAATTTATCTTATCTTATTTTTGAGTTTTATTATTTCTTATTCCACATCTTCAACTTAACACAATAATCTTAAATCAAACAACTTTGTTTAAAGAAATCTTATCAAGAGAAACTATCTGTCCATGCAGCAGATCACTTGTTTTGAGAATCTTTTTCCTCCGTGATGCGTCCAGTCCAGTATCTGAGTGGAAGCTGCACTGGGTGCAGCAGACCAGCAACCAGTGAGCCACTGAGAATTCATGAGAAAGCTTTTAAAGGGAATTTTAAAGAAGCCGAGTGAGCCAAGAAGAGATTTGGAGCTTTGGTTCCTGCAGGAACCCTGAGCTTCACTCCAGCTCCCTCCTGAGGCTAGTTTAAGAGCTTCAACTAAACCTCCATCTCTCCATCTCCAGCTCTAGCCAGCAGTTTAACCCACGACACAGTCTTTGTCATCAAATCTATAGACACGTATCTATTGACATATATGTGTGTGTTTATCAGCTGACAGTCCCCCCCGACCCGGCTGCAACCCACCATCAGTCCTGAGCACCAGAGCCGTGGGCGAGCTGTGCACCTTGCCCTTGGTGATGGTGTTCATCACCACGCAGGTGTAGTTCCCCACGTCGGACTCCTCCACCATGGCGATGTACAGGTTCCCTGTCTGCTGGGACACGAAGCGCCGGCTGTCCTGCTGCACAAAGTACGGGTACTGGTTGAAGACCCAGGCAAAGGTCAGGTCTGCAGAGGAACACAACCAGAACCTGCGTCATCCTCCTGACTGACTCGTGGAGAAAACATGGAGAGGCTTTTATTCAGGAAAACATCTGTGTTTTATGTGGCCGCACTTTTTATCCCTTCAGGTTTTCTTTGTTTTTACTCTTGTTTAATACTTGCAGAATGTAGTTTGCTTAATACGTGAACTTTATTATGACTGTTATTGTAGTTACTGTGAGATAACCATATGTATGTATATATATATATATATATATATACACACACTGTGTACTACACACACACACACAAATATGCTTTACAGTTAACAAAATGGACTAAAGATGCAACATGTCAAACTTGAGTATCTGGATAAAGAAGATCCTGACGCTACCTCCGGAGTACGTGGGCGTCCCACACAGTAGCACCACCCCCTGGCCCTTCCTGACCGACACGGCACTCCTGGTGTGGACCCGGAAATGATCCAGGTCTGAGGGGAGAGCAAGAAAGGAGGGAGAGAGAGAGGAGAGAGGAGGGAGAGAGGAGGAAGAGAGGAGAGAGGAGGGAGAGAGAAGGTAGAGAGGAGAGAGGAGGGAGAGAGGAGAGAGGAGGGAGAGAGAAGGTAGAGAGGAGAGAGGAGGGAGAGAGAAGGTAGAGAGGAGAGAGGAGAGAGGAGGGAGAGAGAAGGTAGAGAGGAGAGAGGAGGGAGAGAGAAGGTAGAGAGGAGAGAGGAGAGAGGAGGGAGAGAGGAGGAAGAGAGGAGAGAGGAGGGAGAGAGAAGGTAGAGAGGAGAGAGGAGGGAGAGAGGAGAGAGGAGGGAGAGAGAAGGTAGAGAGGAGAGAGGAGGGAGAGAGGAGAGAGGAGGGAGAGAGAAGGTAGAGAGGAGAGAGGAGGGAGAGAGAAGGTAGAGAGGAGAGAGGAGAGAGGAGGGAGAGAGGAGGGAGAGAGGAGCGAGGAGGGAGAGAGGAGGAAGAAAGGAGAGAGGAGGGAGAGAGGAGAGAGGAGGGAGAGAGGAGGAAGAGAGGAGAGAGGAGGGAGAGAGGAGAGAGGAGAGAGAGAGGAGGAAGAGAGGAGAGAGGAGGGAGAGAGGAGAGAGGAGGGAGAGAGGAGGAAGAGAGGAGAGAGGAGGGAGAGAGGAGAGAGGAGGGAGAGAGGAGGAAGAGAGGAGAGAGGAGGGAGAGAGGAGGGAGAGAGGAGAGAGGAGGGAGAGAGGAGGAAGAGAGGAGAGAGGAGGGAGAGAGGAGAGAGGAGGAAGAGAGGAGAGAGGAGGGAGAGAGGAGAGAGGAGGGAGAGAGGAGGAAGAGAGGAGAGAGGAGGGAGAGAGGAGAGAGGAGGGAGAGAGGAGGAAGAGAGGAGAGAGGAGGGAGAGAGGAGGGAGAGAGGAGCGAGGAGGGAGAGAGGAGGAAGAAAGGAGAGAGGAGGGAGAGAGGAGAGAGGAGGGAGAGAGGAGGAAGAGAGGAGAGAGGAGGGAGAGAGGAGAGAGGAGAGAGGAGGGAGAAAGGAGGAAGAGAGAAGGAAAATAAGAGAAGGAGAGGAGGGAGAGAAGCACACAGAGAGGTGGACCTGTGATGTGGAGCACTGGAGGACCAGTCCAGACGTCTGAACATCTGCAACGTGTTCTCACAACTCATTTGTACGAAAGCACGAAAACTCGAGCACCAAAATTTTGTGAGTTTTCAGACAAATTTCCAGTGACACCAGTGCACCACGCTCCATGATACCCCGCACAAATAAAACCTAAAACAATCGTTTGAAGCAGGGGATTCCGCTGGAACTCGTACATCAAACATAGTTTTCAGCTGATGCGTCTCACTGTGCCTCATTCTTATCCCTCTGGACAGATAAACGTAGTCGCAGAGCGCAGGCGTTACTCCTGTTTGCCACTGGGAATGTGGTGGGAGGCTGACGTGCTCTGGTCTGCTCTGGGAGCGTCACCGCAGACAGAGACAGGCTCGCCACCAAGCTGAGGTAGCGTCCCAGGTTTATGGCTCCTAGAGCTGCACTTCTGACTGACAGACACCCAGGAACCGCCACCGTGTCGGCGTCCGCTCAAGTAGAGCTCAGTGGGAGCTGCTGGACTGCAGGAGGCTCAGACACTAACATCTATATTTCTGTTAAATATTTATTACATGATATTTCTAATGGACTTGCAGAATGGACAAGCATAAGATGTGATTTATTAAACTGCATTTGGAAAGTTAAACTCTTTGAATTAAACTATTAGGAGATAGAAATGCATAAAAATAACTTAACATGATGTAACATAAATAAAATATAAGAATATAATCAAAATATAACAAATATAACTTCATCAATAAGAAAATATAAAATCATAAAATACGAGGAGGAGCTGAGAGCTCCTCTCAGAGGAGCAGATGAGGAGAGGAGGTCCGTACAGGCGAACTGCAGCGTGGCCCTGCGGCTGACGATGGCTCCCACAGAGTTGAAGGCCATGCACTGGTACAGGCCGGCGTCCTGGCTGCGCTCCAGGCTGCTGATGACCAGGTTGCCCCCGGACAGACGCCGCCGGCGCTCCAGGCTCAGATTGATGGGACTCCCGTTCAACGACCATCTGTGAGGGCAAAGACGCCATCAGGCCCTGGCACAGCTCCCCGTCCGTTCCTCTGGAGGTGAGACAGACCAGCCCTGTCTGTCCTCCCTCCCTCAGCTCATAGAGCACATACATCCAGGTAAACACACCCATAACTTTAGCTTTCTTCCTGATCCTGAATCTGAAGCTGACGTTTTAATAAACTCTCAGGTATTGATCGTTGCTCGGCTCCCGATCACATTCAGCAGCCGATCGTTCCAGGCTGACAGTCGACGCATTCAGCTCACTGTCAGGAGGGTGTAGCTGATGTGTTCGCTGCAGCTCTCATTCATATTGCAGCCGATGTTTCTGTTTTTATTCTGCTTTTATTTATTTTTGCGCTCTCACTTCTCACTGCTGCGGCTCCGTTTCCCCACAGGGATCATTAAAGTTTAATCTCAGTATGATCCGCGGAGCCGTCCTCTGCTATTTGAAGGAAGCAGAGATAAAGGTTTGAGAAGCTGTGGCAGATACTATCATCACTCTGAAACAGAATCACCTCTTCTCTGCCACATTATATTTACATAATGCAACTGTAATCCACCTCTGACTTCTCATTAGGACAAACATTAGCACCTGGCGTGAGGAGGAGGAGGAGGAGGAACCCTGCAGCTTGAAACCAGTGAAGCACTCGACACAACTCTTAGAACAAGGTTCATTCACTGGTCCTTTCAGCCTCCACCAGCACAACTCCTATTTTTAACGCTATTCAAAACCACTGCTGATGGGTTCAAGGGCAGAGCACTTTTCAAGAATCTCTTCTCAAAGCTCAGAAAATGTCTTTTTCTTTCAGCCGCATCTATTCTGCTTTACTTCAGAGGAAGTGAAAGATGAGGAGCTCGCGCTGGGCAACTTTCCAAACGCTTTCAAGTGGAGCCTCTAAAATAACATCTTCAAGAATAAATCAAACGCTGGATGTTGAGAGCTTGCGCTGTTTCCAGACCAGCCTGAGGCTCCAATGTCCACTGTCGATTCATTCTGACACAAAACGCTACAAGATCCAAACGAGCGATGAGGAACAGGTCAGCTCGTCTGATACCACTTCATGGTCTGCTTCCTGAAAAGATGCAAAACTGGGGAAAATTGTTGAAGTCTGTTTCTTAAAGGCCAAAATAAGGTCTTTAAAGGCCGTTTCTGTTCCATCCTCGCAACATTCACAGCTCTGTCAATATAGTCATAATATAATAATAAATAAATAAAGTCGAGCTAAAAGAAGATTCATAGTTCATCCTAGAACTCCAGACCTCTGACCTCCAACCTCTGTCCTCTGACCTCCAACCTCTGTCCTCTGACCTCTAACTTCTGTCCTCTGACCTCCAACCTCTGACCCACAACCTCTGTCCTCTGACCTCCAACCTCTGACCTCCAACCTCTGTCCTCTGACCTCCAACCTCTGTCCTCTGACCTCCAACCTCTGACCTCCAACCTCTGTCCTCTGACCTCCAACCTCTGACCTCTGGCCTCCAACCTCTGTCCTCTGACTTCTGTCCTCTGATCTATGTCCTCTGTTCTCTGACGTCCAACCTCTGTCTTCTGACCCCTGACCTCTGTTCTCCATCCTCTGTCCTCTGACCTCCAACCTCTGTCCTCTGACCTCTAACCTCTGTTCTCTGCCCTCTAACCTCCAACCTCTGTCCTCTGACCTCCAACCTCTGTCCTCTGACCCCTGTCCTCCGACCGCTGGCCTCCAACGTCTGTCCTCTGACTTCTGTCCTCTGTTCTCTGACCTCCAACCTCTGTCCTCTGACCCCTGACCTCTGTCCTGACCCCTGACCTCTGACCTCCAACCTCTGCCCTCTGACTTTTGACCTCTGTCCTCTGACCTCTGTTCTCTGTCCCCTGACTTCTGTCCTCTGACCTCTGTTTTCCAGCCTCTGTCCTCTGAACTCTGACTTCTGTCCTCTGGTCTCCAGCCTCTGTCCTCTGACCTCTGACTTCTGTCCGCTGTTCTCCAGCCTCTGTCCCCTGTTCCTGAGAACTGGAGGATCCCAGACAATCCATCACAGAGAGTCAGAGTAGATCCTCTCACTGACCCCCCACAGCTTCTCTGCTGCTGCCCCCCATGACATGTCATCTCTGAGTGATTGACAGGCTGGCAGTGGGGCGGGGTGTGTGTGTGTGTGCATGTGTGTGTGAGAGAGAGAGAGGAGGCGGGATGAGACATCTTCATCACTTCAGATCACATGACGACAGCCATCTGAGGAGCATCAGGAAGCAACTCAGGAGCCTCTGAGACAGATCACTCAACCATCAAGAACAGTTTCACAAGTCCTAATCATCTCAGTCTCAGCGGCACAACAGGTGTCAAACAGGACAGAAACACTAAATCTGAGGAAAAAGGAGCTCAAACAAGCAGCAAGATATTTACATTTCATAAAGATTTCTTGAAATAAGATGTGAGGAGCTTGAATTAAGATTATAATGTAACACAAAATAAGAAATGTACTGTTATTCAAGATAAACAATCTAACACATCTGAGTTTGTATTCTATTTATCTATTTAGCATGCATGCAGCATGTGCCCTCAGCTTCCATCCAGCGCTCTCCCCTCCCCCTGTAGAGGGCGCTGTCTGGGTCTCAGATCCTGATCCTGATCCTGAGCACTCACCTGTACTGAGGGGGCGGAGCTCCCTTTGCATCACACGTCAGCGTTGCTTCTTCTTCTATGGAGTCGACAGGGATGAACAGGTCGCCCGGCTCCATCCTCCACCTGGGCCCGTGATGAGCTGCACTGTCCAGACCGTCTGCCCCAGGACACACACAAGGTCATTATAATAATTATAATAAAATAATAATGATTACAAAAGTTCCAGGGGCTCAGCTGTCCCTGAATCCACACTAATGTTGGCAGAACACGGATCAGATCAGAGGTAACGCATTCATATTAATGGGATGAAACACACGCTGTCCTCAGACTAGGCTCCAACGTCCCTGAGGAAGCTTTAAACCTTTATTGAATCATATTTTATCGTTCTTGAAAATGCTGTTATTAATTTTCTTGTTTATTGAGCAGTTATGTCGTCTCTGCTGCTGATTGCTTCAGGTATGGTTTAGAAGAGCTCTCATCCACTGAAGGACGCCTGATCAACTACTTATCAACTACTGATGATAATCATAATGATCATAATGAATATTAAAAGGACATTCAGGAGAATTCAGTCAAACAGAGCTTGGGCTTCACTCGTTATATTTCCCATGATGATCAAAGTGCTGCTGCGCGGTTTGTGCAGCCCAAAGTTTGAGACCTTGCGTCGGTCGTGCATGCGCCCTGTGGAACTCGCCTCACCAGTAGGCGGAGTCTAGAGTCTGGGGCTCAAAACCCCGTTGACAACCAGGTTGTTGTTGTGATGGACACTTTAAAGACTTGTTGAGGAACTCCGCCTCTACAATCCAGCCCTATAATCTATAATCTATAATCTGCCTCTACAATCCGGGCCTATAATCTATAACCTGCCTCTATGATCCAGCCCTATAATCTATAATCTATAATCTATAATCCGCCTCTATAATCAGGCCCTATAATCTCTAGAGGACAGGAAAGGAGAGGAGAGGAGGGGAGAGGGGGTGAGAGGGGAGAGAGGGAGGAGAGAGAGAGGAGAGCGAGTAGAGAGAAGAGAGAGGAGCAGAGGGAGGTGAGGCTCCTCTATGGGGTGACTGCTCTGATGAACAGTGGTTTACCTGCCATACACTCGATGATTGATAACAGTAGAAGCTGTTTCCATGGCAACATCATCTTCGGCAACCAAGAGCAAATGAGACTTTCATCCAATAAGCTTTGAAATGGCACTCAAGGTCCAGGGGAACGAGAGCTTGACCTGTGGGAACAAGGTTTCTCTGGTTAAACACCAAACTGTGGAATAGCCATCATTTATGCATCATGAGCTCCATACAAGATAAAGTTTACCTCACTGAAGAGGCTGATAATGGAAGGAGAGTCTCTCTGTTCTCCTGCTAACATAAAAGCTATGAGCTCTGGTTCCATCAGAGCTCAGAGTCTGTTCTACATCCTGTTTACAGCTGTGGGAATGTTACGCTCTATTCCTGCTCCGATCTGGCTCCTTAACGCTGATTTGGCAACCACACATAGGCTGAGCTCTGATTGGCTGCCTCTGCTCCACTCTCAGTAATGAACAGGTGACTCTGCTCCTGGTCCTCAGTAGCTCCTCCTCGTTCGGCCAGAGTGCTGCGTGGCCCGTTTTGCTCAGCTCAACAGTTGAGACCTCGCGGCTTCGGTCGCGTCGGTCGCGCATGCGCCCTGTTGAACTCGCCACACCAGGAGGCGGAGTCTGGGGGTCAAAGCCCCGTCTACAACCAGGAAGAGCCTTCAGAGGACAGACTAGTTAAGGAAGTCTGCCGCTTCACCCGCCTCTATAATACAGCCCTATAATCTATAACCCGCCTCTATAATCCAGCCCTATAATCTATAACCCGCCTCTATAATACAGTCCTATAATCTATAATCTATAACCCACCTCTATAATCCAGCCCTATAATCTATAACCCGCCTCTATAATACAGCCCTATAATCTATAATCTATAACCCGCCTCTATAATCCAGCCCTATAATCTATAACCCGCCTCTTATAATCCAGCCCTATAATCTATAACCCGCCTCTATAATACAGCCCTATAATCTATAACCCGCCTCTATAATCCAGCCCTATAATCTATAACCCGCCTCTATAATACAGCCCTATAGTCTATAACCCGCCTCTATAATCCAGCCCTATAATCTATAACCCGCCTCTATAATACAGCCCTATAATCTATAATCTATAACCCGCCTCTATAATTCAGCCCTATAATCTATAACCCGCCTCTATAATCGAGCCCTATAATCTATAATCTATAACCCGCCTCTATAATCCAGCCCCAACAGAGGACAAAGATGGTTCCACTGTGTAAACTCACGGCGTGAGACAGCACAGACGCTAGGGCGGGAGGAGCGTCTGTGTCGCCGATAGAGTTGTGTGTGTGTGTGTGTCTCACACACACACACACACACACACACACACACAGAGCGGTGCATCTGCGCGCTGTATTTAGCAGCATATCTGCGTACAGAGGATACAGACAAACACACAGAAAGACAAACATTCAGGGACGGTTCTTCCGGGACGTTCAGTGTCCCGAGAGAACTGAATGTTTTTTTTCCCGGGACAGTCCGTGAAAACGGGGACAGGTGGCAACACAATACTAGAGCTATCAGAGTTGTTAACATCTCGTTCTCCTTCGTGTACCCCGGGGGGCAGGACAGGCCTGTGTATAGATTGCTACGCCCCCTTGTGGTGGCCAAGAACATTACAGAGCTGGGAAGAACGGTTGCTGAAGTGTGGTGGAAGCCGCGGAAGCTTGTGCCGGCCTTCATCACCCCTCGCAGTAACACCCTGTTTCTACTCATATTATGCTTTATGTTTCTGTTGTTGTGATGCTAATGTTTCTATTGTGATATTTTATGTTTCTATTCTTATGGTGTTTTTTATTTCTATGGTTGTGATGTTTTAACCCCTGGTCCAATATTCTTCTCAGTGTAAGAGAATATTTTCTATCAGTTAGTTTGTTGTTGTGACCTTCATTTTTTTGTTTATCTATTTATGGCTCGGTGCTGACTAATTCTGACTGACTAGTTTTGTGAATGAGGGCGCGGAGGTGTTGGGGGGGGGGGGGGGGTCATTCTCATCCTTGAGTTTAGGTTTGCCACCACGTTTCTGTGGCTGGTTGTCACATTGAGAAGCGGAGCAGATCAGTGTGCGCTGCTGCGCCTCGTGCTCCTGCTGACGTGCCCCTGACCTCACCACAGGCAGACGGAGGACGCTGCTGCCAATCTATTAGAGGGGCGACCAGCACCTCCCTCATCCCTCACTCCCACAAATTCTCTGCAGCTGCCTGAGGAGACGTGGACCTGAGAATTGGGAGCCATCCAATCAATTAGATCGCCCCCAGCAGCATGTGCCTCCCCACATGCCGAGGTGAATCAAGACATTGTGATGAGGAAGCCGCTCCAGCGGGTCCGTAATCAGGGCCAAGTGTCTGTCTGCTCCGAGCCAGAGCTGCAAATTGCAAAGCACGACTTCTGCAGGAGGAGACAGAGCGACTAATGATGCAATTTTGAGATGTCAAATACACACACAGCAACAGGGAGCATCCAGAGAGCAGCCACACACACATGCAGATACAGACCTGTACTTCAGGATGCAGCTGCAGGACACACACACACACTAACACACACACACACACACATTTCAGGTGTTGAAGATACTGTTGAGGTATCAACACATAATAGCAGCTATCTGCTAAATGTCACACTACCCACACACAGTTCCACTCTCTCACTGTGAGCAGCACATGTAGCACCAGCCCCCACACACACGCACACGCACACGCACACGCACACACACAGTGCAGCTTCATTTGGAAGAAGTAATCTGCGATGTGCGGCTCATTTGTTGTGGTTTAATCCCAGAGCGAGCGGCTTCAGAGCGCTGCTCATTCTGACTCTAATTGTTTGCTAGACGCCTCAACGTCATCTCAGACACGTGGGGTCTCGGCCTGGATTTTCCTCCCCTCCTTTCATGTTTGCCCCCCCGCCCCAACCCACACACACACACACACACACTGCGAAATGGGATTGGGACGCTCCTCTCCAGAGGAGTCCTGCTGCACGCCATCCCTCAGAGATAGCGTGTCGAGCGTGCAAACTGCTGGCATGTCCACAGTCAGGGTGTGTGTGTGTATGTGTGTGTGTGTGTGTGCGTGTGCGCGCGTGAGAGCGAGAGAGAGAGAATGAGAGGTGCAGAGGGTGTGACATATTGTTGACTCTGCCCTGGGGAGAAGTACAGGGCCTTAGATCAAATAAATCATTAACAAAAACAAAAAAGTTGACGAAAAACAAAATGCTGAACTGTGTTGGCAGCATCACACACACATCACTGTGAGTCACATGTGGACTGTGGGAGCACACACATACACACACACACAGGCTATAGGCAACCACCCACATGCACACACTCTCACAGTAACACACACCTCCAGCTTGCACTCAGGGATAATGGTGCTAACGACGGCAGTGATAAAAGGTGGAGGAGGCTTGGCAGCGTGAATCACTCTCAATCAAGGAGGAGCTGCCTGTAACCACACTCCAGCAGGAACTGACGTGAACACAGAATGTGTAATCATGAGGTCCAGCACCTCCATCACACTCCGCCCGCACCCCAGGAACACGCTGCTCAGCACTCAGCCCCGCTGGCCTAGTGGGAGGGGTCCACGCCGAGCCCTGAGCTGCATCCATCACGTACCAGCTCTGACACTGAGGCTCAGGCTGCAATTACCTGGTCCTTTGTGTGTGTGTGTGTGTGTGTGTGTGTGTGTGTGTGTGTGTGTGTGCAGGTCCTCCCAGTCCTCCAGACTCGGTGACGGTGGACGAGGTGACTGACAGCATGTGTGTGTCCAGAGACAGTGAAGCATCCATTACAGCAGCACTTAAGGTTTGGGTATTTCCTTGCCTCTGTTTTTTTCTTAAACTCAGTTCATTGTGAAGAGAGAAGCTCTGTGTATGTGTGTATGTGTGTGTGTGTGTGTGTGTGTGTGTGTGTGTGCGTGCGTGAGAAGCAGCAGAGCTGCACTTTGACAAAGGGAGACACGGCTGCGGTTCCGAGCTAGTTTCTTCTCCTTGGGCGCAGGTTTGAGTAACGTTGTGTGTGTGTGTGTGTGTGTGTGTGTGTGTGTGTGTGTGTGTGTGTGTGTGTGTGTGTGTGTGTGTGTGTGTGTGTGTGTGTGTGTAGGCAGACCCAGAGACAGAGTGTGGAGGAATCAGCTGCAGGGAGCGTCACGTTACTCCAACAACAACCCCCCCACAGGAAGCATACATATCAGATTCAGATCTATGGACTGCGCTCCTTCGCTGCTGTGTGTGTGTGTGTGTGTGTGTGTGTGTGTGTGTGTGTGTGTGTGTGTGTGTGTGTGTGTGTGTTACCTCTATCCTCCAGATGCAGCCCTGGCAGCGACGCGTTGATGCTCCATGGAGGCTCAGATCACACAGGTGCAGCCGCGGCGCAGAGACGCTGCTTCTTCACACACACACACACAGGGAAGAAGCACGCGCCTGCATCTCTGCACACACACGCACGCACGCACGCACACACACACACGCAACACCACGTTGCTGGCTGCGCTGGATCACATCAGCAGCCTGTAGAGGCTGTCGAGGCTGTAGAGGCTGTAGAGGCTGTGGTTGTATCGGAGGCTGCAGCGGAAGAAGCTGTGTCTCCTGCGCATCCACAGACTGAGCTGCTGTTGCTGGTGATGGAGGTGGAGGGGAGGGGAGGGGGGGCCTCTACCTGGAGGAGAACTGCGCCCCCCCGCGCCATGCAGCGGCACTGCATCCTGAGCAGACCTGGAGGAGAGCATCATCCAGCCAGAGCAGAGCAGGTTCTGCTGGAGGCTGTGCCCTGGCGACACCTGCTCACACACTGTTATTCTTCCCTAACTCTAACCATGAATACTAATAGTAGACACCAGCAGTTAGTGCTCCAGGAAGGCGCACTAATGTTCTTATAATTATTATTTTGTTCCTCCGTAGCTCGAAAATACTTGATTGCACACTCACAAATGATACATCAAAATGTGCGGCTCGGCTGTGTGAAGTGTGCTTTGCTTTGTCTCCAACAGCAAAACAAAAAAGCTTTGACTCTCTCTCTCGCAAACAATTACAATACACATTTTGACCAAGAGGTGGCCAAAAAATGCCTGAGAAGAGCAAGAAAATTCTATAAGAAATGAATGGGAAAAATGAGCAAATTCAAAAAATCACCCTCAAACAAAGAAAACTCAGGCCCGTACCTGACAGCATGTTGATACCGTCTCAGAAACATGAGGGTTTGGTGTTTAACATGCAGCTAGAGGGAGAGACCAACTGTCATTTTCCTCTTTTCACGCTGCTCCCAGCCACACCCTAAGCAGCAGACAAATTCTTTTTTCCAGTTTTGTAGGAACATTGGTGCTCTCTCATGCGGGGCAGGCCATAAACCCGTGTGCCTTGTGAAATTTAAACGACGAGCATCATCGTAGGCCCAGCGCAGCCTCTTCTCTCCATAAGCCCCCATTCATTTCCCACCACGGCCATCAAACTCATAATTTGCACTTCTACTCGCGACTGTGGCCTCAGTTTTTATAGTACACACACCAAATCGCATCAGGACGTTCCTGAGAGTCTCCCCTGCCTGACAGTGTGCTCATATTCCAGAGAGGTGCAAGCGTTGTTTAGCACTTAGGCAATTTCGTTTTTTCCCATAAGAATGAATGGAAAAAACAGAACTCCTCAAACATCTGCTACATTGCCATACTTTGATGTAGAAACTTCATTTTAATTTCAAAAATTGCAGAAACTTGTGTTCTGTTTTGTACCAAGTTGCATGTTCATAGCTTGTATGGATTTTCAGCAGCACCTTCTCAAATAGACTTTGGTCAAACAGACACAGACCGTGGGTCTGCAGACAGGAGCTGTCATCATGGCAACCTCGGCTCACTCCCCTGCTGCAGCTATACAGGGAGCCTATATAGTAAGCCTCCCCATAGGAAATGAATGGCCCTATAGTGGCCCTCATAAGAAATGAATGGCCCAATAGTGGCCCCCGTAAGGAATGAATGGGAAAATAACTGAAAGAGCTGCTTTCTCATCCAGGGTAACAACTTCATTCAAACTTTGATTTGGTGATAAACTTGGTGGTATGTGTGTGCTGTTTTCACCATGGACACACACACACACACACACACACACACACTCGCTCAGTCTCTCTCTCATACATGCACACACTCACAGATTGGTGGGGCACGAGTGAGGTTAAACCTGTCTCATCGATGTAGATAACACAAGATTGTCCATCCTGGGTGAGGTTCCCCTCCTCTGTTCCTCAGCCTTTGTGAGGGTCTAAGGACACAGGTTTTTTACTATGTACATATTGTTGCTCTCTTTTTAAAGTACCTTGAGATAACGGCTGTTATGAAGTTGAAATTGAAGATTCTCTGTAAGACACAAGATTGCGTAGTTTAGCATGGATCTAATACACAGTACATTTAGCTTGCAGTGTGTAACATCACAGTGCTGAAGTGAAAAATACATACCTCTACATATGCATGCTGCAGTTGTTTGACCCTGTCCGAATTCCACTCAAAAGGCGCTCGATACAGTTGTTTCATTTGAAGTTGATCTTTTTTGAGATAGCTCCAAGAATGAGAGTGAGATATCGTCCCAGTGATGTTGACTGGAATTTTTCTGAGAGTTATTGCATTACTGGCCAGAACCAATAGTGTGCTCAGTGATTTGGAATTTACAAGGAAGTGAAAATATGACATGCATCTGTGTCTAATGTATAAAAGTGTGCTTAGTGTTTTGCACTTTACTGTGTAAATACTGTGCAGTCATTTGCAAACAGTGTGAAGCTGACATTGTGCTGATAGTTGTGCTAACCTGGTTCAAAGTTTTGCTCCTTGAGTGTAAGGTTTTTATAATTGTATATGACTTTTGATTTTAGTGTAATCCAAACAAACTGTAAATTCCATGTCCACCCACACACCTTGGGTTCTCTGTGCTTCTTGAGGCTCTGATTCCAGATCCAGGACTGAGGAGCAGACATGAGGCCACCTGTGGAAGCCTTTGTTGAGGTCCACCTGGTGTTTGGTCCACACAGAGCTGGACGTTCATTCAGTTTGATTAAAAGAGCCAACTGAGCGAACATTACCTCCCCACACTCCTGCAGACAGTGGGACAGGGAGGTCAGGAGAGCCAGCGTGGAGTCTGAGTCTTCCCCACATACAGTCCTGGCTCAGCCTGGCTCGTCCCCCATCACTTCTGGTTCTTTGTTTCAGGCAAAGCGTGAAAATCAATATGTTGTGGTGCTGATGGCGAGGACACACAGGTATCGTCACTTATTCACATCTGTTTACATTGCTTACATCGTCATGGCAACCAGTGAACAGACTTTTCCTTCTGCATGACCAAACTTTAATTAAAAAAGTGCAGAAGTCCAGGCTGCATCTCTCTGAAACAACCTGGTGGAAGTCATGGATAGAAATGACTGAATGCATCACAGGTTCATGTTGATGGGATGATGTGACATCTTTGTGCAGCTCTCTGCTCAATCATCACATCTTGGTTTCCTCAAATGTGTGCAAATCCCTCAAATTGTAGTTTCTGGCTGGTAGGTTTCCAGACTGTCTCCTGGTTCCGTGCAGGGTCCAGGTTTGCAGTGACCACCAGGTTCCCTGTCAGAAGCAGTGAGTTTGCTGTTGTTCCTTCTCCGCCCTCTCAGACCTGCTGCTCCAGCCTCATATAGCAGATATGAGAGTCGCTCGACTTCAGGCAAGAAAACCAATAAGCTTATTTCCCAAAGCGTCAAACTGCTCCTCCAACAGCAATCCAAAGCCATGTCAACCTGCAGCACTCAGCCTGTATATTGGATACAGCATGTTGACAATATAAACCAGACTTTTTGACACGTCATATCAGGAAAAGCACATGTCCAGTTAATAAATTGACTGTCGCATGCTTTTTGCCGTATTTGCCTGTTTGCACAGAGGCTTTTGACTTCACAGTTTCAAAGCAGCATTAAGACATTTTCATCCATCACAGCCTCCAAAATTAACTCAGAGAAGTGGGACTGGGTCGCTCCGGGTGACTTTCTTCACAAGTCACTTGTTTATTTCTCCAAGCTTTTATTTCTCACTAGACAGGCACCATAAAATCAGCCTGTGTGAGCTTATGAGCTGGAGTGACGGCAGTGATGATATGTAGGGTCAGCCGAGCCACCGGGACGTGACTTAACGTGTGCCAGAAAAGCAAGTGGGAAGTGGCTGCAAACACAGAGCGGCACAACGGAGAACTAATGGCTCCAAAATGTGTGAGTGCAGCGTCTGTGTGGGCAAGTAGGACACGACGGGCCTGAGTGACATCACCAGGTCGAGACAGACGCAGAGGTTGTGACTGCTCCTGATTCTGAACACATTCACATTCACACATGTGAACTGTAACTCTAACTGTAAACTCCAACTGATGGAAAAATCTTCCTGCTCAGCAGAGATTCTTCTGCTGGGAGAAAAGTGTCAGAATTTACAAAATCGTTCCATGAAAATAAAGTAAAGCACCAGAGATTTCAGTTTTTAGTACAGTATTTATTCAACACCTTGCACCTTTTATATCAGCTACTTTTCCCCATTGCCAGTCTGCAGCTATTCAGCACCATTACTGCTCTTTCTGCACAGAATTAAAATACTAAATTGGTTCCTTCCTCCTCTTTTTTGTTATTTTACACCCAATGTTATGTATTCTATTTTTTCTGCACAAATAATGATAACTTCATTATGACCATTATGACCAAATGACCAATGACCATTATCCATAAACAATATAAAGCATGTCTCCGCTATGTTTGCCTGAGGTCTCTGCCCTTCATCCTCTGCTGTGTGTTTTCCTCCTCTCACCTGAATCAAGGCTCTTGTTTATTGTAGTGGTACATTTGAGATTTCGGGGAACATAAAGGTACGTTTCTTCCTCTTGACTTGGCCGTAATTCATAGTGCTGCTGCTGTCTGACAGGAGCTGGTTGGTATGGCTGGAGCTGCAGAGTTTTTGATAAGCATCCGCTGACAGCTGCGCTTCACACTGAAAGGAAGTGTCTCCCAGGACAAGAGCAGCAGGAGCCGCTTCCTGCTGCAGCTCCTCGCATGCTTTCATCACTCTGTCTGTGCGCTGCTCTCAGACTCCAGCAGACTCCGGGTCTGTACGTCGGCCTGCGGTAAATCAGCAGCAGGTCAATAGCAGCGCTGGGCCTCGGTGGAGCAGAGCCGTATTATTGTTGGTCTCCCAGTCCCCGTCCACCAGGAACCCCATTAAAGCTGCATTGATCATCCTGGTTTCAGGCACAGGTTCTGTGAACATGGCCCGGGCATCGTTAATAACACTCTGTACAGCAGCCATTTGACATTTCCTTTAATTATGCCTGTAATTTATTCATGTACTTGATCCTGGGAGCTTGTTGTGAAAATCTTCCTTCAGGAATATTTTATCCTGTTCCTCTTGTGGCCTGAGGATTAACCATCTTAATAGCAAACCCCTGAAGGTATTACTTCCCTGTGTGTGTGTGTGTGTGTGTGTGTGCTTATGGCACCAACCAGCATTGTGCCTTGAATGTGTGTGCGTGTTAAGCTGCAAAAGTCATTAGGTCTTATTTCTCAGCCATTCAGAGCCTCACTGTAAATTTTCCTGTATTATTAGCTGGTCTAATTTCAGGAGAACACAAAGAAAAGTGCAAATGTTGGCGAGATCTGTGCTTATCGCTCCACACGCAGACCCCATGTTTAACCCAGTTTGGAGGAGGAAAACATCAGCGCTTAATTTGCTCACTCTGCAGGTCGCTGAGCAGGCAGCAAAACACGCCGATTTTTCACAAAGCAGAGCAGGAACTCAAATGGGATTTAAGATGTTAATTATGATGTTTCCTGATCAGAGAGCATCGCTCAGTCCTGACTGCACCTGGCAACGTCTTCAGGCAGAAGCATTCAGCCTAAGACTGGGAGTGGAGGACACACACACACACACACACACACACACATACACAGGTGCACACACAAGTCGAAATAGGAAGCGATTTGTCAGTTGTAAATGGAAAGTAATTTGACAATTTGTCACTTTGTCAGCACTGGGGAAAACAGCACCAGCTTCTTTATTATTGTATGAAAAATTTAACAGCTATTGCTTCAAATATCTAAACTTACATCACTTTGACTTTTGTTGTAATCATTTTTTCATAAAATCATAAATCTGCTCCTGCTTTTATATCACTTTGCTCCTGAAAAGAATATGTGGGAACATGGAAACATCCCTCACCTCCGTGGTCGTCGATCCAAAAGCAATTTGGCTGTTTGCTGCTGTTCTGTGTCTTGTAGAGAATCTAACAACGCTCTCACCTTCTCGCTCGCCCTCTCTCCCTCTCTCTTTCTCTCTCCATTACATGAACTCAGTAACTTGCCTCAGTTGTTTTCTGTTCCTTTATCGTTGTACATTTTTAGCCTCATTCATTAGCCAGACTGTTTTCAGCATCCTTTCATAGAAGACTAATGGGTCTGAATACCTTTTATTGCATTCTGCAGCTTAGTGGCTGCAGGTCCATTAGTCTGGAGGATCAGGAGTTTATTCTCTCTGCTGCTGATGGCCTCGCGAGGGGCTAATAGAGAGAAAGATCCACTTTGAGATAAATCCTATGACTGGTCAATACTATATTTTCTTTGAGGAACAGACCCGTAAGTTAAAGCAGCAACATAGTCCAGAGCATCCATCAGGGAGGCTGTAAGACCGTCTGTCTGTCTGTCTATCGATCTATTGATAGAGTGACAGACAGACAGACAGACAGACAGACAGACAGACAGACAGACAGACAGACAGACAGACAGACAGTCAGACAGACAGAGAGTTTTTAACTTTTGGATTCTGTTAAACAAGCGTGTGCAGAATCCCAGCAGGAACAGGAAGTAGTAATTAGGAACCAGGAAGTGACATGGTTTACTCAGCCTGGATTGTAACCATCAACACTACAGTCATGTTGGGGAGCCACAGAGGCTGTGTAATCAGCTGATCAGATGGGGAACATGGGGGTAAAGCAGGAAATCTGCGGCACCGGTCGACTGCAGTAAAATGTCAGCGATGATAGAAGAGTGAGACGCCACACTCGCTGTACATTAGCAGCTCTAAGTGACATTTAGAGGCAGCAGCAGGGCTGGTGTGACGCTCTTAATGGTCGTTGTGCTGAGATGGAGGTGTTGATTCAGCTCGATGGCCACTCTCAGCCTCTCGTTTCTAGTGTTATTAAGCAAATGTGCAGCAAAGTGTTTTTTAGTTGCTGTAGCTGAGAGGCCTGGTGTGGAACAGATCTGTCGTCTGCTGCGTTTAGAGCGGTGACAAAAGTGAAACACAAAGCAGCTTTTACACTATGAGTCATGGGAGGTGAATACTAAGCAGCAACAGCTTTAATGGATCCAGACCTGAGAAATCTCAGCATTTACAGCGGCTTCTTAAGGCAGCATAAGGCAACTTAAAGAGGTGTAAAGAGGCCACAAATCCTCCTCCTGCTCTTCCTCTTTGCATCAGTGTGTCACCCTGCACTCTTATTGAAGGTTTAGTGTTTCACTCAATGCTCCTCCAACACACACGCACATGTACACACACACAGACACACACCTTCAGTGATACTGTTCACACTTAATGGGCTGCATCCTTGGAACAGCCCAGAGAGTTTGTTGATTGTCAGTTTCTCTGCCTCGAGGCCAACCTTGAAGTTTTGACAAGATTAAATTGCACTGACATCATCATCTCTGATGCCTTTACGGCCCCTGTAAACGGTCCCTAAACCCTGGAGTGGCAGAGCAGACAGAATTAGATGATCTGCAGCCTGGAGAAGTGCAGCAGAGCAGCAGCTGGAGGAAGACTCCTCTGCCCACGTCCACCATGTGTCAGGATGACACGACTGTTCTCAGAACACTGAATCATAATGAACATGGATGTTGAGGTGAGGACGGGGGGGGTGCAGTGGAGGAGCAGGAGGAGAGGGGGAGGCACGCCGGAGGAGCAGGAGGAGAGGGGGAGATGCAGTGGAGCAGGAGGAGGAGAGGGGGAGATGCAGTGGAGGAGGAGGAGGAGAGGGGGAGGCTCAGTGGAGGAGCAGGAGAAGAGGGGGGGCTCGGTGGAGGAGCAGGAGGAGAGGGGGAGGCTCGGTGGAGGAGTTGAGAGCTGGAGCTGTTTGCAGCTGACCAGCTGAACCTGCTTCATTCACACACACACACACACACTCACACACGCACACACACACACACTGACATACAGGCACACACACACTGACATACAGGCACAAACACACACACTGACATACAGGCACACACACACATACTGACATACAGGCACACACACACTGACATACAGGCACACACACACACACTGACATACAGGCACACACACACACACACTGACATACAGGCACACACACACACTGACATACAGGCACACACACACACACACTGACATACAGGCACACACACACACACACACACACTGACATACAGGCACACACACACACTGACATACAGGCACACACACACACACGGACATACAGGCACACACACACACTGACATACAGGCACACACACACTGACATACAGGCACACACACACACTGACATACAGGCACACACACACTGACATACAGGCACACACACACACTGACATACAGGCACACACACACACACACACACACTGACATACAGGCACACACACAATGTTTAGGTCGTGCAGCTGTTGCATTAATTCAAGCAGTTATGAATATTTTAACTGTAAAACTGTTGCAGAGGGATGATACAAAAGTACTTCCTGCTGAATATTCATGATCTATAAATATTTCAGCTCTCATTTCACTGGCTTCCATTGATTCATCTGGTGTGTGTGCGTGTGCGGTGCACGCATGTGTGCATACTAGTGGTGTTTCCTAGGTTTCGTGGTGGCTGACATCAGTTTGTCTGGCATCAGCAATCAGTAAAGCTACTGAAGCTATTATGTGAAGCAGTCACACCTGGGGTTGCTACCTGTGTGGGGGGATGGCTTGGTGCCAGTCAGGACAGCGGCCCATCCGTGCTACAAACAAATACACAGAAACACACATTTTATGTATCACAAAAAAATAATTTCCGGGACAATCTGTGAAAACCAGGACAGGTGGCAACACTAGTCACACCTTTCTCTCCAGACTATTCTAATCATTTTATTTACTCCGTGTAAAGGAATAAACATAGTAATGAATACATTCATATGTAAAATTCCAACCTGTACACAAAAACAAAAGTCACGCCCATAAGTTGCATTAATAGTGCAATCAATGCATTTTTTCAGTTTAGCAGTAATAAACTGTGTATGTCACACGTGTAGAACTAACTCTTCAGCAGCAGCGTGCCATGCATCGCAGACACCTGGCCACAGCGCCGCTGCTGAGTGGTTGTTCTCTGGTTCCATGACATCGTTGACATGGAAGAAAAACAACTGCATCAAAATAATGACACTCTTCAGCCAAAATTATGAGATACTAAGTCAAAATTACGAGATGCTAATGATGCTTCAGAACTGTTGGATGGCTGATGGATCACAGAGGGGAAACTGTGGACAGAAATGTGGTCGATCATGTGGCCACAACCGCTGGAGACGGCACGTTTGTCTCAGTCGAGGTCAAAAGTATGTTTGGCATGTTCCATTTTTCATACTGGAAGACTATGTCCGTCTTTTATATACAGTCTATGAGTGTAACCCATTTATTGGAGTCAAACTATGTCTGTTAGGACAGCATAAGCTATTCATGTTGTTTCTGGTCTGGGGGTTTTACTTTGAAGATACGGACCAGAAATTCCTGTGTTGGTGCGCTTGACTAATGAATGAGTTTCTGAGAAAAATACAGTCACATCTTTTATGGCAGTACCACAGAGATCCTCTAGGCCTGGCTCCAAAAAACACTTTCTCCAATACACACCCAGTCCAAAAACGTCATTTTCACAATGATTTCACGAAACAAAAACTCATTTCCACAAAACATGAACATTTTCACAAACCAAAACGACATTACAAAAAACACATGTCACCCACAGTCCTACAGATGCACCGCTGGGAGGGTGGTCTCCTGCCCGCCCCCCCCCCCCTCGCCGCATGGTGGTCCAGGTCTTCGGTCTGACACAGGTAGCAACCCCAGGGTTAATACAATATTTAGAAAAAGAATGTCATTCTTTATATGCTCTCAACCCATCACGATATCTAAATGTCTCTTGGAACCCTGAAAGCACGGTTGAAGGAGTTTGGACTGAGGAGACGGGGAAACTAGTCCACACTTCCACGTAGCTGACTAGTGGCTAGCCTTTCCATTATCTGAAATGTCGTTGTGCTTTTTGTGAAGTCGTTTTGTTTTGTGAAATGTTTTTGTGTTTTGTGAAATGCTGAAGTGTTTTCTGAAATGTTGTTTTGTTTTGACCTTCAAGGCCACCATAGTCCTCTGCAAACCAATGGGTGACGTCACGGAGGGTTGGGGCTTGGGCAGACCATAAAGCCTCCGTGTCTCTTATTATCCTCCACAGTGGAGAAACTACCGCGTCTGTACTATGTAGGTTGTCTATTTTTGTGTGTTTGGTTGCCAGATTGTGAGGAGGGACCTGACCAGGGAGTCAGCAGGACGAGCCCACAGCTGGAGGGTGTGGAGGACATCCATCTCACCTGCAGATTGACTAGAAACATACTACCCAGCTAGATGGACGAACACTGACTACTGGATATCTGACTGGCATTGTGCAGATATTACTTTAACATTACACTTGTTCTGAATGTTAGTTCATATTTTGATACTGTTACTAAAATGTTGTTATTGTCTTTGTTAGCTTTGTCTGAATTCAACTCTATCCTCCTTGAGTGAACATAGTTCATAGTCAGGAGATTTGAAAGTCTGGAGGTCTGAAGGTCTAGCTGTGTGGGGGTCTGTTGGAGTCTCCAGGTTCAGGCGATCGTTGCTGCTCCAGGGTGAACTCGTCTGTTTCCTGTGGCCTGGTGCAGCATCCAGGACTCACAGACATGAATTATTCAAACCTCTTGATTAACATTGAGGATCTCTTAATGGTCCAAAGGCTGACTTACGAGTGCACATGAAACAGGAAATCTATATTACAAGTCTAATGAATGTGACCAACCCACAGACAGCTCCTTTTATCACAAACCTCAGTGAAACCACAGCGATGTGACTTTCTGATCCACCTCATGTTAACACGGCTGTGGATGCAGTCCATAATCCTGTGTGTACTTTCAATATTTACTTTTTAATGTTGTTGTCACATAGAACATAGAAACTAAACCTGTGTGATGTTGCTGCAGCCGCCTGCTCCTCTCAGTTCTTCTCTCCATGCTAAAACTCATAGTAACAATAATACTAATACTATTAACACTAATACCAAACACTGATACGAACACAAACAAGACCCCCCCCCCCCCCAGGCATCAGCTGGAATGTCTTTGTTTCCAGCTGTTGTTTTCCCTCCAGTCTAACAATTCCGGTGTTAAACCTGAACATGGTCCTGTAGCAGTCCCAACACTAACACTCATGCTAATACTATTAACACTAATACTAATTGTGTGTTAACGGATTTATGGTATGTCGCCCCCTGGTGGTTCGGCTAGGGAGGTCGTAAACCAGGCACCAATAAAGTCATGCTTGAGGAATACACACGGGAAACCTCTCTCCACACTTCTTTCTAAGTTACGACATAACTCTAATACTCTAATACTCATGTTAACAGTAATATTAACACTAATATTAATACTCATTAACTCTAATACTAATGTTAACACTAGCACTCATACTTAACACTTCTTACAATTAAAAAGTGTCTTTGTCTGAATCACAGTCCAGCAGCATCATATCAACTGCTCCTCTTGGAATGGCAGCAAAAACATAAAAAAACACCTTATTCTCAGCTGAAGAGAGGCAACACACACACACACACACACACACACACACACACACACACACACACAGGCCTGACTCCCCACAGCAGAGCGTGAACACAACAAACCTTGAATGCGACCCTGTGTCACATATTCCCAGTGTGCATGTGCATTTAAGTTGTTCAACATTTCAATTTGGATGTTTTCCCTCGGGCTCCAATCATCTTGTGAGCAGCCTCTAACACAGTTAAGTGGTGATGATGTAACTTCACATATTCAGCTGCAACCGTCATGGAAGGCACATCCTCACACATACACTCACAGCCCTGGCTCTTTGCTTGCTCTTATCAGTCAACATTCCCAGTCCGTCCCGTTGTAGCTGAGCAGGCCAGAGGCAAAGCTGCTGCAGCTGAGAGCTGAGGAGCTGCTAGTAATCTGACTGACCGAGAAACACACATCTGCACGAGACAGTCCCGGAAGCTTTTTGTTCACATTTCTCAGCATCATCTTGTCCTTTCTCTCCTCTTCCCTTTACACCATCCTGTTCCTCTTTCATGAATGTGCCACTTAAAGCTGAGGTTGCACACCTGTGTTCTGCACCAGGCAGATACTGAAACGATGCAGAGAAAGGTCAGAGAAATGTGTGGGTCAGTGTTCCCACCTGCTCAGCCTCAGTGTGAGAAGCTCAAAATGGGAGCGTTTCAAGCAGCATTCAAAAGTTCAGGCTTGTGCTCGTGGAATCCTTGGAGTGGTGTTAATCATCTCCTGAATGTTGTTGGCAGGAGAACTGTCAGTTAGAGGACACAAGACTGAAATATTGGTTTCATGGCCGAAGAAGCCTCAGTAGTTCAGCAGACATCTGAGCCAGAGATGCTACAATCCGCCGCTCTCTTATGGAAACGCTTCACTCTCTGCTGCCGGACTGAGGGATGTTTTCCTTGACTTCAGGTCACAGGAGTTTGGTGGTACCAGGGGTCAAATCACTGAATCTCTGCAACATCCATAGCAGAGGCAGCACGAGCCACAGAGCTGTGCTGAGAGGCTCCTTCTGGTGTCTAACTGATAAATAACATGCTCAGAGTGAAGAAGACCCAGAGGAACGTTTCCTTCCTGGGAATGAGAGATCTCTGCATGAAACAGCCCAGGAGAGGAGCAGACGTCCAGCACCTGATAAAGAAGTGAAGATGCTCTGTCCCTGTGGTCTGACGCAGTGGCCTGATGCTTCCTGAAGATGCTGGACTCAGCTGGTCAGGTTCTCGTCAGTGAGGCTGTGAGGCGGGTGGTGAGGCGGTTGAGTCTCCTCCTGCTCTGTGCAGTCACTAGGGGGCATCGTTAGACAGCAGGAGGAGGGAGCCATCCCAACATACCTCTGTTACCATAGAAACAGCACTTCCTGCTGCAGCTCTGCTCTCAGCAACACAATAAGCACATTTTCAGCAGAGGTCAGTACAAGACAGCACCGGAGATCACGCATGGATCCAAAGAAATTGCAGGAAGGAGTGAGACTCAGCACTTGAATGTAGAGTTCGTTAGTTTGGTTGAAATGTTGTTTTCCCACTTGCTGTCCAAACAGCTTCTTTAACTCTGGGAGGCTCGGACGCCTCTCAGCGGCAAAGTGCCAGCAGCCGCAGAGAAACACAACTCGAGGTCAAGCTCACAGGTCAACGCAGCACAATGGGCTCATAATGGGTGAAAACGTGTGATCTCCAAGCTGTGCTCTGGTGTCTCTGTCTCTGTGGAGGCTGGTGTCAAGGTTCAGGACACGGTGTTCGCTCTCGGCTCGTGTGGTGATTGCAATGTAAGCTTCCTCTCTGAGGCAGCACAATTAAGTCTGGACACAACAACTTGACAGAAGCTCTATTTGTGATCTGTGATGTTGGTGCAACTTCCACTGCTTCGCTGAGCTTCTGTGAAAAGGAAAAAAGATTAAAACAGATAAACAGAAACAGAAAAACTGTACTTACTCTGTGTTGTATGTTTGTTTGCTCATGTGTTTCACAGACTCAACATTACACAGAGTGAAAGGCTCAGCTGCTGTGGCAGTAAATCCATGATAGAATACAGTAAAAGTATTTTTTCTGAAGCTGACCACGGGCCAGAGCTTCTGTTATCCCCCAATCAGTCTGATCTGAGACCTTGGCTTTGTTGGACAGAGACGTTGTGAAGCTGGTCAAGATCACTGACAGGAACGAATGAGAGTCGAGTGAAAACTTCACAACAAACTGCAGACATGATCATGTCTGAACAGATCTGAGCAGCATGTGCAGGAATGTGCTGCTCATCATGTCACCATCTCCACTGGAGGCCAGGTTCTCACAGGTCGGTCTTCGTTAAACAGTCAGGTGATAATTGGTGAGTTGCTCCAGGATTTATTCAGATGGTCACACTCACACACACACACACACACACACACACACACACACACACACACACACACACACACACACACACACACACACACACACACACACACACACACTGATTGTGTTGACTGTGGGTGTGTCACTGTTCAAACAGCGCTCGCCTCTCCACTGAGACTTAAGTAGAACTCGTCTGTGAGAATCGTGTGCTGTTCTCTGGCCCAGACACCTGCCTGCCTTGCCTCACCTGGAGCAGATAGCTGGTTGGTTTCTGGTTCCTGCTGCTTATAGACCCTTGGTGACATCAGCCAGTCAGAGTGTGACCTTTGACCCCTGCAGCTTCTAAAATAGAGGGAGGACCTTGTGCAGGCTCCAGCCGGGGCTGCAGTTGTTGGGTATGCAGTCACACTGACAGACGTTGTGGCAGAGCAGGAGCTGAGATGTTTGTCATTCCTCGGAGCTCCTCCCACTGCTCCGGCTGAAAGCTTCGTTGCTCCGACGCTCCGGACTGACCAGCTTCAGCTGAAGACCGTCGGCTCCTCAGCTGCTGCACTCAGGTAGGAGCAGCTCTGGTCTGTGTTTCAAGAACCTCTCTGACTGAGAAGGACTTCAGGCTCTGACAGAGCAGCGTGCTGTGCTAAACCAACCAATCAGAGCAGCTGCTGAGGCTGAGTTTTCCAGGTGAAGCCGTGCTCCTGAGTCTGATCCCAGCACCGCTGTCTGCAGCAAAATGTTATTGGAAGTGAATCATCACAGAAAGTTAGAGAAGATGAGCTGAAGAACCACTCATTCCTTTGCCTCTTCATTTCATCTTCACTGCTTCTTCTCAGCATTCTTCTTCTTCTTCTCTGTCATTCTTACTGCTGCTGGGTGTAACAGGACATGATCCCAGATCATTCCTGGGGAGTGTGTGTGTTGACCTGAGAGGGCTGTTGGTCTGAGAGGGTCGGGAGGAAACGCTCTGCAGCTGCAGGTTAACTCGGGGCACATCAGAGTTCAGGTTTTCACTCAGTGTTGCAGTCCAGTATCGCCAGGGGTGCACCTCACTCTTTCAGTAAGTTAGTCAGGTGAGCACCAGGAGACACTCCCCACCCAGCATCGAGTGTGGGGCGCTCGTCTGGGAACAGAACAGTTTTAACTGGGGACAGAGGAGCCAGCTTCACACCCGCTTCACCAGCTAAAGTTTCCTGTGCAAGCGTGTAATCTGGTAGTCAATTTACAAATAATTCCATGATTAATAAGATATTAAAGCTTAAAGAAATGAATGAATATGGGCGGGTCCATTTGATCGACCTTGACCCACAGAGGAGAGAAGCAATCACATTAATCCGACGAACAGACTGTGTTTACCTGGTACGGCCAGGTTATTCTCTATAGCCAGTATGGAAGTGAAAAGTTATGTCCGTCACCCCCCCCCAGCATAGCCCAGTATAACCCAGGGTAACCCAGTATAACCCAGTATGCGTAGTACAGTAGTTGTACAGTGAGCTGAGGCCTCTGTGTCCTGTTTTTAGTGAAATGGGTCAGGCCTCGCTCTCTGTGTGACCCAACATGACTGAAATGTGGTAATTAAGGAGTAAACCCCCCCCCCCCCCCACACACACACACACACACACACACATGCACACACACACACACGCACACACCGTAATGTTGAATCACGTTCAATGCATTCATGTGGCGTACCGCTGGTGGTCACATGAGAAACGGGTCATCTTTTATTTCTCGCTCTGAACCACGTCCAGTAATGCGTTCATCAGGCCGTGACATCTCAGTTCACTCCAGAGTTCGAGTAGAATGGCTTTGAAAAGCTTTGAAAAGCTTTGAAAAGCCTTGAAAAGCCTCGAAAAGGTTTGAGAGGCCGATATGATGAGGATGATATTGTGGAGCAGGAGAAGCTGCCTCTGCGGACACGTGAACGGCTCAGTGTTTGAGAGCTGTGAATTTAACACACAGTGACAGAACTAAATGTGAAATAAATAAATAAAGTGGAGCTGTTATTCTCCCTGGAAAGCAGAGTTTCCTGCTGAGAAGCAGGAGCGGTGGTTGTTGTCGGACTGGAGGAAACGCAGCTCCAGCAGACACGTCTCTGGGGTGGACTCTGCATCGACCTGCATCTCAGGCCTCATGTACGTGGTGATCCTGCAGCGTCTGTTGGTTCTCTGGTGTGATGTTAATGTGTGAAGTCGGAGGCAGCGACACACACACACACACACCTCCAGCAGTTGCCATGACGACAACATCCACGCCAGGAGAATCAATCACATTAAAGCTAAGTTCATCAGGAAGGACCAGTGTCCAGACACCAGCAGAGCCTGATCTGAAGCTACTCAACTTCATTAGCTATGTTTGGCTTTTCAATGACGCAGGTCAGACAGTTACACACATCTCCAGCTGTACCAGTACCAGTGCTGCTTAGTTTGTTAGTAGTTTGAGAATTTGAATATTTCTTGATTCTCTCAGTTTCATTTAAATACAAACTGAAGGTCTCCGTGGTTTTAGTTGATGTCTGACTGCAACTTTGAAGACTGCAGTGAAAAAAGTATTTTTTTCTACCAACAATCAATCAATCAATCAATCGAGAGGACGTTCAGAAGATGAATCGGTGCAGAGGAAGCTGAGTGGTTGTTGCCTAAAGCTGCAGAAAACACTCGGCTGTCATTCAGAGGCAGAGAACCTCACAGCTGAGAACAGATGTTTGCTGTTTTCATCAAAATGGCTGCTGAACACTTTCTGCCGACAGCTGCTCCTGAAACGCTCGTCTTCTCCGACTCCTTGTGGCAAAAGATTGAAATCTTTCTCTCGGTCAGAGATACTGTATCACACGGGTTCTTCAGGGACAAGAGCTCCTCAGAAAGGAGCAGAACCTTCCAGATCTGCCACTGAGAGGCATAGAAAGCAAGATGAGCTCCAGATGTCAGAGTCGTGAGTGACTCCAGCAGATGGAAACTTTCCAGAACTTTCCAGAGCAAACAGACTCAGTGGGAGACACAACGTCTGAGGACGCTGTAATGGCTTAACTGGAGCCTTCACAGAAGAGTTAAAACAACAGAAAAGCTTCAGAGATGTTTACATCCTGACTGCTCCTCCCAGACAGAGAAGTCTGTGTCTGCTGCCGTCAGCATCGCAGCGGCTCATTGGCCCATAAGCAGCACAGACTTAAGAGCATTAGCAGGCGGGGGGCGCCCTCAGCCTCTTAGTCAGTGGAGAGTAAAAGGACCAGGGTTTGGAGCCAGGACCAGGGTTTGGAGCCGGGACCAGGGTCTGGAGCCGGGACCAGGGTCTGGAGCCAAGTCCAGGGTCTGGAGCCGGGACCAGGGTCTGGAGCCGGGACCAGGATCTAGAGCCGGGACCAGGATCTGGAGCCGGGACCAGGATCTGGAGCCGGGACCAGGGTCTGGAGCCAAGGCCAGGGTCTGGAGCTGGGACCAGGGTCTGGAGCCGGGACCAGGGTCTGGAGCCAAGGCCAGGGTCTGGAGCCTGGGTCTGGTCCTGGGTCTGGTCCTGGCTCCAGACCCTGGACATGTAAACATGTAAACATGTTCATGAACTTGAAGTTTGTTTCCGTTTCCATGGTTATTGCTCCTAACGAGTAGGGATCACCCTGATTCTCCTCCTCATCCTCCTCATCTTCCGCCCCTGTAGTTACTCCCCCTCCTCTTCCTCCCCCTGCTGCTCTGAACTGCTCCTCCTGCTCAGACGCTCACTTTGAGACTTTCTGCAGGTTGTGGCGTACAATGTGTCCCGGTCCCAGCTGTGGAGTCAACATCTGTCTGTGTCCCTCAGTGCTTCACTGGAAGCCTGGAATGTCTTTCTTCCGTCCTGCTGAAAGGGGAACTCCACATACACCTCTTCAGACTCGCTCTTGTCACGTAATCAACTCAGGATCAGGGTCAGATCAGGATCAGATCAGGATCAAATCAGGACCAGAGCAGGATCAGATCAGGATCTAATCAGGACCAGATCAGGATCAAATCAGTATCAAATCAGGATCAAATCAGGACAAGATCAGGATTAAATCAGGACAAGATCAGGATCAAATCAGGATCAGATCAGGATCAGATCAGGATCAGATCAGGATCAGATCAGGATCAGATCAGGATCAGATCAGGATCAGGATCAAATCAGTATCAAATCAGGATCAAATCAGGATCAAATCAGGACAAGATCAGGATCAAATCAGGATCAGATACAGATCAAATCAGGATCAGATACAGATCAAATCAGGATCAGGATCAGATCAGGATCAGATCAGAACCACTTCAGCAGGTACTGCCTGAGTAAATACTGTGGCTCTGACAGGTTCCAACATGCTGGATGCCGAGTTCTCACTGTGCTTTGTAGTTTCATAATCAGATAGTGGAGCAGGGACAAACACACAGCACTGAAGTGTCTCCACCTCCTAATGATCTGAAAGACTGTGTGTGTGTGTGTGTGTGTGTGTGTGTGTGTGTGTGTGTGTGTGTGTGTGTGTGTGTGTGTGTGTGCGCTCGCTCAGTGGAGAACACCAAGTTGTTTATCTGAATTTTAAGCAGGAAGGTCCTGGAGACATTGGTTGCACCTTCTGTCAGGTCTAAAGCACAAAATGTACATTATTGTCTGTTATCATGGAAGTGACAACAGTGCTGCCACATCAAGTATCAGTTATCAGTTATAAATCAGTTATCAGTTATAATTTGTATCACTGTTTCAATCAAAAATCCTGAAGTGACTCCACACTCCCTCCACCACTGGCCAGAACAGTATGGAAGTATGAGCAGGTGAACATGCACCTGCTCAGTTTGTAGCTTCTGTTAAAGTCTGGCCAAATAATAATTTACTAAACTTTGTTTTTCATGACAAATATATTTTATCCACCGTCTCACTATAGTCTATGACCAGTGTCTCAGTCACTGTCGTTTTCTTGTCTGAGCTCTGGCTCTGCACCAGAGGCCTCGCTGAGGCCTGACCTCCAGGAATGATGATCATCTTCTGCTGCTGGGCCCAACACCGGCCCCAAACTGTCCGTCCTTTTCCTGCTGCTGGAATTTCATTCATATGCTAATGAGCTGAATTCCTACGGATCTGACTGAGGCCACAGCTCCTCAGCACCATCCTCTCCACCTCACCTGCTGATGAGGAGAGTTTCTCTAGAAAATTAAGACATCTGATGGACTTGATTTCCTCTGGTGAAAAACAAATCGAACTGAGTTAAAGCTCTTTGCTGCTGCCTTGGAGAGGAAATGTGAATTATGCTTTACAGGAATTTGTTGTGGATGAGCTGGAAGAGTCTGTTTAAATACTTGTGTTTGATCTCGACGGGCCAGCCTGCAGGAGCAGGATGATTCAGATTCCTTAGGAAGTTTCACTGGTTGATGGACGGGGTCAGGACAGGTCACGCTGTTTCTGTTGCCATGGCGACAAGCCTCGGTCCAGATACGAAGGAACACTGCATAGACGTCCCGCTCGTGACTGGGCCCGGCTGGCTGCTCCTGCCGCTGCTCTCGTGGGAAAGTGAGGAGCTGAGGGCGCCGCGGGCCACGCCGCCTCCTCTGACTCCCAGGAACACACCTCAGCTGATACCTGGCGCCCAGCCCGACAGCATGCTGAATCACAACCTGGCAACCCGGCAGCATCTGTCCAAACAGTCACTACACACGCGGTCACAAACACCAACACACACACACACACACACTTACACACAAATGAACGCACACTCCCTCAGGTGTGGAGTAGGGTCGTCTGCATACGTCTTCTTCTTCTCTTGTTGCTCTGACACACCAGCTCCCAAACTTCCAACAGTGGAACCCAAAGAACACTCTTTAATGGAGCCTTTCAAAGGGGCACACAGAGCAGAACAAACACTTCATTCATGCTGTTCCAGAAATGCTAATGAGGCGAGCTCCTGACACTTTCACAGGGGCGCTGCCGTCATGTCCGACAGCAGCACTCGGAGTTGTGTTAACATGTGTGACCATGTTCCAGGTCCATGTTCCAGGTCCATGTTCCTGGTCCATGTTCCTGGTCCATGTTCCTGGTCCATGTTCCTGGTCCATGTTCCTGGTCCATGTTCCTGGTCCATGTTTCTGGTCCATGTTTCTGGTCCATGTTCCAGGTCCATGTTCCTGGTCCATGTTCCTGGTCCATGTTCCTGGTCCATGTTTCTGGTCCATGTTTCTGGTCCATGTTTCTGGTCCATGTTCCTGGTCCATGTTCCTGGTCCATGTTCCTGGTCCATGTTCCTGGTCCATGTTTCTGGTCCATGTTCCTGGTCCATGTTCCTGGTCCATGTTCCTGGAGAGGAGTGAGGAGGCTGACAGCATGGCGCGGTAACCACTGCAATTAGCTTCCATTAAAACCAATGAGACCTCGTCCACATAGAGCTCCTCCACATAGAGCTCCTCCACATAGAGCAGCAGAAATTATCGCTCTGGTATCAAAATAAAAATCCATCAAATTTCAAATTAAAACAGAAAACTTGCATAGATTAGCTTGATCAGACGTCTCTGTTGAAACTCTCCCTGAACATGTCCCCGATTTTAACAGGGAAAAAGTTGCAGGGAGCGCAGAGAGAGAGATAGAGACGATAGATAGAAGGAGAGAGAGAGGTAGAGAAGAGAGAGAGAAGAGAGAGAGAAACAGAAGCAGAGGTCGGGTCTGAGACAGCAGCAGCACTTGCAGATCAGAGCAGATTCAGCTTCATTATCAGAGCACATGGTACAGATGTGAACATATGAACTGATAAAAAGTTTGATGAAGAAAATATAAATCGATGCAGCAGAGTTAAGACGTGCATGTTTGCAGCAGACTGTTCGACTGTTCTTGTCTCAGCTGCCTTTGACCTCTCGTTACCCTGCAGAGACGTTCTGCTCATACTGGGACGTCTCTGCTCTCATTCGTGGCACTGCTGCACCTCTCATTGCTTAGTTGACTGCTGGGAATCAGAGTTGTCAGTTTCCAAAGTAAATCGCTGCGTATGGGACTGTTTGTGTTGTGTGTCCCTGTCAGTACTTGCTCCACTTGTCATGGTGTTTGTTGAATTGCTCTGAGGCTGCTCTTTGAAGTGGTTCGTGAGCCTCTTTCTTGAACTGTTGATTTGTCAGAACTCGTTGATTGCCAGCTCATCAGGAGTGGGAGGACATCTCTTCTTTTTTATGCGTTTCTCACCACAGTGATGGCATTATAAACAGCAGCAGATGCCAGATTTATTTCACCTGCTTATTTTATTTCCCCTCCTGTTGATTTCAGTTGTTATTCCCACTCCATTACATCTGAATTGTTCTGGAATTTCTCACATTTAGTATTTTTTCATGACACTTTTCTGTGCTGACAATGAGTTATTGTTCCCCTGTATGTTGGGAGGAATTACTTTCCTGAAGCTGCAGATTATACACGATACTTCTTAATGTCACACACACTTATGGGATTGGAGTCGAGGCTGAGACTCTTTTCATCCAAACAAACATGTTGAGGGAGCAATTTTGCTCCTCGCTCCTTTGTGTCACGTTAAGAGGCAACTTGGCTGCAGGTGGAAACTCTTTGAAAAGACAGGAAAATCACTCCATTCTTCGCCTCTTTTCTTTCAGGCTCCACTAATGACATCCACAAACTGTGAATCCATCTGGTGCTTAAAAGCAAGTGTAGGAGAGGACACGTGGGAGAGTGAGTGTTCACAATAGTGTGTTCACACTACAAGACCAGGCAGGTCTGACTGCTCCCAGCGCTTCACAGCACTGGGAGCAAGGACCAGCCTTAATCCCCAACCAGGTGAGGAGGGGAGGAGAGGAGAGGAGAGGAGGTTTGGTTTTCAAATTCCTTTTATTAACCAGTCTAACACAGAAACTCCATCAAATCAGGAGGATCACTTCAGAAAACAACCCAGATAGACAAAAACAAACACTTTTAAAAGCTCTAACAGTGCCACCAACCGAGGACAGAGAACAAATAAATGTTCCAGAGTTTCACTGAGAACACAAAACACACCCCTCCCCCAGCTCCGGATCCATCTTCCCTCTGTATCTGTTCGTAGCTATTGCTCCATGTACGTTCCTCCATTGGTGGTCTGGTGTCCGCTTCTCACCAGGCAGCTTGTACAGGGACCTCCAGCTGCCTTTCAGGGGAACATCTGGACCAAAAACCTCAGTCCACCTCGACTCATTGGTGCCAGTCATGGAGCGCAGGTTCAGGACCTTCACACAGCTCTGGTACAGAGCCTTCTTCCCTGCATTGTGAAACTTGTCCAGGTGAGGAGTGGAGAAGGACAACAGCTGACCCCCTCCCTCCTGCCACTCCCCCACAGGTGGGGCAATAGACAGAGAGGGGAAACCGTTTTCACCCTCCTCACTCCACTGATCGCATACAGCCTGGTTTTGGACAAAAGTTCTCTGGGTTTCAGGCAGGATGGCACAGACCTCCTCCACCATCTTCCTGATCAGCCTCTCAGGTGATGTTGGTCCTCTGCCTCAGAGTGTCTGCAGATCCTGCCGTCATCTCCATCAGGTGACCGAGCAGGACAAAGGATCTGCCAGGCCTGTAGCACAGAGCTGTAGAATGACGTCAACCCTGTGAGATCCACGTCCCTGAGGAGCCGGAGGAAAAGGTGTTTGTGGTAGCCCAGTCTCCCAGCTTTCCTCAGCAGCAGCCGGGCTGGGTCACACCATCGAGGGCCACAGTCGTACAGCAGTCTGGCCTGGATGTTGATCAGTCCTTGCCCCCCCCTTCAACCACAGGCAAGTTAAGGACCCCAGCCCGAACCCAGGGCTTCCCGGACCAGAAAAAGTCCAGTATGGCTCTCTGGACATCCTCCACCAGGCCTCTAGGTGGAGTTAGAGCAATCAGTCTATGCCAAAGAGTCAGGGCGACCAGGTTATTGGCAACCAGAACTCTTCCCCTATAGGACAGCTGGGGTAGCAACCATTTCCATTTAGACAACCGAGCGCACACTTTCTCCTTCACTCCCTCACAGTTCTTTTCTGAAAGCCCTCATTCCTTAAAAACACTCCCAAAACCTTCAACCCCTCCCCTCCCCACTGAAGGCCTCCAGGCAGACTAGGTGCCGCCTTCCCCCTCCATTGCCCCACTAACAGAGCCTCACTCTTTGCCCAGTTGACCCAAGGAGAGGAGGCCTTTTCATACATTGATAAAGTATCCTGCAGACATTTCACATCCTCCTGACTGGAAACAAAGATGTTAATGTCATCTGCATAGGCAGAGACAGTAGGTGGATGATCCAGACTGAAGGATGCAGGCAGAGAAAGACCTCGGAGCCGCTCCTCAGCTTGCACAGCAAAGGCTCAAAGGCTAAGCTGTACAGCTGCCCAGACAGTGGGCAGCCCTGCCTTATCCCTGGCTGTACAGAGACTGGTCAGCTCAGCCCCCATCTTCACCATACATTGTGCTCCCCTATACAATAACCTCACCCAGCCTACAAAGCTATCACCAATACCAAATGCCCAAGGTGCAGAAAACAAATAAGTGATCCACCCTGTCAAAGACTTTCTCCTGGTCCAGAGAAACAATACCAAAAATCAACATTACAACATTTGGACTCTTCAATCGCATCTTGCACAAGGAAAATGTTATCCATAATTGTTCTATCTGGATCACAGTAAGTTTGGTCACAATGAATAATGATTCCAAGGATGTCTTTAAGTCTGTTAGATAAAACCCTGGAGAGAACCTTGTGATCCTGTCACGATCTGAGTGTGATCATGATTTAAAATTAAGAGAGGAGGATAGGGGATTTATTAAAGACACTGAAAAAGGAACCAGACTGAGAGCTAAACTAATGAGAGGGGCAAAACATAATGAACATACAACAGTGGAAAAACTCAAGGAGCAAAGGTGAATAAATACACATACAAGACATGAGGTTATGTGCTTACCCCAGGGACAACACAAGGAAAAGGACCACAAAGGAACTTGAAACACTAGGAAACCGAAATGCACAAGGAACTTGAAATACAAACACTAGGAACTAGAAATACACATATGCTGAACTGAAATACCAGCAAACACTAAGAAGAACAAGAACCAGAAGGAACAGAGAGCACAAGAGAGCTAGGACACAGACAAGCAACCAAACCAAATCAAATCAAAATCAAAATCAAAATGCACTGGCAACAAGACAAAGGGCAGACACAGACTTTAAGCACCAGTGATTAGGGGAGAACGAGACTCAGGTGTGACATGAGGGAAGGGCAAGTGAGCAGACACAAGGAAGGTCAGACTTTCAAAATAAAACAGGAAACTAACAAGACAAACCCCAGCACAGGACAAAACTCACCACAGTGACAGAAACAGACAGGACCGTGACATATATGTACAGAGTAGGGCAAACGGCCTCCAGGTCTTCAGTACGGCCAGGTTCCCTTTCTTGGGCAAAGAAAGGACTGCTCGCCGACAGGAAACAGGAAGGGATCCTGCTCTGTAGCTCTCCTGCAGCACAAGATGGAAGTCAGGTCCAAGAGTCTTCCAGAAACGTTTATAAAAACCTGTGGAAAGACCATCGATTCCTGGAGCCCGTCCTGACGTCATCTGGAAGACAGCAGCTGTCAATTCCTCCAGAGACAGCTCACAGTCTAGAGCAGCCTTCTCCTCCAGACTGAGCTGTGGAAGCTCCTCTAGAAGCTCCTCACAGTACTCCATGCTGCACTGCTCCGCCCCAAAGAGGTTGGTATAAAACTCCATCGCATGGCTCCTCATCTCCACAGGACAGGTGGTGACTGCCCCCCGGAAGCTCCAGACAAGCCTCTGTGCTGCAGACCTCTCCAGATGAAAACAGAAAGAGCTCGGGCCATCCATGTCCTTCAGCTGGAGGAAACGAGACCTGACCAGAGCTCCCTTCACGTCCTGTCTACAGTGAAATCCAAAGTACAGTTAAAATCTCCACCAATGATCAGCTGATCCTGGAGATAATTCTTCAGTTAATTTTTTAGCAGGTTGAAAAATCCCACTCTCTCTCTTCCCTGGTTTGGGGCGTACAGGTTTACAAAGCAGAACACAGAAGTTTCTATCTCTGCCCTGACGATCAGTAACCCCCCGTCACCACCTCAGCAGAAGATAAGATGGATGCATTTACTGTTTCTTTAAACAAGATTGCCACTCCTGCACTGAAGTTAGTGCCGTGGCTAAGGAAGCGAGAACCTTCCCACCATAAACCCCAATCTGTCTCCTCTGCTGCAGTAGTCTGTGTCTCCTGCAAAAACAACACATCAGCCCTCTTTGGAGCAGACGCCTCAGAAATTAGCGCCCTCTTGTGTCTGTCTCTCCCCCCATTGATGTTCAGACCCTATTTTCAGGCTCGGCATGGAGAGGTCAGAGAAGAGAAGCAGGTAAGTTGAAACAAGCAAAGAACAGAAAGGAAAGAAAACACCTTGTGATGAATCATGATCACTTCCTGGTTCTTCTAACAGGTCTACTGTTCTGTGCTCTTCTCACAGCTGTTATGAGCTTTTTAAGACAGAAACGTTTCTTTACATCCAGCAAGTCTAAACCCACCAGTCTTTTTAATATGCCCACAGATCTTATGAACTTGCTAGTGTCCTCAAAGTAGTCGCTACTTTAACAGATTTTTTAAAAGTTTCATCCAAAAATCGATTGATTTCCTCTAAAGAATAGAGCTCAGAGTTCCTGTTGGTGGATACAGTGTCTGACTCTGACGGCTGAGTGTTATCCACCACCTGTCCACTGGGGGAGCAGTTTCCTCCACCTGTCCTGCTGGCTGTGACTGCGCCTCAGAGGCTGCTGTTCCTGTCTTCTTCTTTATTTATCAGACATTGTGACCTGGAGCCACGAGTATCCGCGGCCACAACCCCGCAGTCTGGCCCCGGGCCCCGGGCCCCGGGCCCCCGCCTGCCGCAGGCCGTGCAGGAGGCGCAGCGTCTATCACGGCGGGACGGGGGCAGTGGTCCCCGCCGCTGCGGTCCCGCCCCCCCGCTCCACACTCCAAACATTTCATGTGTCCGGAGCTAGCATACGACATGTAGCAGCCCTCACCGCTTCACTCTGAAAGACACCTGCAGAGTGTGAGCAGGTGAGTCCAGGAACATGAACACCTGTCTCCTCAGAGACTGCACATGCTTCAGTTTGGGGTCCTTACATCCCAAACTGATGACTTTAAATCCGCTGGCGAACTTCCCGAACCTCCAGAGCTCGTTCTCTAACAGCTCGTTAGGGATGAACGGCGGAACACCGGATACGGTGATCCGCGTAGAGGGGACAGACAGCGGAGACACAAACGACTCCCTGATAAATACTCCGCGCTCTCTCAGTCGATGGACATGCAACTCATGGACATGCGACTCATGGACATGCGACCACCGCTTTGTTCATCCGTGAAGCGTAGCTCAGTTTGTCATGTCCCACCTGCTCACCCACACACAACAACACCTCCTCCACACTGACGGAGCCGTCAGGCAGGGCGATCCGCACTCCCTGCCGGAGGGACGGAGAGAGGAGAGGAGAGGAGAGGAGAGGAGAGGAGAGGAGAGGAGAGGAGAGGAGAGGAGAGGAGAGGAGAGGAGAGGAGAGGAGAGGAGAGGAGAGGAGAGGAGTATCTTCAAGTATCTTCCCTTCGCCTCAACCACTGGCTGCTTCTTATGGGATATCACTGTAGTTGTAAATCAATAGCTGAAGAGTAATTTGATCAATAAGTACTCGAGTATTCCTGAGTACTCACCATCGTTCACTTCACACTCAACAAAACCTTGAATGGACAAAGAAACGAGAAGCGCACGTTGCAAGTTGTGGCATTAGAGCTAATCCTGCAGCTAAACACACACACACACACACACACACACACACACACACACACACACTTTCAAAGGTCTGCTACTCTGCACTGAGCTGATCCTGGACGCAGGACGAGCTGATGTTGTTCCACATCTGGCTCCTTGTTGCCTTCAGCCTGAGGTCATGTAGCTGTGGTTCACATCCTTCAGGATTAGATGTTCAACTTTAATAGTTTGATGTTTTCCATTTGTTGGAAGGTCTTCTAGAAAAGACTTTAGCAGCCCGACTAAATACCACTTTAGGCCTTCAAGATTATCCCATAAACTAATTAGCAGCTTAGTGCAGAGCGTGGAGCAGGCTCTGCCCCCTCTCTGCTGGGTGTTCAGTGATGAGCAGAGCAGGAGGTGTTGGGAGGAGGAGGTGTGAGCAGATCTCCTCCTGACCTTGTCACATTAGGCTCCTGGATGCTGCTCTCTGTCACCCGTCACTTGTGTCCCTCACATGTTTCTAGAATGATTCATTCAATGGACTTTTATTTTTGTGGAGATTGAGTTTGTGCAGCAGTTGTATCCAGAGGTTCTGAGGGTGAGGTCACAAACACCTCCTCCTCCTACTGTGTTTATTTGTTCAACACATGCCTGAGCTCTTGGTCTGATTCGATATCAGGAAGCTGGTAATAGAGAGTGAAGAGTTAACGTGCCAGGACAACCTCTGAGGCATCTGTGGCATCACAAGACATGAGGACTCCTCAGATAGAGACAGCAGCAGCCTGAGTGCTCTGGCTCCACCTCAGCCCTGACCTTCAGGGTGGAGGTCCAGCACAAGCTCTGAGCCTCTGCTCGGTGTGAACCTTTCCCTCCATGCATGTCTAGGTCAGATGCAGCTGCTGTGAATCCTGGGCCTCAGGCCGCCCAGTGCACGTTTCTGTTGTTGCTGTAGGAATGTTTCAAGGTTCAGCCTCTCGCCTGCTGTAAACCTGTTGTGCAGAGTCCTCCTCTTTACATAATACTGGAAGCACAGGTTTGATGTGGATGTGTGTGTGTGTGTGTCAGAGATGGTGTTTGTGTGAATTCCAGACTTGCGTGATTACTAGTTTGAGCTGGAGCAGCAGCACAGCTTCACATTACGGCACTGACGAGTGACGAGGCACAGACGCCTCGTCCTGACAGGAAGATCTGACACCTCATCTCACCATCTTCACTCAGAGACCACCACTGAGACCATCCAGCACACTCCCACCGTCCCAGAGGTTTGTTTGATAGATAGATAGATAGATAGACAGACAGACAGACAGACAGACAGACAGACAGACAGACAGACAGACAGACAGACAGACAGACAGACAGACAGACAGACAGACAGACAGACAGACAGACAGACAGACAGACAGACAGACAGACAGACAGACAGACAGACAGACAGACAGACAGACAGACTGACTGACTGACTGACTCCCAGGTATTTCCTAGACTGTAATTAGTCAATAGAGTCAGAGTTACTGGTTCCTGGTTACTCTGGTGCTGATGTTCTGGTGACTCTGGGTCTCAGAGCTTCTCCTCAGTGTGTGTCGGTTTTCACACATACACACACGCACTCACAGGAAGCTGTTTTTTACAGTCATGTGATGTTTATGTTTAACTTCTGAACGTGAGTAGCTCGACCTGTCGGGGCTCATCTGTGTCTCTGTCTCAGCAAGTGTCTCATAGTCTTGTAGTGTAGCGCAGTATGCAGTCTGCTGTAAATACCAGTGTGTGTGTGCGTGAGAGAGAGAGAGTGTGTGTGTGAGTCTTTGTGTGTCCTGACAGACACTGTCAGTCCATCTGTGTCTGAGTGTCATGTCGAGTGGAATCCTCCTTCATTGTGACTTCAAACAATACGTGAGGCTGTCAGAGTTCAGTGAGTCAGACCAGACTCAGAGGGAAGGCTGAGGTGTGTCCTCCATCGCTCCCTTCCATCTCTCCTCTGACTACTCTGATTACTTTGATTACTCTGATTACACTCTCTCCTGAGATGTGACTGCAGTCGGGCGTTTCATGGGTTTGTGAGGAAGCAGTTTTGTAATTGCCACATAATGTTAGCTTTGCATAAGGCAGCGGTGAACCACTAGTAATTATGGAAAACCACTCGAGGCAAAGAGGAGGCGGAGGAAGTGATGAGGACAGCCCTAACCCTAACCCCCCCCCCCCTCCCCCAACCCCCCAACCCCCTCAGCAGCATTTGTTTTGGCTTATTTATTTTAGCAGCACATTCGACTCTGACCATGTCAGGATGTGTCTGCTCCAGCTCTGTCACTCAAGATTTATTTCACTATCACGTGATCTGAGGATTATTCCTACAGACGTCCTGCAAAAGTCACATGTTTGTTTTGACAAAAAAAATACCTGGAATGTTCCAGGCAATGGAACCAGTGAAAGTTTCTCTTTTTCAGATATTTTTCAAATATTTTACTTTATTGACTGCTTGTTGACATGCAGCTTTCGACATGTTGGGTCGTCTCAGTGGGTCCAGGTGTGTATTTGCTCAGACCAGACTGTGTCTGTTTGCCAAACTTGAGGCTATTGTCTCTTGATTTACATTAATCTTCTGTTCACATGGTCCAACATCTACAAAGCAGGTCAGGCTGAGTGAACATGAGCGGAGGCTTTTCAGCGTGTTCACTGAGGCTCACACACAGAGAAGGTCCATTAGGAGACAGAGCTTTGAATGGGCCATGTCATCATGTCCAGAGACAGCTGCAGGTCGAGCTGAGGATCAGTCAGTGGTTTAACAGAGGAAGAGAGAGAAGTTGAACACGATAAAAAGTGTATTTTTGTAACTAGTACGAACAAAGTGAGAGGAGCATGTTGTGTGATGTGTTTATTAGGATGAGTTAGGTCATCCTAATGACTCTGTGTCCAGAGCTGCGCTCAGACCTGCAGGGACCATCTGAGGGTGAGAGGAGCCAGGAGCCTCCTCCACCTGCCTCCTGTGGCTGTCAGAGCTTCTCCTGCTGCCTGGATGAACTTGCCTCAGCTGGAGCTTCCACACGGAAACTAACCTTGACTCTTTTGAGTCTATGAGATAATTACAGGCAAATAATGTTGGAGATCTTTGATAAAAGCATGGTCTTCAAGACTACGAATGAAACCAAGTCAGTCCTTCACAATCCCCTGTAAGAACATTCATTTGCACGACAACAACAAAAAGCTTTAAAGAAAAGAAGCTTTAGAAGAAGATCCTGTCGTGTTGTGCAGTCAGCAGTCCCGTCAGGACCCCGGAGCACTGAGAGCTAAAGACACCCTGACAAAAGCCTGGATCATCTCTTTTCAGTGCAGCCAGAGCAGACTGCATTAAGACCAGTGGGACGGAGTGGGGTGTAAATGGGCATGCAAAGTTAGTGAGGGCAGGATGGGGGGGCTGAGAGGGAGACGTTCCTGCACTTCCTGTGAGCCCGGCTGCAGAGCTCAGCCTGTGGCCCTGCTGTGCAGCCTTTGTCCTGCTCATTGTCACTGGCTTAAGGAGAGAGGCTCTGGAGACGTATGTCATTGGAGTGAGTCTCCTGAGTGGAGGGGGAGGGATGGAGAGGGAGGGGGAGGGCCGAGGGGAGGGTGGCGGGGAGGGGGGGTGGCAGGGAGGCGTGTCTGCAGCAGCAGCAGGAGGCTCCGTAGGGCTGGACTGGACGCTGGAGATGTTGCTCCACAGATAGTTCCACTGAGGGATCCTGTCATGGCCCCGTCCCGTCCTGACAGGCAGGGCCTCTGCTGGGGGCCTCGGTCGGGGCCCCGCCACTCTGGAGTCTGAACACAGTGAGTACTGAGCTGCTGCTGGAGGCCTCGGCTGGGGCCCCGCCACTCTGGAGTCTGAACACAGTGAGTGCTGAGCTGCTGCTGGGGGCCTCGACCGGGGCCCCGCCACTCTGGAGTCTGAACACAGTGAGTCTGAGCTGCCGGGCCTGGACACCACTGGGGATGGAGGTGGCCGTGTTGCTTTGTAATGTGAAGAGCCTGAGTCTGTGGAGGCTCTGCTGCTGGGAGCCAGGGGAGAGGAAGAGCTTGGTGTGTGTGTGTGTGTGTGTGTGTGTGTGTGTGTGGGGGGGGGGGGGGGGGGGGGGGGGGGGGGGGTCAGGGATTAGTTCTGTAGTAGTCACACTCCTGGTGCCCTGGCCAACTATTGGCTAAGGAGATTTGTGGCTGACGTGCCATGTGTTCAGGTAATAGATCCTCTGTGATGTGTTTACACAGCGTCGTGCTCCCAGGACCCAGCCTTTCACTGGGACAGCTCTGTCTCTACTGTCTCTGCTGTCTCTACTGTCTCTGCTGTCTCAGCTCTGTCTCTACTGTCTCTGCTGTCTCTACTGTCTCTGCTGTCTCAGCTCTGTCTCACAACAAAGAGGGACGGCTGAGTGTCAGGGTCCTTGTCCACTCTCAGTGAGCTCACAGGGTGTTGAAGGACCTGGGTGATGTGCTGGAGCATTATTCTGTTCTCCTGGTAACATAGAAGCTATGAGCTCTGGTTCCATCAGAGTCTATTCCACATCCTGCCTGTAGCTGTGGGAATATTATGCTCTGTTCTTGCACAGATCTGACTCCTTAATGCTGATCTGGCAACCACACATAGGCTGAGCTCTGACTGGCTGTTTCTCCTGTTACTCTCAGTACTGATCCGGTGACTCTGTGGAGATTCTCATTCGTTGGAATCTGAGAATCTAGGATCAGCTTATCTCAATGGCACTGAATGCAACTCTGCATGACATGACATTACTTCTTTGGTTCTGTGTGATCCTCATAATGGAGAACCACAGAGATATAGTCCCTTCATAAATTATTGATTAGGAGTGATCATAATGCTCTCTATGTCCAGAACCATTCAGGTTGAACGTTGACTAATCTGTGTTTATGTAAATTGTGAGGTTCACAACATGAGGCACTGCATGTTTGAGATGAAATGATAGAAACAAAACTTCTGAACCAGTTTAATCAGGATCCTCCCAGCACAGGAGCCTGGGACTGTCCTCTGGTTTGGGTCTCTGGACTAGGTTCTCTCACTTATCCTTCTGGTTTTCTGTACGTACTCGTCATCTGCCCGTTTCCTGCTCTGCTGCTTTGACTGTGATATTTAGGACTCAGTTCTCTCTTCTGTGACCTGTGACTGGACCAGATGTTTGCTGGACCTTTATCAGACTCAAAGTGAACCTTGTGATGTTCCTCTGACTCCTCCAGGTCCATCGTGCCCTCCAAACCTCCAGTGACAGCAGCACGTTCCCCTGATGGCAGCAGCCAGAGGCCAGAGGCCCAGCTCCACACTGCAGCTCCTGCTGCTCCTGGCCTTGGTCTCCAGGGCCTCAGGCCTGGATGTTCCTCTGGAGGGTGAGGGCATGTTTCATACTGATGTTTTGACCTCAGGTTTAGTGATAGGAGAGTTCCTCTCCCTCTCCAACAAGATCCTCAAGGCCCAAGTCTGCCAAAAGCATCTGCAAACCTGCTCTTCCCATCTTCCTGCTCTTGTTCCTCCTCTGAACTAGAGCTTGAGTTCTTTTCTTGCACTACTCCTGAAGCTACAGAATGTAGAGCAGGACGTTGATCATCTCTGCTCTGATGTAGCTAGTTCCAGTTCTGGGTCGTTTGCATTTTGTTGCTGTGTCCACATGGAGTTTCTTCATCCCACAGGGAGCTGACTGGGAACTGGGAATTTTCTGCAGTATGTGTGTGTGTGTGTGTGTGTGTGTGTGTATGTGTGTGTGTACCACCTGCGACACCAGTAAAATGGGTCAAAAAGACAAAAGAATGAATCAGCATAGTAAAAATCCTTCCTAAGTGCAAAGGGCAGACTGTGACATTCAGCAGGTTCAGAGCGCTGACTGTGATAAGCTGCTGGTTAGTGGAGATCCATCCGTCACCTCAGCAGCTTCACACCTGACCTGTGTGATCCACAGAGCTCCTGCTCTGGGCTCCGTCCAGCTCAGTTTACCTCTGAGTGTCTGGAGCCGTTTAAAGCTACCAGTTACAAATAACAACTTCAAGTAAATTACTTACCAAAGTGTTTGACATGCGTCACTCTGAGGTGGGCGTCACTGTGTTACCTCCAGTTCCAGCTCTACCACCACTGTGTCTGACTGGGAGACAAGCTGGGACCTGCTGTAGCATGTAACATGTAACATGTTGTGTGTGTGTGTGTGTGTGTGTGTGTGTTGCAGTGGAGCAGCCTCCAACCATCACCAGTCATTCAACTGGTCCCATCATCGTGTTGCCCTTTGACCCCAGCGTGACTGTCAGCTGTGAGGCTAAAGGGAACCCTCCTCCAGAGTAGGTGACACACCTCCACTGACAGGCTGGGTCTGGGTCTGGTCTGGTTCTGGACTGGGTCTGGTTATGGACTGGTTCTGGGCTGGTTCTGGACTGGTTTGGGGCTGGGTCTGGTTCTGGGCTGGTTCTGGACTGGTTCTGGGCTGGGGCTGGGCTAGTTCCATTATTGGATAGAACATGATCTGATTGGTTGATAGGTACAGATGGACCAAGGATGGCGAGGACTTCACCCCTCCAGCCCTCAGCACCTCCCCAGCAGCAGCTGGAAGCTTTACTCTTCCCAACAAGCAGCTGCTCCAGTTCCAGGGACGGTACCGGTGCTACGCCTCCAACATGCTGGGCACGGCTATGACGGAGGAGATCCAGCTGCTCGTCTCCAGTGAGTCTCATCACGGACGCTGGTCATCGGTGTGACCATGCCGACATGACGAGGTTTCTACTCTGATCACATCCTCAGGTGCCCCCAAGTTCCCTAAGGAGGAGTATCCTCCCACCGTGGTGAGGGAAGGGGAGCCCATCGTCCTGCAGTGTGACCCCCCGGAGGGCATCGCCCCTCGCCAGCTCTTCTGGATGACGATCGGTGAGAGAACTGCTCTCCTTCCTCTTCCTCTTGTTTCCTTCCTCTGTGGTTTGAAAGGAGCAGGAATAAACTCATAGGGCCTAATCTATTAAAGCTTTGCGTGTATAAAAATCTGCAAAAAAAATGACCAAGCTGACCAACTAACGGTGCGCACTGTGGACTGCGTCTTCAAAGAGAGGAGTACAGCATGCGCTGGACATTTAGCTCCTCGCCTTAATGCATATGCAACATGGGGCATTCCTGCTAGTGCATGTTAAACTGTCGTCTGAGAGGAAGGTGCAAATCCTCCAGTCCTACACACGATGGCTGCTGACACCGGAACCATGGACACAGATGCAGAAAATGATTCAGAGTTATTTTCTGTGAGCTGTTTATGGTGTGTTTTATTTTCATTCAAATAAAGAGAAAGGAAACAGGGAAATGAGATGTTACGCACGGCCAACATGATTAAACATATTTTCCAAGAATAAACAGAAGAAAATCTGAAATCCAATCAAAATATTTACAACCGCTGTCACTATGACGTCTCTGTGGCTCTATTTGTGCGGTTGTTTTTTTGCACCAAACACATAATCAACAGCACTATCATGCAGCGTGTGCACTGGTCCTGCGCTCTCTGGTCCTCCTGTCTTCCATCTCCCTCTCTCTCCTGCCTGCTCCTCTGCCTGCTCTTCTCTCTCCTGCCTGCTCCTCTGCCTGCTCCACTCCTCCCTGCCTGCTCCTCTGCCTGCTCCTCTCCACCCTGCCTGCTCCTCTCTCTCCTGCCTGCTCCTCTGCCTGCTCCACTCCTCCCTGCCTGCTCCTCTGCCTGCTCCTCTCTCTCCTGCCTGCTCCTCTGCCTGCTCCTCTCTCTCCTGCCTGCTCCTCTGCCTGCTCCTCTCTCTCCTGCCTGCTCCTCTGCCTGCTCCACTCCTCCCTGCCTGCTCCTCTGCCTGCTCCTCTCTCTCCTGCCTGCTCCTCTGCCTGCTCCACTCCTCTTTATTCTTGCGTTTTCCTCTGCACTCGCTGTGATGGAAAGAGGAGGAGGTGTGTGCCGAGCTTGGTCCCCCGTTACATTGACAGTCAAACTACCAAATAACACAAACACTGACCAAATAAGTGGGACTGAGAGTTCCTTTTCCAACTGGTTTTTGGCACTTATTGCAGTAGTAATTCAGTGAGTGGGTGAGTGAAAGAAAAGAGATAAAAGAAAAACAAAAAAGAAAGCCGTGCTATTGCTTTCTGACAGAATCGGTCCAGATAAGCATTTTAAAAGATTGTGACTTCTCCAGGCAGAGTCCAGCTTGAGGCGGTCATTACATTGCTACGCTACACTATGCTTCATGTTCATCAAATATATGAAAAAAAATAAAAAGATGTCTGAGGCTCTGCAAAGCTGCTTGTTTCTGCCCATAATGGCTTTTGTTCTCCCGTATGTCTTTGGACTTCCTCATTCATTGCACTTAACATTTTATGGTGTGGATGGCTGTCGCAGCATCGATCCCCTGACCACCGGCTCCCTCCCACTACCCCGTCACTGAAATGAACCCGGCACCACTGCCAGGGTGTTTATGTTTTCATTGTGTGACATAGCGGCTATTAAATAGCGCTATTAAACCGGCTCACTCATTTAGAGGCCGTTAAGACTCAAAACTTAGTTAATAAAAGCCGAACTTGTTGAGAACTTGTTGAATGGTCCTGAAACATCCTGGACGTGGAGCATCACTCCATAGGTGCAGCAGAGCTCCAGTTACCACTTAGTGAAGGAGAACAAGGAACCTGATCATCAGCCAATCAGAGTGAAGCCCCAAACTCCAATGAGCATTTTTGAAGTTGTGGTTTAGGAGATGTTGTGGAAAAATTCTTCATATGCCTGGGAAAATCAAAAAGCAAGACTGGAACAGGTACCAAGTGTTTATTCTCTGCAGAGAAGGAAGACAGCACTCTGACCACTGTCAGTGGACCAGAGGACTGCTTCCCTGAAGGACAGGTCACAATGCATTTTATCCTGACCTCCAGGAACACACCCCTAAGTGTGAAAACCATTTGGTCACAATAAACAAATAGAAGCTCAGCAAGTCTTTACAGCTGGTGTCCTGTGAGCAGGACCATCCATAGGCGCAACAATGAAGGTGTTAACAGCAGGGAGTGATCTTACAGTCAAGTTCTGGAGTCTTTGATGACTGCAGCACACAGAGTTCAGGCTACAACTGAATGAATACTGACATTAATCAAATGTTCCTAGATGCCTGCAAAATTTCCACCACAGAGAGAAGAAAAGATATAACGATGAAAGGAAAAGATAGAGATGGAGATAAGTTAAGCTGTCTCCTTTATGTCGCTGCAGGCTGTTTTTGGAAAATGTAAAAGCGTGTCCCTCTTTTACAGTGTTCCTCACACTGTCTGTGATGCATAGTCCAGGATCAAGTCCAGGTCTTTGTCTGTCTCTGTGGACTGTGAACGCCCTGGTGTGTCTGAGGTTTCCCCTCCTTACCTGTCAGTGGTTTCTGTGTGTGGTCCCTCCAACAAACTGCCTGAAGTCAGAGAGAAACATTGGAAGCCCCTGGAGGGGAACATGGTGGACATGTACTGCAGTGTTAGACCTGGTCTGTAGAATCAGGTCTGTAGGATCAGCTCCAGCATGGTCACAGAAGCTGCTCTGGGACAGAGGAAGACGTCTCAGTGACTGGGACAGCTGGGACAGCTGGGAGAGCACTGACCCATCACTAGCACGGTGTGACTGCTCAGTGTCTCCTCCTCCTCATGAGGTCGATGTTGAAACCATCTCCACTTGTTTCATTCTGGAAGCTTCTGAGAGGCTTTGTGCAGTTAGTGCTGACCCATCACCGTTCTCTCCTGCAGACCTGCAGCACATCGAGCTGGATGAGCGAGTTTCCATGGGCATCGATGGAAACCTGTACTTCGCCCACGCCGTGAAGAACGACAGTCGGCCGGACTACTGCTGCATCGCCAACTTCCAGAGAATACGCACCATCAGGCAGAAGCCACCCATGGCCCTGGAGGTCAAGAGCTGTACGTAGCTAGGCCAGTCAGACCACTAAGCTGGACCTGACTGGAACATCAGCCTGAACCTAAGCTTGACCTGACTGGACCTGACTGGACCTCAGCTGGAACCTCAGCTTGACCTGACTGGACCTGACTAGACCTGACTGGACCTGATTGGACCTGGTTGGACCTCAGCTGGAACCTCAGCTTGACCTGACTGGACCTGACTGGACCTGACTGGACCTCAGCTGGAACCTCAGCTTGACCTGACTGGACCTGACTGGATCTCAGCTGGAACCACAGCTTGACCTGACTGGACCTGACTGGATCTCAGCTGGAACCTCAGTTCAACCTGACTGGACCTGACTGGACCTGTCTGGACCTTAACTGGAACCTCAGCTTGACCTGACTGGACCTGACTGGACCTCAGCTGGAACCTCAGCTTGACCTGACTGGACCTGATTGGACCTGGTTGGACCTCAGCTGGAACCTCAGCTTGACCTGACTGGACCTGACTGGACCTCAGCTGGAACCTCAGCTTGACCTGACTGGACCTGACTGGATCTCAGCTGGAACCACAGCTTGACCTGACTGGACCTGACTGGACCTCAGCTGGAACCTCAGCTTGACCTGACTGGACCTGACTGGATCTCAGCTGGAACCACAGCTTGACCTGACTGGACCTGACTGGATCTCAGCTGGAACCTCAGTTCAACCTGACTGGACCTGACTGGACCTGACTGGACCTTAACTGGAACCTCAGCTTGACCTGACTGGACCTGACTGGACCTCAGCTGGAACCTCAGTTCAACCTGACTGGACCTGACTGGACCTTAACTGGAACCTCAGCTTGACCTGACTGGACCTGACTGGATCTCAGCTGGAACCTCAGCTTGACCTGACTGGACCTGACTGGATCTCAGCCGGTCTGAGGGGCTGGACCACAGAGGGTCATGTCAGGGTACGTCTCAGCTCAGGCTAAGGCTCAGACTCACTCTGCTCTGTCTCTCTCTCTGTCTGTTTCTCTCTCTCTCTGTCTCTCTCTCTCTCTGCCTCTGTCTGTCTCTTTGTGTCTCTGTCTGTCTCTCTCTCTCTGTCTCTGTCTCTGTTCCAGGGAAGGAAGAGGACTCTGCTGACAGTGAAGATGTCAGTAAGTGGTTCCAAACATTAATCACTGCACAGCTCATATGATGTGATGTGAAGGCTCAGAAAGCTGCAGAGGAAGATGACGAAGGTGATGACGATGATGAAGATGATTGTGTGACTGAGTGTGATTATGCACTCTGCTGTGGACAGCCCCCCCGCTGAGGAAGCCCAGCTTGCTGCTGCCCTCTGGTGTCCAGACAGAGAAGGTGCTGCTGAAGGGACAGAGCCTGGAGCTGGAGTGTATCCCAGGAGGCTAGTGAGTCCACCCTGACGCCATCATAACAATGTCATTAATATTAATAGTCATAGTAATAGTAGTATTATTAGTAGTAGTATTAATAATAACATGTATAAGAACAACATCAGCAAGACTACTACTACTAATGATGATGATAATAATGACAAGAATAATAAAAGTAGTAATCCAATCAGAGGATTGTAGAATAGACTCTGAGGCTCAGATGAGCCAGAGCTCATTGCTTCTCATAGCTTGTTTGTTACCAGAGAGTCTCCAGGTGTCCTTCTCAAACCTGAACAAACAGTGACTCACATGTTGCAGCCCGACTCCGACAGTCACATGGAAGAAAATGGGAGATAAGCAGCTTCCTGATTGGGTCAAGACGAGCAACTTTGGGAAGCAGCTCGTTATTCCTGCAGTGGAGGAGAGAGACGCAGGGAAATACATGTGCACAGCCACAAACTCAGCAGGAGGAGCCGTCCACTATTTCGACATCATAGTAGAAGGTAGGTGAGCATCAGGAGCATGCAGGTCTGCGTCCTCCTCAGCCTGACCTCGTCTCCTCCTGCTGCAGAGCCTCCTCGCTGGCTGCCGGTGCCTGCGCAGGCACACGTCGCTGTGATCGGCTCCAATGTTCTCATCAGGTGCTCGGTGAGCGGGAGGCCAGCCCCAGATATCACCTGGAGGAAGAACGGGGAGCCGCTCAGAGGTGGGGGCCGCTCATGTGACCTGTGATTCTGTTGCAGAGTTGAGTCTGTCTGTATGAGATGTTTCCTCTGGGACTGGAGCGACCTTCCCTGATGCAGAGATGTCTGGGTCACTCTCATCTCTGGGTATTATAATAAAAGATGGAGATAAACCTTTTTTTGTCCGTACAATGGAAATTTGGTCCGCATAATCTGCCAGATGTCTCTCCCCAAGACACAGTAAATTACAATAAATAATTTTAAAATTCTATCAAGGTTAGTCTGTAATCTGTTTAAAACGTTCAGTTGGTCTCCTCTGGCTTAGGAGTGTGAAGGAGTGTGGCACAAGGGAGTTTTTGTATCTGTTCCTTCTGTGACAAGGCATTCTGTAGCGCCTCCAGAAGGCAGAAGCTCAAGCTCACTGGTCACCACATGAGCTGGGTCCATAGATTTGTTGTCAGCAAGTTGTACAGCCTGGTTCTTACAGAGTTCAGTGAATTTGTTCTTCAGAGTGGCCCACAAACTTGGAGCAGATGTTAAGAAGCCTCAGTATCCTATTTATCAGGTAAGGCCATGGAAGCACACTGAGCTACCATACAACAGTGCACTTTGAACTGGTCCAGGATAGCTGCACCGGCTCCGTATGTTCAAAGTCTCCTCAGAAAGAAGATTCTTTTCTGTAACTTGCAGCACAGGTAGTCCACATGGGCAAGTCAGGAGAGGCCGCTGCCCACTCACACCCCTAAATATTTAAAGGATTCATTTAATGACTTCCTGGTGTATAACTGGAGCAATAGTGAGTTGAGGTTGGCCAAAGATGATCTACTCAGTCTTTGTTGAGTTTAAGATGAGCACATTCTGGTCTCACCACTTGACCAAGCTCATGGTACAGTCATGTACCATGTACCATGTACCAACAGTCATGGTACAGACCTGGTTGATCCTTCTCTGGTAACAGTGCTACAATGCTGTGTCGTTAGAGAATTTAATAAGATAATGGTTTGGCACCTCTATGACTCAATCATTGGCGTGGATGGTAAGGGGAACCCACACAACCCTGTGGGACCCCACAGCTTGTACTGATCATTTTTTAACATACTGAATGCAGAGGAAAAGTCAATATGAGCTTCATGAGCCTTTGTTTGGTGCAGCCAGATGTTTTGACACCAGATGGATGAGCGTGACCAGCACGTCCTCTGTGCTCCTCTTCTGTTTGTGTGCAAACTGATAGGGATCCAATTTATCCTGCACTGACTGTGTAAGTAAGGGTGTGACGATCTTTTCAAGTGACTTAAGTAAGATTGATGTCAAAGCCACAGGTCCCAGTCATTACATTCTCCAGGACAGACTTTCTTTGGGAGTGGAATTAGCTGTGATGTTTACCAGGCTGTGGGGACATTATGTGTGTCCAGTGACTGCTGCTATGCGATAGCAAGCTCCTCACAGAAAGTGAGAACTAATGTTGTCTGGTCCAGAAGTCTTCTATGCATTGAGATGTCTAAAAGTTCTGGCTGCTTGTGTCACTGAGGTTACTACTGCATCCTCAGGCTGTGCTGGGACAGAGCTCAGAACGTCCCTGCAGCTCCTCCCGCTCCCCGGGGTTTTAACCTGAGAGGAAAAGGTGTTGAGTTCCCTGCGGTAGACAACTCATCCTGTTCGTGGTCCCTCTGACATCCCAGCCAAGGTTTCATAGTACTCCACAGTCTCCTGAGGTCTTTTTCTGTAGGTTTCTTTCTCTTCAGTTTGGTTTTATATGTGGGGGTAAGATGCACCACACTGTGATCAGAATTGGAGATTGGTGGTTTATCTGGACTGATATGCTGTCTTGATGCTTACATGTTTGCATCTATCTAGTACGTTTTCTTTTCTTGTATTACATTTTAACCACCTGATCAAAACCTGGCAAGACTTTGACTAGATTACATGTACTTAGATCTCCAAGGACAGAGGTAGGGGCAACAGGAAACTGAGGCAGGTGCCACATACAGAATAAATAGCAGGATACAACAAATGGTAGACAACAGGTAGAATGGTCTTAGTCCAAGTGCCAACATTTCAAAGTCACCATTGTATACGGTGTGTTTGACTGAGAACTGGTGACACCACCGTTCATTAATGTATGCACACTGGCCCCCTCCCTTGCTCTTCCCTGAGCTGCCAGTCCTGTCAGCCTGAATGAGCCAAAACTGCCTATGCTGAACAACATGTCTGGGACTTCTGGGTGGAGCCAGGTTTCAGTGAGACACAGAAGAGCAGCCTCTTGCACCTTGCACGAATCCTGAACTCGTCAGTTTATTTTGGATGGAGCGGACATTGGCCAGGATCAGGATGCTGGCCCACTTCCCTGGCTTCCTGTCGCGGGTGCAGGGTGTCAGACTCCTGCCAGCGCGCTGCCTCCCGGGGTCGAGCACAGTTCTTGGGGATAAAATCCAGCAGACCATCGGGAGGTTGCACCAGTTTAGTGGTGGTAGTAATCCGTGTGGCCACGTTCAGCCACGCTGTGTGACTGCCAACACAAAGCGTTTGATTCACACAGTCCACGAGTTAAAACGAAGATAAGTGACATTCTCTGGAATATTTTAACACATTAAAGTCGACATTAAAAACAAATGTTTCTGTGTGACTTAAGCATGTGAACAAAAACACGTAAACAAACTTGCAAATACATGAGACAGAACAGTGGCATGACGCATATATATATATATATATATAAAAACATGTATAAAAGTTGAATATATTAATGTTAAAAGTAAAAGTAATGTTCTTATTCTTAATGGTTAATTCCCATCAAAGTGTTAAAGTGTAAGTACTCAAGAGCAATTCTGTGTTTGTCTACAGCTTTACAACCACAAAGATCATATTCTAGAAATGTTACCATCAGATGACGATGAGCGTGAGAGTGATTCATCTGGTTTCTTAAACTGTTTACGACGACCTTTAAACTACAAGCATCAAACGTCACCGATCACCCCAGCCTGTCTGCTTAAAGAAAGACTTCAACCATAGACTGACGCTCACTCTGGTGTTCGTCTAGGTCTAGGAGCAGGTTGTGATGGAGAGCTACCTAGTGATTCTGATGGTGTGTGTGTGTGTGTGTGTGTGTGTGTGTGTGTGTGTGTGTCAGGTGACCTCCGGACCACCCAGCAGGTGCTGGATGACCTGCTGGTGCTGGGGGACGCTCAGCCTGAGGACAGTGGAGTTTACCAGTGTGAAGCCTCCAACACTCATGGCAGCATCACCACCAACGTCCTCGTCATGGTTCTGAGTGAGTGAGTGAGTGTGTGTGTGAGTGTGTGTGTGAGTGTGAGTGTGTGTGTGTGTGTGTGTGTGTGTGTGTGTGTGTGTGTGTGTGTGTGTGTGTGTGTGTGTGTGATCCTTCACATTCAGGATCCGTCAGGTTTCCCTCGGTGGGGTGGTGCCTACGTTGAGTCACGTCTCCTCTGGTCTCAGATGTTGCTCCTCGGATCTTAACGCTGGACTTGGTGGAGTACGCGGTGGTGGAGGGGGGAGACGTGGTCCTGAGCTGCAGCGTGTTCAGCTCTCCTCCAGCTGCTCTCTCCTGGTAAGAGCTGATCTAGGAGCAGCTGTGAGATGTTGTGACACACTGGTCAGACTGAGGAGGCTGCTGCAGACTCACTGCTGACACTCACATCTGCTCCATGAGACCATCTTCTGTCTGGAAGACCTCACTAAACCTCAGGATACCCTTCTGTAGCTCTGTAGCTTTGTCGCTCTGTGGTTGTCCAGCTCTGTAGCTCTGTAGTTCTGTGGCTCTGCAGCTAAAGGGAAATAGAATCTCAGACCATCCATGTGAGTGCAAGAACAGATCCAGTCTCGTGTGTTTCATATCTTGAAAGGAGTCAGTAGCTGAACTGTGAGAACTCATAGTTCTTAAGATGACAGACTGAATGCTGTCTGCCTGAATGGATTCATTCATTTGACACTTCAGCTCCTGAAACCTTCAACAATGTGTTTTATCTAAAGGGAGGATGTCTGTGGACAGTATGAACATGAAGGTAATATAAGAAATAATATGTACTAATGTTTGCTAAAAGTTGTGTGAACTGCCCCCCCCAGGTCCAAGCATGGCAGTTCAGAGGAGCTGGGGGAGGGGCGTGTGCTGTCCCTCCAGGACGGATCTCTGCAGATCGTCAGAGCTCAGAAGAACGACAGCGGAGCGTACGTGTGTGAGGCCTCCAACACGGAGGGGAGGTCAGCCATCACCGCTGTGCTGGACGTCAAAGGTCCGTCTGTCTCTGTGTGCGTCTCTGTCCAGACCAGACACCACTCACACTTCACAGCTCAGAGCAAGGAAGGAAAAGCCATGGGGGGCCGTTTGAGCAGTGAATCATACTTGCTCACACATATGACATCATAGTCTCACAAGTATATTTCTCTTTATGAGACGATCTAGTAATGTTTGTGAAAGTTTAGTAGTATGCGTGAGAAGGTATAGAAGAGAGAATGTGTGTGTGAATTTGAGTAACTGTACTAGTGTGTGTGGGTGAGTTTGATTGGAACGGAAGCGCGTGTGATTTCCCAGTTGCTGATAGGTTGTCCCTGTGATTGGATGGATATGACCGACTGGAGCTGTTTGTGAGAGAGTATAGTAGCGTGTGTGTGAGGGTATGATGTTTTATGTGCAATTAAGTATGATTTACTGCTCAAATGGCCTCCCATAAGAATCTCTGTTTCTGCTCATTCTGTGAAGCTGGTAAACATCTCAGTATAAATGTATAAAACAACTCTTCACTGATGCTGAAGAAGATGCAGCATGAAGAATAACAATAACAATATTCACTGCTGCATTCTCCTGGGAGACATCTCTCACATGGGTCATGGGCGGACCTGAGGACTGTGGCAGGAGCTGATTCTGCGGCTGTCGATGTCGCTGCTTTAATCTGATCTTTTATCTGTTGGTTCATTTTGTTATGACCACTTGGCTCAAAGTGGAGACAATATAAGGGAGACTACACTGAACTACACTGAATTCACAAAGATATATATTTGGGTAAAATGCATACCAAAAGCAGTCAGTGAAGGTACTTGGTGTGGAGTGAAGTGTGGTGCATTAAAGGAGAGAAGGAAAGGGACCAGACCTGCCGGGGCCGAGCCAGGGCGTGTGAGACCCCACAGGGGTGTTTAACCCCCCCCCACTGGGCCCGCCTCAGCCAGCCCATTGGCCACCGTGACCAGCCGCCAAGTGAGCAGCTCCCCCTGCAGTCTTGGAGCTGGTAGACCGGCCAAACACTGTGTGATGGACAAGGGAGGAATGAGGGACCACAGCACAGCCAGGCTGGGCCCAACAGTTGAACCTGCTTCTTTCAGATCCCACAGAGATCGTGGCTCCTCCTGAGGACGTGCAGGTGGTCAGGGGGACCACGGCTCAGCTGCGCTGTCAGGCCCAGTATGACCCCAGTCTGCAGGAGACCTTCCAGCTGCTGTGGAGGAAGGACGGCCAGGAGATCTTGTTCTCCCTGGAGAACTCAAGGTACTGCTGCTTCAGAGCATCTCAGGGTCCAGGTGGTGTCTCTCTGCTTCTCAGGAGATCAAACACATGGAGCTGCCTCAACAAGTCATTTATTGCTCGATCATGTTAAGTTCAACTGGAAACAGCTCTGTAAACATCTGGCACGTCTGAACTATTACTGTCTGTATTCTTCTCTGGCTGCATGAATACGCTGTATGTGGAAACACATTCACACACATGAATCGTGTTCTATGACTTTGCGATTCTGGGCTTGACTTTCTCCTCCCCTCTGTATGTTTGTACTTATTTGTTGTGTACTGTTGTATTCCGCCTCATTTTGATGTTCTGTGAATGTTCTGCATGAACAAACTCAAAATCATTGTTTCCTTATTATTTACTTTAAACATGCCCCACTAACAGACCTGCCTCCATGTCCAGACACTCTGTGGAGGACGACCTGCTGCAGATCATGAATCTGGAGCTGAGTGATGAGGGACTCTACACGTGTGTGGCCAGGACCAACCTGGACGAGGACAAGGCCACGGCTCTGCTCACGGTGCTGGGTGAGAGGAGGCAGCAGAGAAAGAGAGAATGAGAAGGTTCATGTCTAACTTCCAGCACTTATCCATGAGGTTTGTGCTGCAGATGTTCCAGATGCTCCAGGAAATGTGGAGATTTCTGAACTCGAGAACCCAAGGAACATCCAGCTCTCCTGGGAGCCCGGGAACGACCACAACAGCTCCATCACAGGTGGAGTTAACACAGTGTGTGTGTGTGTGTGTGTGTGTGTGTGTGTGTGTGTGTGTGTGTGTGTGTGTGTGTGTGTGTGTGTGTGTGTGTATGTGTATGTGTGTGTGGTGCCTTCACGTTGGATGTTTACTGCACTGATCAGAGATGAGAGGAAACTCCCTGAGGAGACTCTTCTGTTGGACTGGGACCTGTTGTCTGTGTCAGTGGTGTTCATCAAGGACTGTCTGCTTTACTGTTGACTAAACCCTCAGCCGTTCACAGGCCTCAGACACACATGAACCAGACTCATTCTTTTACATTCATGTGTTGCTCCGCTGATGGAAACATCTGCCAGCGAGGAGCAGAGGAGGCAGCAGCACAGAGACGTCTGCCCAGAAGCTCTGGTCGCTTCCTGACACTCAAACGAGCAGTTATTGTTTCCTTGCTTTGACTGAGGCAGAAGAATTAGATAATGAAGACAACTTTGTGACCTGACAACAGGTCACAATGTGTGTCACAACACATTGTGACCTGTTAAACTGATGGTGAAACAAGCAATTTGTTGTTTACTTGTTGCTTTTAGAGAAACATGATCGTCAGGGGACTTGTGGCCTTCACTCAGCTTTGGATTTGGCTCCTACCCTCAGAAACAATGACAGGATCACCACCTTCCTCTCACTGCTTCATTATTTTGATTATTGTACAAATACATAAACTGTTACGTGGAACGCTCCGGTAAAGCTGTGCAGTGAACTGATTGCTGCTTTTAATTAAATCAGAGAGAAACACATTTGGCAGCAGTAGTAGCCTTCTACTGTTTTTAGAAGTAGATGGAGAAAGACGCTCAGCCAGCTTCTCCCTGTGATCTATTGACTCTGAGGTTGGAGTAGAATTACAGAAGAACCAATAGTCTCTTTATTCAGTTTCAGCAACTTTTCAGGTGTCAGGTGAAGCAGTAAAAGTATCAACTGTGAGCTCACTGCTGTGGTATGTGTGTGTGTGTGTGTGTGTGTGTGTGTGTGTGTGTGTGTGTGTGTGTGTGTGTGTGTGTGTGTGTGTGTGTGTGTGTGTGTGTGTGTGTGTGTGTGTGTGTGTCAGAGTTTGTGGTGGAGTTCGAGGAGAGCCAATGGGAGCCCGGCAGGTGGAGGGAGCTGCAGAAGGTCCCAGGTAACCATGCAGCAGTGGAGCTGCAGCTGCACGGTCACCTCAGCTACCAGTTCAGAGTGTACGCTGTGAACGCTGTGGGCCCCGGGCCCCCCAGCCCCCCCACACACACACACCGGACGCCCCCTGCTGGTGAGACTCTGGCCCCCTGATGGACGAGTGCTACAGCAGATTTGTTGACATGTCAGATGTTATTCAAGGAGATGTAGGATGAAGAAGTGTAGAAAACAACCCTTTAAAGATTCTACATGTTGAAACTACATGTGAAACTGTAAAACTGAGAGACAAAGTTAATAAACTTGAGAAAAAGCAAGTAAACGCAAAGAAAGAGCAAGTATAAGAAGATCCAGTGACATATTTCCTTTTACATGTCTGGGATGTGATGTTTTTTATCTTTGATTGGACTGCAGAATGAATCCAAGGAACAGATCCAGAACAGAACAGAACAGAACCATCTTTTGATTTTATATTTTCATGTCTAATGTCTTGTGTAAGGTGCTCTACTAATTAACTTGTGAAATCACTGCTGAACAGTAAGTAATGACAGTTCTGAAATGTACAACGATCCAACTTGTCGTACAGCTCCTGACAGGAACCCAGAAGACATCAGGATTCATGGTCATCTTCCTCACCAGATGGACATCAGCTGGAGAGTGAGTGTCTGAGCACATTCATCAGAATGTGTCAACGAATAGAGATGCCCTTCATGCCTCATGTCTCTATGTGCTCCCTGTGTCTGCTGCAGCCGCTGCAGCCCCTGGAGCACAACGGGCCGGGGCTGGAGTACAAGGTGAGCTACCGGAGGCTGGGGCTGGACGACGTCTGGACGGAGCATCTGGAGAAACGACACTCGTTCATGGTGAAGAACACGTCCACCTTTGTCCCATACGAGGTGAAGATCCAGAGCAGGAACAGCCACGGCTGGGGCCCAGAGCCCCGCACGCTGACCGGCTACTCTGGGGAGGACGGTGAGTCCCACCTGTCTGGACCAGAACTACTTCCTGTTTGTCGGTGACTCGCTTCCTGCCTCCATCGAAGCAGCTCAGTCTCACTGTGACGTCTCTGTCGCTGCGCTGGCTGCTCGCTGCAGTCGTCCTCTGGCACTGTCAGCGGGATAACGTGTCAGGTTCAGTTCCTTCCTTCCTCTCGCCCTGGCTTTGACCTTTGACCCCTGCAGGTGCAGGAGTGACTCCTCCTGGAACCAGTAGAGCACCAGTAGGAACCAGTGTAGAGCACAGTCTTGTCAAGTCTCCAGCTCTGCCTCAGATGCTGGTGGAGGTTTGACAGATGTTTGATATGGCGAGCTTCTGCTGTCTGTCCCTCTGTACACAAAGACAGGCTGAAGCTGTTTGTTTTGAAGCTCTGCAAACAGAGACAGGCTGAAGCTGTTTGTTATGAAGCTCTGCAAACAGAGACAGGCTGAAGCTGTTTGTTATGAAGCTCTGCAAACAGAGACAGGCTGAAGCTGTTTGTTATGAAGCTCTGCAAATAGAGACAGGCTGAAGCTGTTTGTTTTGAAGCTCTGCAAACAGAGACAGGCTGAAGCTGTTTGTTATGAAGCTCTGCAAACAGAGACAGGCAGAAGCTGTTTGTTATGAAGCTCTGCAAACAGGGACAGGCTGAAGCTGTTTGTTATGAAGCTCTACAAAAAGAGACAGGCTGAAGCTGTTTGTTATGAAGCTCTGCAAACAGGGACAGGCTGAAGCTGTTTGTTATGAAGCTCTGCAAACAGAGACAGGCTGAAGCATCTGAAGCTAGAGAGAAGCTGCTCTGCACAGTCACACTGATCTGTTAGAAACAGTTTACCTCTTCACAACAACACATCATTGCTCTAAACAAACAAGCAGTTCAGACCAGTTAGGATGCTGCTCCTCCTGCTTCTTTGTCTGTCTTTGTATGTGTTTCATGTGATGTTCAGAGTCTTTCTGCTCCTGACCCCGCTCTGCTGCTGCTGCTGTTGTTGTTGCTGTTATTGTTGTTGTTGTTGTCGTTGCTGCAGCTGCTGCTGTCTCTCCTGACCCCTCCCTGGGCCCCTGTTCCATAAAGCAGGCTCATGAGTTAAGCCAGGCTTATTTTCCTGGGAATTTGGTTTCATAAAGCAGGTTTAAGGTAGTTCAAACTAATGCTCTGGTACCAGCTCTACTCGGCTGGGCTCAGTTCGGCTCAGCCCGGTTTGGCTGGGCTGGGCTGAGCTGGGCTGGGCTGGGCTGGGCTGGGCCTGAGTGCGTTTCCATTACAGATAGAACCGGATTGTGAGTGTGAGCTCTTTGCGTATTGCCGTGTCAAGCTCTGGTTCGCATCAGCAGCCAGACAGACGTGTCTGCACCTCCTCTACCGACCGAGCTGTCGCCCTGCGCTTCGTCGTTGTTCCCAAAACAAGCGAGAACTGAAGAGGAGGCATTTGTTTTTTAAACAAGCTGTGACCAATCAAATGCTGCATTTCCACTCCTGGTTCTCACTGCGTCACCCCTGCTGGTCCCAGCAGCCATGCTCTGGATTGGGGGAGCGCTGCCTCAATGCAGGCCCCCCCAGCAGTGTGTGCAGTGTTTGCCCTATCATGGAATTACACCAATGACTTTTTATAGCCAGAAGAATTTAAGTTTCATTTTTGATTACATCCACGGAGCAGTCCGCCCCCTCTATGGAACCACTCATTTGTTAGGCTTATCCAAGTCAGGTGTTGCACGTTAAGCTCTGCTTTTCTAAGCCTGCTTTATGGAACGGACCCCAGATCCCACCTTGCTGTAGTTATTGTTGTGATTGTTGTTGTTGTTGTGGTCTCTCCTGACCCCGCCCTGCCTGCTCCTCAGTGCCGTCGGCGGCTCCCCAGGACGTGGCGGTGGAGCTGCTGAACTCCACCGTCCTCAGGGTGAGCTGGACTCCTGTCCCAGCCTCGACGGTCCGCGGGCACCTGGGCGGATACCAGGTGGGTTCACAGCTTCCTCTACTGGAAGCTCCCACAACAACAAGGCCTTCACACAGGAAAACCAAGGGGGCGTTTTATGTCAGGTCCACGTGTGTGCAGGTCCAGACACATCCTCATTCTATAAGTTACAGATCATAGAACTATAAATCTGTACATCTTAAGCTGAATGAATCTGGAAGAGCCGGAACATGAGGATGTCAATATGACACGATTCGCTGTAAAGGGCCTCACCGCTCTGAGGTGAAGTTCCATAGCTTCTATGTTAATGCTTAGCCTTTGATTATCAATAATCATAATAATAACACAGTTCAGTCTTTACTCTAACATGAAGTTATTGAGAGGTACTGGGATCACAGTCATTATTTCTACAGTCAGAAATAATAAAATGATCACATCTGGTGGAATTCCATGCTGTACAAATGCTGTTGAAGCTAAAAAAAAATCAACTGATGGGAAATATTCAGAAATGATTCAGTGAAAGGCAAGGGAGCTAAAATCTGAGGTGAGTTTCAAACTGTTCTCTGAAAAGGACAAGCAGAAGAGATTTAGTTTCTGTTTGTGAGCTGAGGCTCTGGAACAGAGTGACCTCAAGAACCGTCCAATACAAAACCTTCGAAAAAACCCTCCAGAGGCAAAACATCAGCAATAAAATGCGTGAATAAGATGTGAATAAGAGGGTGTGTGTGTGTGTGTGTGCGTGTGATAATTGTGTAATGGTAGTTTTAGTTTCAAATCAAGATAAGCTAAGCGCAAGTTTCTTCACACAGCATCTCAGTGCTTGACTCTGCTCCCTGGGTCTCAGGTCCGCTGGCTGAGGAGTCGCAGTCTCCTGACCCCCAACAGGACTCTGGACGAGCGCCGGTCCCTGTCCTTCCTGGGGGGGCGGAGCCACGGCATCGTTCCAGGCCTGGAGCCGTTCTCTGAGTACCAGCTGACCGTCAACGTGTTCAACAAGAAGGGAAACG
>CM055193.1:1555370-1625370 GCA_029224185.1 Karalla daura | reverse complement strand
ACTTTAAATAAAGTTGAGGTAGAAGTTGTAGTTGTGCTGAGGCAGAATGGAACCATCCTCGTTTTCATCTTTTGAAGCAGTTTGAGAGGTGCTGCTCTGTCATCAGGACCCTCACTGCTTTTTCCACATCTTGTTGCTTTTCTCTCTGGTTTCTTTCAGCTGGTCCATTTGCTCCTCTCTCACTCACCTCCTCCTCCTCCTTTCATCAACTTGTTTACAGCCTCCCTCCTGGTCGGCTGTGTCCTAACCCTTTCATCTCGCCTCCTCTCTATTTAATATATTCCTGCTCACCTGTCACCGCATCTCTGCTCCATTCACTCTGGCTGCAGCAGCTCCACATCTCTTCATGTCCTCCTCCCTCGGCCATTGACCCTCATTACAGCAGCATTAACATGGAGCGGAGCTGGGAGCTGCTGTCTGACCTGACGTCTCTTTCTGCTGTAGTTAATGAGACCACGCTGGAGGTGCTCCACTCCCAGCAGCTCAACGTCAGTGCTGCAGACACCACCCAGTGGCGCCTGAGGGACCTGGAGGAAGGAAGTCTGTACCGCATCCTGCTCAGTGCCTGCACCGGCGCCGGCTGCGGACCCGAGCAGGTCCTGGAGACCAGAACCATCGCTGAAGCTCGTAAGTAAAGAAATCAGTCAAACTAGCAGACTTCACGAGACACAGCTTTAAAATGTATAGAAGGTCCCACATGACACCACCAGGTGTGTCTCTATCTCCCATAGTGATTCAAAGTGACTCAACCCTGAAGGTTTCAATAATCCCGGAGATAGCAGCTCCATGAGAACCTCTCAGGTGTCTTTGAGCACAGCTCCTCTCCTGAGCTGCTCCTCCAGACGTGTCCATCTAGAAGCTGATCTCAAAGTGTGATGGAAACACTTTGTTCACATCTCCAGGTCACGTGACCTGACGTAGGGGTCACATGACCAGTTCCCTTCAGACCAGATGGACAGAGGAGGAGACTCAACTGTTTCTACATCTGATTCAAAGATCTAAGAAAACTATGTTCTGGACGTCCATCTTCCTCAGAGTGGAGGACCAGGACCACATGGTACCAGGGTTATTATGGGATGGAGCAGGACCACATGGTACCAGGGTTATTATGGGATGGAGCAGGACCACATGGTACCAGGGTTATTATGGGATGGAGCAGGACCACATGGTACCAGGGTTATTATGGGATGGAGCAGGACCACATGGTACCAGGGTTATTATGGGATGGAGCAGGAACACACTCGACCTGGAGGTCATGGAGACACCTTCTGTGGAAACCCCAGAAGGTAGATGTTGGAGGTTCTCTGATCTGAAGCAGGGATTTGTGTCTTCACGTCAGTCTCTGTGTCAGTCTCTGATCTTCAGCTGTTGGACAGTTTGGTCTGGAACCCTCTGGAGGTTTTAATTAAGGCAAATGGACGTTTTCAGAGAAGATGCTGGGGCTAATGTGCCTGATTTAAAACCAGAGAGCTGCGAGAATAATGTCTATTCTCCAAATGCTTCTTTCGAATGGAATTTGGAATTGTTTGTCTTTGTTCACCTCGCTGAGCTAAACTAACATAATGAGCAACTGCAGATTCCTTTGTTAAGGGCCTTCCAGATAGACTGCGGCAGGCGCAGCCAGCGGCCGGCAAACCCATTCATTGTGTATGTGGTACCACGGCGCAGGAGTTGAGTTGAGTTGTCCAACAGGAGAGAGGTTCCAGAACTCTGCTCTCACTGCTCCCAGTAGAGAGGAGCAGCCCTCAGAACAACATGTCAGGATGAACGGAGCTGCTCCTCCTTCATGGACTCTGGTTCGCTTCATAAACGCGACTTGACTTGAACCGAGGTGCAGCTGTGTCGTCACCACGACCTGTGGTCGCTCTGAATATCTTATTAATATCTTATTATATCTGTTATCTATTCATGAGAAGAACCTGCACCCCAACAACAACACACACAGGCTTATACCTGCGCATATGTGTGTGTGTGTGTGTGTGTGTGTGTGTGTGTGTGTGTGTGTGTGCCTATAAATTGGAAAGCTGCCTTTCCATATAACATAATCTTTCCACATATCTGTAATCTGCTGCTCTATTTGATTTTCTTTTCATCTCTCTGAAGATTTGACCTCGACTCCAGCTGTGGCTCCACAGAGCAGTACGTATGTCTGCAGACAGACGGATGCATAGGTGGATAGATAGATAGATCGATCGATAGATAGATAGATAGATAGATAGATAGATAGATAGATAGATAGATAGATAGATAGATAGATAGATAGATAGATAGATAGATAGATAGATAGATAGATAGATAGATAGATAGATAGATAGATAGATAGATAGATAGATAGATAGATAGATAGATAGATAGATAGATAGATGGATCCTGAACATCAGGAATGTTTTTCTGGCCATCCAGATGTGAGAGCCTTACAGCTGCTTTTCTTCTCTTCTTCTCTGCTTGTCTCGTGGAGTGTCGTCTAACATCTGAGGCGTCTCTTTTATTTCAGACCACAACTGCTCAGTGTTCTTATCCAGCTCTCCCCCTGGCACTTCTCCTCCTCCTCTAGGTACACAGCTCCCTCTCTCTCTCTCTCCCTCTCTCTCTCTCTCTCTCTCTCTCTCTCTCTCTCTCTCTCTCTCTCTCTCTCTCTCTCTCTCTCTCTCTCTCTCGCACACACACACACACACACACACACACACACACACACACACTGTCTCTCCTCTGTGAGCTCGTCTCATCTACCTGTGCCATCAGTGAGACTGGAGACGCGTCGTCTTTTCAGTCTGTTCTCATATTGGCTGCACGTGGGGGGCGTCACGAAATGCCAGCTTTGCTTGGAGACAGAAAAGATGAGGTGTCAGTCACACCCTCCATCTCTGTATCTGCCAGTTATGAGCCTAAACCCAGCTCCACTCCATTAAGTCTGAGACCCAGCGCAGCCTTTTGAACTGTCGTCTTGAAGGGTTCCTCTCTGCTCGGCTGCTCTGCAGCTGCAGGGATCCTGCTTGCCTCTCCTAATCCTCTTTTCCTGCTTCTTTCTCCTTTTCTCTCTGCCTGTCTGTGTTTTCCTTCCCTCCATATTTCCTCCTCCTCTCTCCTCTCTCTTTATCAGTTCCCGTCCTGTTGAACATAAGCTCCAATGTGAATGACACATCTGCCAGAATCAGCTGGACTGCCAGAGAGGAGCAGCAGGACACGCAGCTTTACGTGGCTTATATGAATAACCGTAAGCTACTTTCCTGTCGCCGCCTCGCTCGCCTCTTCCAGGACTTTAGGGTGGTGTCATGTTTACCAGTAGCTGGGAGCTTCTACATAAACACCTCAAACTGTATTGTGAGCTTAAAGCTGCACAGCTGCTTCCATCGTCTGCATGAGGCCTCCGGATGCATTAAGAAGTATTTTATATTTAGATGTATTTGCCGTCCTGAGCAGTGTTTATCACTGGCTATCAGCTCATTCTGTTCTCTGTTTGCTCACGTGGACGTGAACTTGCTGCTTGTGCACTTCCTGTGCCTGGTGTAGGTGATGGTAACTGGAGGATTTCAGAGGCTGTAAACACGTCTCAGAGTTTCTACGTAATCAGTGGGCTCGTTCCCCGGACCGCGTACACCGTGCGCCTCCTCAACAAGAGGCTGCTCCATAACGCGAGCATGTTCGAGGAGGTATTCCAGACTGCAGGTGAGAGCAGCCGAACCACCTCCAGCCACTTCAAACACCTGAAGCTGATGTGCTGGATGTGGCCGATGTGTTTCTGCTTGCTGTGTGTGTGTGTGTGTGTGTGTGTGTGTGTGTGTGTGTGTGTGTGTGTGTGTGTGTGTGTGTGTGTGTGTCTCATAGAGCAGCTCGAGCATCGTAGCTGAAGGCGTGAGTCAAATTGTGAATGTGAGAACGTGTTCTCAGAGTCAGTCAGGGACCCGGTGTCTCCTCTGTCTGTCCTCAGGGGTGGGGGGGGTGCGTTCAGACGCCCAGGTGGGCTGGCTCGTCGGGACCATGTGTGCGGTGGCTCTGCTCACGCTGCTCGTCCTGGTGGTCTGCTTCATTCACCGGAGCAGAGGCGGCAAGTATGCAGGTACGCTGCCGCCGGCCCAGCGCCCTGACATGATCTCCATGGACCCAGGTCAGTTAGTCTTTACTGGGGGGGCTGACCCCCCAACCCTCTGACCCCCTGACTCCCCTTACTCTTTGCATGTGCATGCTGTTTGGGCTCCTGCTGTGACAAGACACACAAGTGATGTCTCCACCTGCTTTCTTTGGTTCCACTTTGTGAGAATGGTCTGATAGAAAGTCACTGAAGTCGATTAAAAAGACCATCGTAACTGGTTTATTCCCACTGGAGCCAGGCTCTCTCCAGTGATTTACATCCCAGGCTTTAATGGTTGTGCGGTGCTCAGCAGCAGGTAGTAGAAGAGCGGCTGACGTGTGCTGGCCTCTCCCTGCAGTGAAGGAGAAGGAGAATCCTCAGCCTGACATGGAGGCTCCAGGGATGACTGATGATACCTGTGAATACAGGTGAGTCCAGCTGCAGCAGCAGCTGAGGAAATGACTTTTTTATCTGCAGGAAACGCTTTGTGCTGCCGCAGTATTAATCCAGCAGCTGCATGTTAAATATTTTCTGCCTGAGAAGCTCATTTTTCATGTGTCACAGTAACGTTTTCCTCCCGTTCCAAAGCAAGCGGTGCAGTCCAGAGCTGCTCCAGGATCAGCCTGGAGGCTGACGGCTCGGTAATGTCAGCGTAGCTCCGTGGAGCTGCCATCTGTGTGCTGTGACCCGTGTCCCTCTCCAAGATCCCACAACACTTAAAGACCTGTCATGCAAGGAGTCCATTAGTGGATCAGCTGCTCAGCAAACCCTGTGAATTCACATCTGTCACATCTCAGACAACATGTGGAATCCTCTAGTTTCTAGTCTAGTGTGTAGCTGTGACCCAGCCCCTCCTCCAGTCCTTGAGTGACTAGTTAGTTTAGATGTGTCCCAGAGACGCAGAGCTCCATCCTGAGCTGGAAGGTCCAGCTGGGTTAGGAGGTGCTGTGACCTGGCGTTGGACAGCTGTTATTACTGAAGTGCTCAGATCTCCAGCTGCTCGACCTCTCTCTGTTACTTTCACCTTCTTGTGTAGGGAGAAGAGGTTCCTGATAAAACCTGTGAACAACCTGGATTTACCTTCAAAGCTTTTGTAGAATCAGTGTTCAGAGGAAAGCTCCACACAGCAGAGGAAGCTTCAGATGTGCTCAGCGGCTCTGCTCACACAGATGGGAAACATCTCAGTGAAACGGGCAGCAACTAGACCCTGAACCAGTGGGAAGGTGGAGCCTGTGGGCCAGCGCTGCAGCTGCTCTACTGCACAGTAGCTGATGAATCTCCATCGTCGCTGTTATTTGGCTGCTGCACAGACGGTTTAGGGAAATCGACCGCATCCTGTTTTGCTTGACAGCGACAATGGCGTGTTTGTTTGTGCACACGCAACATAAAATTCCCCAAAATAGCCCCTCAGTCCGCTTTGATTCTGCTCGTCTTCATATTATTCAGGACATGATTACTCACTATTGTGTTGCTGCTGCCAGCTGCATTTCTGAGACGCTCGCCGAGAGGATAATTCAGCTGAACACGAGCAGAGGCTTTGTCTCCGACCTGTGTGTACTTTATTGATTATTTTATCCATTATGGAGCCGTTTAAAGATGCAATGAGAGAGTTTTTATTGTCCAACAGTGCCAGATGGCAGCATGTGTGTGTGTGTGAGTATTGTTTTCAGTGAAGTGGAGCTCAGTTTTCAGAGAATTTCTTTAACTGATCATTTTGTTGTTATCATCCAAACAAACGATAACAACAAACAGACGATCAGAGATGTGGCTTGTGGACAATCAAATATTTGCTCTGGCGACTGAGAGCGAGAACCATGATCTGTGTCCACCTCACATGATGCAGGGACTTGACCCGCCATCACAGTCTGGTTCTGAAACGGCTTTGTTTACGCATCGTTCCAGTGAAGCAGCGCCACCCACTGGTGTGGCAGGTGTGCTACAGCATTTTGAGTAGTTTGCAGAGGGTCAGTGTGGACACAGATATTTCTGGAAACAATGCTGAATTCATTTTTTTCAGAACAAATAAGAGAAAGTTTGTTTTGGGTGAAGCTCTGTATCTGTGCGGATGGGCCCTGACAGGAGCAGAGGGGTTAGCGTCAGGGTCAGGCTATCAGTGGCTCAGGGTTAACCTGGAGGAGCCTGCTTGCTCCCTGCTTGTTTCTGCAGGGAGAAGCAGCTGATTGTGAGCTGGCCGTGGTGGGGCAGGGTGAGCCGAGGCTCCAGCGCTCAGCCTCGTCTTATCTCAGCTCCCAGCGGCTGTGGGCGGTCAGCGCTCCTCCGCTCTCTGATAACACCAGCCGCTCTCCAGTCAGAGAGAGGAGCTGTGATAAGAGGAGACGCAGAGCGTCAGGGCTCGCATGGTAAACGCTGCTGAGACGCAGTCGATAAGATAAAAAAAAAAATTTAAAAGGAGACACGACTTGTAGTGTTGAGCCATGTTAAAGCAGCAGCGTGTTTGGCACAGGTGTCGCCTACAGTCTGAGCAACAGAACAACCAGACGACGGCACCTGAGCTGCTCCACACACACACACACAGCCTGATCAGCATAATAGGAGAGAGGGAGAGAGACAGGCAGAGAGAGAGAGAAGCTGTGTTTCCATTACCCGTTGAATTGTGCAAACCCTAAGTATTGTAAAACAGTAATGGAAACATCTCCATTTTGAAAAACCTCTTAAATATCGCAAAAACATTTTTGCGCTCTAATGAAATGGTTTTTCAGACGTATCGATATAGAAGTGTTTCGCAAGAGTGCAATGGAAACACTTATCTCCCATTTCCATGCCACTGGAGATGGAGCTGTCCTCAGTGTTTGGAGGTGATCCTGTGTCTTGTGGTGAACACCTGCATTGGTCCCGTTCCCGCCTTAAACTGCCATCTAATGTCCTCGGGGTGCGCGTCGCCCCTCGGGAATACCAGGAATGAGAGACTGTTTGTCTGGGATTGCACCCCACCCTGTCACAGTGTAATTAGTCCACACACACACGCACACACATGCAGCCTCCCACTCGTCTTCTCTCTCTGCACTCTGGTAATTTCCATCACTGGTTCTAAAGAGATTTCAAATTGCCTTTGGTTCTAAAGCCTCAGCAATTAGCAATCAGTGGAGTGAGTGTAGCAAGCAGCCTCTACTCTCAGCAGCCTTGAAAGGAGACCTGGGACGAAGAAACATGCAAACCTAAGGTGACCAGACATCCCGGATTTTCGGGGACAGTCCCCGATTCGGCCACCCTGTCCCCGAAAACTGTCCCCGAAAATGTCCCCGATTTTGAATGGGAGAAAAAAAGTTAAACGTGCTAACCTCACCTAGACAAGCTGACCTGAGTTAGACACGCTAACCTGAGTTACACACACCAACCTCAGACAAGCTAACCTAAGTTAGATGTGCAAACCTGAGTTAGACATGCAAAACCCCTGTTAGACAAGCTATCCCAAGTTAGATGTGCTAACCCAAGTTAGACAAGCTAACCCGAGTTAGACAAGTTAAGTAAAGTTAGGTGTGCTAACTTGATTTAGACATGCTAAACTCAGTCAGATAAGCTAACCCAAGTTAGACGCGGTAACCTCAAACCCGTTCTCTTTCTTGTTCTCGCTTGCTCAAAATCGGGGACACTTTCTGGGACTTCCCTGGTAAATCCAGGACGCATGGTCACCCTACACTAACCTCAGCTAGACAAGCTAACCTGAGTTAGACACTCTAACCTCAGTTAGATGTGCTAACCTAAGGTGAACGTTTTTGGAATCCGGGACAACCGGCCTGGGGGGGGGGGGGGGGGGTGAAAGTGTTTGGGGACTGCTTTTGCCAGGAACTGGGCGGCCAAAGCGGGGACTGTCCGGGACGTCTGGTCACCTTATGCTACCCTCAGTTAGACAAGCTAACCTCAGTTAGACCAGCTGATATCAGCTTGAAGGAGCCAGATCTGAGCAGGAACTGTGAGTGTGTGTGCATGTGTGTGTGTGTGTGTACGTGTGCGCGCGTGTGTGTGTACGTGTGCGCGTGTGTGTGCGAGCGCGTGCGTGCGTGTGTGCGCGTGTACGTGTGTGTGTGCGTGTGTGTGTGCGCGTGTACGTGTGTGTGGGAGCGCGCGCGTGCGTGTGTGTGCGCGTGTACCTGTGCGTGTGTGCGTGCGCGTGTACCTGTGTGTGTGCGTGTGTGTGCGTGTGTGTGTGTGTGTGTGTGTGTGTGTGTGTGTGTGTGTGTGTGCGTGTGTGTGTGTGTGTGTGTGTGTGTGTGTGCGTGTGTGTGTGTGTGTGTGTGTGTGTGTGTGTGTGTGTGCGTGTGTGCGTGCTTGCTCTGAGCCCTGTGCTGTCTTGCAGTGACAGTGAGGAGAAGCCTCTGCGGAGCGGCAGCTCGTGCTCGGAGGACGCTGCTGACGGTCTGAGCAGGGACAGCCTGGTGGACTGCAGCGACAGCGACGGGGAGTTCAACGAGGACGGCTCCTTCATCGGAGAATATTCCGGACACAAACACGGAGGCTCCAATGGGCCCAACTCAGTGACTGCATGAAGACAGATCCTCTCGGGACTCGTCTTGTTGTTTGATCCCTGGATAACCACAGCCGCAGCCGAACATCTGGGATCAAAATCACTCAATTTTGTCTCAAATTTTATTTTTTTTAATGTTTTTTTTTACAGTAGACAAAGGTTTTAAGCAGGGACTAGAATTGAAATAATACAATAATACTTAACACATCAGTGAGGAGACCTCATCAGTCTGTATACACTGAAAGAGAACAACCTGTACTTTCGATTAGTTCATGATTTTATTAATGTTATTAAAGTGTTTTTGTACCTGATTAGGCCTCAGTCCTGTCTCCATCTGTTGTCATAGCTCAATGTGACGCTGTGTGGAGAAGCTTTGAGATGATGAAGAAGAGAGCTGCACGAGAAGCAGCTCAGTGGAGCAGGTCGGCTGGAGTCAGTCTGGGAGCCCTCCTCTCTCACACACACACACACACACACACACACACACACACACACACAGGGAGAACATGGTATTCAAACCCAGGTGTTTCACACTGAGGCAGGTTAAGATCATGCGTTAGGGTTAGAGAGTTCCCATCCTGTGGATGAAGGTCACTAACAGTGGCCACAGAGAAGATCAGACCTCAACCTTTCCTCTGTTCAGCTCATCAGCAGTTTTCCTGAAGCAAGGATGAGGAAATACCAGAGCTGGAGACTTAATCTGTGAAACATATGATGGTTTTTGACTGAATGTGAAATAATTTGGGGAAAATCTACTACAAAGCACTGGATGTTCTTTAGGCTGCAGCTTCGCTCTCCAACAGTTTCATGATACAAAGACCTTTTAGATGCAGGTACATATGTAACTGAATATTTTTGTGAGGGAGGAGAAAAAGAGGAGAAAGTTCATGTAGGAAATACATGAGGCAGTGTTCACTGAAATGTAGACGTCGATGGCCACCTTACATCAGACTTCCGAGTGCCTCTCTTTCAGTCTTATGGAGAGGTGTCTTCACCTTAAATAAAACAACTCATGCATTTCAAGTATTTGTGTATTTATTCTGATATAGACATGAAGAGTGATTGTGTTTTTAATCATATATTATAACTTTGACTCACTTCTGCCGTCTGGACAGGGACTGTGAGGGCGACAGCAGCTGCAAGGCTTCGGGTGGCATACAGCTCAGCGGGTTCTGCAGATACCAGCCACAGAAACACCTCCTCCAATGATATGGTCTGAATAAAAGCAGCGTGAAAACAAAGATGAAACTACTTAGTAAGTCAGACTGTTGTGGTGGTGATGCAGTTGATTGACTTCATCCCCACTCTCAGTCTGTACGAGCTCCACTCAGACAACAGGTCAAACTCCCTCAGTCTTTCTCTCCGTACTCTGTACTAGAGTTTGCCAAAATCAGTGCAGTCAGAAATCCCTCCATCACCTGTAGAAGAATAAAATGAAAGGTAAAATGGTCCTTCTGTCCACATTACTCAAATACATTCCTAATACATACAGTGTTCTTGAAGCCCTCCCACACATCATCTTGGAAATATGCATGGACCGCTTCGTGCAGAGGCCTCAGACCAGGGTTAGGGTGACCAGGGACTGGAGCGGTGCCTGCCAGCGCTCTTTGACCATGTTGCTCTCTTTCAGCTGTGCCAGTGATGATTTCAGCACGATAAGATACCCTAGAGCTATGGTATGATCTTATACTTCCTGCTCCACCTGAGAGAAAGAAAGGCTGCTCCATCACAGGCAAAGGAGGCTTGCTCTTTGGTTGGCAGGATGGTGTTGTGGAGTTGCAGCATCCCCAGCAGACACTGTGCTCAAGTGCAGTATCCTGGTAATGTGACCTCACAACTAGACCTGGGAGAGGCCAGAGGTCCGGTCCACCATCAGTCCCCACTCTGGGGATTTTGACAACTGGCCGTCCAAAATCTGACCAATGACCTCCACGGTCTCGTCTATTATATGGCTACTTGTGTATTTGGTGTTGGCACTGACCTGGGGGCTGAACAGACAGTAATTAGGTTGGCCTACTTCATTTTAAAACAATTATGTGAAAGACATTCAATATACAATTATGTAATTAAATAAGCTAAGAATTTACATTCAAACCGTCAAAATAAGCACAGCCCAAGTGCTTGCATAAGAGAATGGGTTAGTGCAAGCCTTCCTCAGTATGCCTGAGCCAGGTAAACTTAAAGGAATGTTTAACTCACACGTACGTTGCGTTGTTATGCTCCTCGTCCCGTCCTGACCCTCGCTATCGCCAGTCCCTGCGTGTGAACTACTTTGACACCTGACGCATCTCGTCACCACATGAATTATTACCTTTTAAATACTAGTTACGTTCATTTGTCTGACGTCCTCCTCGAGAGGTCGCTCTCTAAAGTAGTGGCTGACAGATCAGAACATTTCTCTGATACGGAGGAAACATTTTTCAATAAACACGACATGCTTGGATGAAAAAAAAAGCAATGTTTGAACCACGAAAAAGCACGATTCGATGTGCTTTTTTTTCGGTATTTGCTGCAGCTCTTTCCAGTTCATTGCTCTTGATACAGCGCCTCATAGTGGTGCAACACCGCAACTGCAGTGAAAACAACATCCAGATCGATACTGTGGCTGAGGGCGGCACAAAAATTCCCTGGTAAATACTGCATTACTGCATTTGTTCACACAGGTCAGTCCCAGACTGTTTACTGCTAAAACCCCTCTCTGTATTTGTATTTTTATAAGCTTTACATGTTGATTAAAGAAATATTTACCACTTTTGCTGTAGCTAAAGAAATAATAACTTCATGAAAGGCAAATGTGTCTGTTGCTACTTCAAAGAAAACAGATTTGTCAGTTAAAACATGACAAACAAGATGAACTGTCTTTACTTTAGACCTCAGTGAGAGGTGCAGGGAAAGAAGAGGAGCACTGCAGCAGGTGAAGCAGTAAGTAGGACCATGAACTTCTCATCAATAATGAAGAGCTGTGGGGTCAGTGGGAGGGGAGCGTGGCAGGTCTTCCTGGAAAGTACTTCTCTTCAGAGGCCTTGAATGGAAATCTAAAACATTTGCAGGTGATTGAGGAGCAGGTTCAGATCAGTCAGGCTCAGGGTATTTTCTTTACAGTGAAAAACATTGAAAGCAGCAGACATAAACCTCTCAAGGACGAGCAGCGAGCACGTTAGAGGGTGGGGGTGTGTGTGGGTGGATGGGGGTGGGGGGTGCAGTCTATTCAGCTGCAGTGCTGATGGAGAGAAGCAGCTCGTGACCTTGACTCCAGGCATCTCCACATTCTTCCAGTGGCCTTCACTCTGTCTGCACTGCTCTACAGCTGGTAGATGTGAGATGATGCACGGGCGCATCTTCAACTGAATCTAAAGGAAGAGAAAATGAAAAGACAACGTCTAGACGAGCACTAAAGAGGCTGATATCACAGCTGCTGTTTGGTCTGTGTTCCTCAGTCTTTCCCGGAGTCAGTCTGACTTTCAGTTTGCATCGATTCAACGACAAAACTCCATCTGAGTACATGTAAAAACGTGTCTCCAGTCGCTGTGACAGCAGGAAACAGATCACTGGTGTCGTCCCCTCTCTGCCCACTGTCCGCCACCCTGATGTGTCTCCGTCCTCCGTGGAACTTCAGTCTGTCTCAGGAGAGAGCAAACGAACCAGAGGATTCTGCATACAGAGAATCCTTACACAGAGCTGTTATTTCCCTGGTCAGCTGCTTTAGATGCAGGCCCAGACACTCGCAAATGGCAGCCAGCAATCGACTGTTTGTGTGTGTGTGTGTGTGTGTGTGTGTGTGTGTGTGTGTGTGTGTGTCTGTGTGTGTATGTGTGAGGGTGGGGGCCTAAGGAGGAAGCAGCAGAAACATTCAGCTGTTGCAGAAACTAATGAGACATGTTGTAATCTGATTACTGAGCAGAACGACGCTACGCCTCACACATCAGGACACTCCGTCCTGACGTCCTGATGTTGTGATGTTCCATCCTTCAGGAGCAGTTTCAGCCTCAGATTTTCTCTTCGGACAACCTCTGTCTGGTTCGAGCACACACGGAAACATGAAGATAAAGAAACAAAGCAACAAGCTCTACTGGCTCTGAGTTCTGAAGCTTTTATGAATAAATTGTGTTCACTAAAAATCGCATTAGAGCAGGTGGAGCAGGGGCAGCAGGTGGACCAAATGGAGCAGGTGCAGCAGGTGCAGCAGCTACAGCAGGTGGAACAGGTGGAGCAGGGGGAGCAGCTACGGCAGGTGGAGCAGGTGCAACAGGTGCAGCAGGTGGAGCAGGGGGAGCAGCTACAACAGTTGGAGCAGGCGTAGCAGGTGGGCCAGATGGAGCAGGTGCAGCAGGTGCAGCAGGTGCAGCAGGTGCAGCAGGTGCAGCTTCATCATCAAGAAGAAACCCAGAAGCAGTTTTGGCTCCGCCAGTCCAACCATTCTGCGCTGCAGAGGAGATCCAGAGCATCTCCACCTCATACACATGATGTTGTTGTCCTCAACCAGCTCCTGCTGCACACGAGAACTGAGCAGCTGCACAAGGACACACACCCTGTCGCCCAGGTATGTCAAAAGCTGTGAGCTCTCTGACCAGGATGCTCAGAAGAAACTCTTCGTGTCTCCTCTGACTTAGCAGAAGAGCCATGACGAGCAAAACCAGCTTTGAACCTAACACAAATCAGAATGACTATGACCACTACCATAAAATAATGTTTGGACGGTCCAGTCTGCCAGTCAACTTCAACTTTATTTGTTCTAAGTGCCAGTTCATAACAGCTGTTATCTCAGGGCACAACAACATGTCCACAGTGAACACCCCCCTGTCCTTAGACCCTCACAAAGGCTGAGGAACAACTCCCAAGAAAAACCCTGACAGGGAAAACAAGGAGAAACCTCAGAGAGAGACAGAGGAGGTGATCCTCCCCCAGGAGGACAGGAGGACAGAAGAAGACAGTACCGATGGCTAACAGTCCAGAATAAAGGTGAATCAGAAGCTGAATCAGTCCAGTCTGGGACCGACCAAACAGGGTTCCCTTTAGGCTGGCCTCACACCGCTGGAGGTGAGACAGCTTTAATGCAGCTCACTCAGGGTGCCAACTACAGGGACCCATTGGAGGAAAACCTAGATTTTTAGTTTATTATTTACTATTATTATTAATGTTCATCAATAATAAATTGGTAACTTCTCTGCTAATAGCAGTTCTCTCTTTAGAACAATAGCCTCAGAGAGCCTGAAGTGTGTCCTCTCTGGTGAAGAGGAGCATTGAAAAGAGCAAGAGGGCAAGGGAGCGACCTCTGGTGTGCTTGTTTTTAGCAGTTCAGATGCACGTCTCACAGCAAGACCATAATGAAGTCAGAGAAGAAGACTGATGGAGGGAGTGTGGAGTAGGTCAGCGTGGTCTCCTCTGTGCTCTGACCCACTTGAAGAAGTAAATAAAGCGTGAGAGAATCGTTCCTCTGGGAACATGAGGGTCTCTGGAGAAGCTGCAGCACTGTGATTTATTATCGTGATTGTTCTGGTGGAAGTCATGACGCTGGTTTCCGGTTCAGTCTGGGTTTCCAGATGCTTCTGTGATGATTCAAACTTTAGTTTCTCTCTCGTTTCATTCACAACTTTGAATGAAGTAAACATCATGGTTGGGGTTGGAGGTGGGGTTAGGGTTAGGGTTGGGGTTGGGGTTAGGGTTAGGGTTGGAGGTGGGGTTAGGGTTAGGGTTGGGGTTGGGGTTAGGGTTAGGGTTGGGGTTGGGGTTGGGGTTAGGGTTAGGGTTGGAGGTGGGGTTGGGGAAGGGGTTAGGGTTGGGATTGGGGTTGGGGTTGGGGGTGGGGGTGGGGGTGGGGTTAGGGTTGGGGTTGGGGTTGGGGTTGGGGTTAGGGTTAGGGTTGGAGGTGGGGTTAGGGTTAGGGTTGGGGTTGGGGTTGGGGTTAGGGTTGGGGTTGGGGTTAGGGTTGGAGGTGGGGTTAGGGTTGGGGGTGGGGTTAGGGTTAGGGTTGGAGGTGGGGTTAGGGTTGGGGGTGGGGTTAGGGTTGGGGGTGGGGTTAGAGTTGTTCTCTGTGATCTGGATCTCTAAACGTCCAGGTATAACGAAGAATCAGAGTGCAATCCAGGCCTTTAAAGCACACACTTTCTACACTTTTAGTCACGCCGTGGTGAGGTTGTCTTGTCTGGGTTTTTTGTCATGTGTCACTTCCTGTTTTATTTTGAAATCCTAGCCCTCCTCTCGTTCCAGGTCACGTGACCTCTCTCGCCTGCAACCTCTTCGCCTCTTGCCTCTGTTCAAGCCCCAGTCACAGCCTGCGTCTCCTCGTCATAGTACGTTTTGTAGCCTTAGGGCTAGTTTGCTTTTGTTTTTGTCAAGTTAGATAGTTCAGAGCTTCCCGGAAGACCCATGCTTCACTGTATGTTCACTAATGTTCACTATAGATTATTTAATATTAAGTTTTATAACCTGTTTATTTTCCTTGAACACTTCAATAAAGCCTGATTATACTACTCACCTGCATTTGAGTTTGTTTGTTCTGGGCCTGACACTTTTCTTTTGTAATCTTAAAATTTAAAAGAATTCCACCCAGTTTTGAAACTCATCACTATTCAATTCTAATGTGTTTCTGATAAAAGTCTGACAAATCATGTTATTTGGACTGGAGTCACTGCTTTCTGGTTGTCACTTCTTTGACAGATTATCAGTGAGAAACAGAGTTTTGTGAAGGAGAGACGTTGTTCTGGACTGGATCATCATTAGTGTGTTCTTTGCTCTTCATATCACGATTGCAAATCTCTTTCAGTTCTAGTAAGTGTGTAGCGCTGTGTGTCTGGCCCAGATGTGCCAGGCGGCTGCAGCGTCTCCCTCTGATTCTCTTCCCTCAGGGCGTTTCTCTTTCACCCCCATCGTGTGCTAAATTTGTCTCGTGTGGGTCAAGATCTGTTTGCAGCAGCGCTGGAACCCACTGAGACACGTAGGCTTTAGAGATTAACGTGACACGACGCTGAGCCCACCTCCACACACACACACACACACACACACACACACACACACACACACACACACACACACACTCAGTGACATGTTCACATCACAAGGAACTAGATCGTGCGCCCAGCGCTACCTGTAGTGTTAGATGTGACGTCTCCACTGCCATGAGAGCAAGTCCAGGACACAGAGCTTCACTTGTCTGAGCTCATAACTTCTGATAACTCTTCACACTCCAGTAGCTGCGTCTGCAGCATCTTTCAGCCTCTATCACCTCATTTCCTCCTCTCTGTGACTCTATTAGGCTGCTGCACCACTCCATGAAACCTAATCTGCCCTTTGGCGCCTCCGACACGCAGCGCCACACAACACAGGTGCTGCTTCCTCAATTAGTGGTCAGTCATCCTGCTCCGCATCCATCACGTCCTGCTGAGCTCATTTACTCGCACCTCGTCTTCTTAACTCCACATTTTCTGCATGAGGGGAATCTTCTCTGACATGCATGATTACTGAGAAGCCTATCGCTGTCGCTCCTCATCACACTCTCAGCTGTGATGAAGTCACATTCTGCTCCACAGACGCCGACCTGTGAAATCTGCTCTTTTCTTTATGTGGATGTTACAGCTGAGACGCATGAGACACAGGATTTCACTCTCTCTCCTTCAACCTATTTATTCATCACAGAAAAGAACAAAGGAGTGTTGAAGTAGAGGAGCATGTGTACAAACAATCGTCTGCCGTGACGTCTCAGCGTCTCTGTTTGATGCGGCGCCCACGAAGCGGCTGCACCGAGCCTGAGGAGGAAGAGTCGCTCTGCTGGTTAACCCCCGAGCTGCTGGTTAACCCCCGAGCTGCTGGTTAACCCCGAGCTGCTGGTTACCCCCCGAGCTGCTGGTTAACCCCCGAGCTGCTGGTTAACCCCCGAGCTGCTGGTTACCCCCCGAGCTGCTGGTTAACCCCCGAGCTGCTGGTTACCCCCCCAAGCTGCTGGTTAACCCCCCAAGCTGCTGGTTAACCCCGAGCTGCTGGTTAACCCCCGAGCTGCTGGTTACCCCCCCAAGCTGCTGGTTAACCCCCGAGCTGCTGGTTTACCCCCGAGCTGCTGGTTAACCCCCGAGCTGCTGGTTAACCCCCGAGCTGCTGGTTACCCCCCCAAGCTGCTGGTTAACCCCCGAGCTGCTGGTTACCCCCCCAAGCTGCTGGTTAACCCCGAGCTGCTGGTTAACCCCCGAGCTGCTGGTTAACCCCTGAGCTGCTGGTTACCCCCCGAGCTGCTGGTTAACCCCCGAGCTGCTGGTTACCCCCCCAAGCTGCTGGTTAACCCCGAGCTGCTGGTTAACCCCAGAGCTGCTGGTTACCCCCCCAAGCTGCTGGTTAACCCCCGAGCTGCTGGTTTACCCCCGAGCTGCTGGTTAACCCCCGAGCTGCTGGTTAACCCCCGAGCTGCTGGTTACCCCCCCAAGCTGCTGGTTAACCCCCGAGCTGCTGGTTACCCCCCCAAGCTGCTGGTTAACCCCGAGCTGCTGGTTAACCCCCGAGCTGCTGGTTAACCCCTGAGCTGCTGGTTACCCCCCGAGCTGCTGGTTAACCCCCGAGCTGCTGGTTACCCCCCCAAGCTGCTGGTTAACCCCGAGCTGCTGGTTAACCCCAGAGCTGCTGGTTACCCCCGAGCTGCTGGTTAACCCCCAAGCTGCTGGTTAACCCCCGAGCTGCTGGTTAACCCCCGAGCTGCTGGTTACCCCCCGAGCTGCTGGTTAACCCCCGAGCTGCTGCTGCAGCAGAGCTGCTCTCACCTCCGTCTCTTCATTCGTTTATCGTGATTCCTGGATGGAGGGAGCAAGTTCAGTAAGGTGGTAGCTGCAGCTCACGCCTCAGCAGGCCACGTCCAGGAGCAGAACCTCTCACTAATGCAGCTCATCCTCCTCTTCCTCTTCATCCTGGTTGGTCCCCAGTGGCTGATACGCTGCCGGACAGATTCCACGTTACTGAGCACAGTCTAATCAGAAAACAACACAGTGGGTCATAAAACCGGCAGCTCTCAGAGAAACCCTCCCTGGGACAGAGGGGGAGTGTGTGTGTGTGTGTGTGTGTGTGTGTGTGTGTGTGTGTGTGTGTGTGTGTGTGTGTGTGTGTGTGTGTGTTCTTGTGGCTGGTTTTCAGATGAGGAAACTTGTTTTATCTCTGACAGAATCATTTCTAGCAGCTTTGGGAACATTGTTGTCAGAGCTTCTTGTAAACATCTTGTTGAATTGTGAATGGGAGGACCACTAATCTTATGAATAAAGTGTTTGATACAGAAATGTAAGACAGATGGATGGAAAGAAATGCGTTCAACACAAAATGTAAAAGTTGTATTTCTTTGGAGCATATTTTCATTCTGTTGGCTCCTTTCAAACAGCAGTGTCCATGATAAAGCCTTTGCATCCGTTAAAAAGCGTTTTAGTTTTGTCCCAGAGAACGAGGTTCACAGCACATGTTGTGAGTGGTTGTTCCAGCCATTCTGCAGACGTTATTTCTGAAGCTCACACTGGCGGATGGTAGTGATAGTGTGTCATTTCTTGCTGCAGTTGGAGCAGAGATAAAAAGCACCTTTTTCTAACGGTGACAAAGCAGAATCTCTTATCGCGTCCTCTCGGTGACATCTCACTCTTTACACAGAGGGAATTATGGGCTGTGATCAGGCCGACGCAGGAGGACGAAGGCCGCTGTAATTTCAGCATGTTTTATTCAGCAGTCAAATCTGAGAGGGCGGGGGGGCTGTTGTGACATGCCTGACTGGTCTGAATGTGCCGTTTACAAACATACAAAATGCAAACACAATAAAACAATACAAATGAATATACAAACAATACAAAAATAAACAAAAAATGTCACAAAGGATTCAAAGAGTTTTCATTGTCACTCCGTCTGTGCTGCGGTGAGAGTGAAGCAGCCAGTAAGCAAACAGTAAACGATAAGATCAGATATAACTCATTATCTATTAGATGCATCCATGCTGAATAAACACAGTCTCATCAGTATACATTTGTGAACAAGCTCTATATGGTTCTGAAAGCAGTCGCACAAAGAGGGACTATTTTCTATTTTCCTACCTGTTGTTGCTATGGAAACTGAGGAGCAGTGTGAGGCTGAGTCGGTGGAGTCGGCACTGTGTAACACCTGAATCTGGAGCATCATCTTCATCTTCATCCCAGTTTCTCTCCAGACTTAGTCACAGTCAGAGTCTACGTGACTTTACGCCTCTGGTCAGATTCAGGTTTTAGCTGCTGTTAGAAGTTTCTCCATAAGTGAGGACGTGAGGATGTTTGAGGACCATTCAACAAGTTCTCCTCGTCTCCTTCAGAGCTGAGAGGACGCTGCCTCCTGCTCCAGGTGCCTTCATCTTCTTGCTTTTATTAACTGAGTTTTGAGTTTTAACAGCCTCTAACGCTACAGTAGCAGTGTTGCCCTTTCTTCTGTTTGAGGTGAAATGAATCATCTCTGATGGCTGATGGTGACACAGCTGTGGAGGGTTCCTGATCTGGACTGTCTGGAGGGAGCTGTATCCTCCAGAGTGGAGGCCATAGCGAGGCCTGTGCTGCTGGCCTGGTCTGGCCTAGTACTCCTTCTGGCCTGGTTCTCCTATTGACCCAGTCCTCCTTCTGGCCTGGTCCTCCCGGGGCCTCCCTCTGCTTCACCTCCTTGGATCCCTCTCTCCATGGACGCAGGCTGCTACGTGAACCACCAGTCTTCATCTGGCCTCTGAGTGTGTTGAACAGATCCTCACCACACAGTGTGACCCTGAGGCCCTGGGAAGCCGCTGCCTTTCATCATGATTAACCTGCGTTTACCGCAGAGGAGATCAGATCCGCACTGAGATCCTGTTTCCAGCTCCTGCTTGAAACACGATCCTTCAACTATGAGCTGTGAAATCTGCTACCTGTGCTCATGTAAAATTAATCGAGGACTCAAATATTGACCAACATGTGACTTTGGATCATGAGGAAATCATCATGTGTGACCATTTATCTGTAATACAATATCTAAGTACTGCATTTGACTCTTCACCCTCGTTTGACAGTTTTATTCCTGCTCTCTCTGTTTCTCTGATTCTTGTTTCTGGTTTTGTGGAGGAAACAGCCTCCTGCTGCTTTTCTTTCGCCCAAATAAAATTTCTCATGAATAATATGAAAAGATTTCCTGTTACATTGTATTTATTTTGAGAATTTGTTCTGCTGCGGTTTTCATAAAAGCACACAAACGTTTGTGACCTCAGAATAAAGACAGAGCTGGTTTGAGGATACGAGCACAACAGCTCCGCAACGTCTCCTTTTGATTCCGAGTCACTTTGTGTGTTTGATTTGCAGAGAGCAAGGTCAGAGCTGCTGCCACAGATTCCCGTCTCCTCTATTTATGCGTTTGTATTTTTGTCAGGTCTTTGAGAGCGAGTGACTAACGACAGGGAGGCATCGACGAGCAGTCGCCTGAAGCTGCAGCCAGAGATGATTTATCCCTGTGATTAACCTGTGCCTTTTCCCTCCACACTTATTCACATTCATGACTAAATCCATCTCCTTCTCTGCGCCATTTTTCCTTCAGCGCACTCTCACACTTGCCCTGTTTTGATCTATATTCCAGGATAAAGATTTGCTGTTTATACAAAGGAGCCATTTAGAGGGACCGGGGCGTGTGGGAGGGAATGAAAGACGGCGTCTTTCATTAAAGCTGCGATGGGAGCTGCGATGGGAGCTTCTCATGGAGGCGACGTACAGCCGGAAACCTGAGGCCACACACCGATTCACCGCAGCACAAACGGCCTTTCACTTCTTTGACTGCAGGAACACAAACACCTTGAACTTTCTGTCACTCCCTCTAGCTTCTTCTGCTCCAGAGATAAACTGAAAACACTCAGAGGCAAGTTTGTCTGCTGCAGACACTTTGAAAACACTCTGAGGCAGCTCAACCTGCTTTACAAAGGGAGAAGAAACGCACCAGAAAACCTGTTTAAAATCAATAAGAAAGTAAGATAAAATCAATTGAAATAAAGGACATGAGGGCAAGAAAAGGAAAGATCAGAGCTGCTTGAAATACAGCGAAAGAAACAAAACTGCAGCTGAGAAATGAATAAATCATCAATTGCTCCTCAAATAAATGATAAATGATCAATATCATGAAAAAAATCACATTGTGTGTGTCTGTAAAGAATCAGTCTTTTCGTGTCTCTACTCTGACTGCACAAACTGTGTGTTTGCCTTTTTCTATCAGCATTAAATAGTGGTAGTGGAGAGAGTTTATTATCACTGTTTATCAGCTGGAGCAGAAGCTCCTGTGGCAGGTTAGGGTTACGCCCCGTTTCCACTACATGGTGCCGGCTCGGTTCTACTCGCCTCTACTCGCTCTACTCAACTCGGCTCTACTCAACTTGGCCCGAGCACGTTTCCATCACAAAGCTGTGCGGCCTCGGGAGTACCTGGTCGTCATAGCAGCACGTGTACGTGGCGTCACCATCAATGCGACACGGCCGACCGCCACAACAATAACAGGCGTACGCACACAAGAGAGAAAATGGTGGTGCTAATTCTGGCTGTTTGCCACAGCAAGGAGCAAAGAGTTGTTCAGAAGAGGCTGGATGCAGAGACAGGGAATACTGGTGAAAGCAAAGGGTAGACTGGGAAATACTACAGAGATCAGAGGATGGAATGAGTCGGGTTGCATGGCGTCACAAGTTATGTACTGTATCCAGTCCAACTTCACTGTGGGAGGAAAGTTTTCTTATTTGTTTGTTTTTTATAACTGCCGCTGATTCGCTAGTGTTTCTGATGACACCCAGCCCTACTCAGCCTGACTTGGCCCGGCTGGGCCCCGGAGGCCAACTAATTCCAGGTAATGGAAACACACACAAGGCAGAGCAGAGCCGAGCCAGTACCATTTAGTGGAAACGCGGCATTAGAGGGTTAGGGTAAAGGGGTAAGGGTTAGAGGGTTAGGGTTGGGGTTGGGGGTTAGAGGGTTAGGGTTGGGGTTGGGGGTTAGGGGGGTAGGGTTGGGGTTGGGGGGTTAGGGGGGTAGGGTTAGGGTTGGGGTTGGGGGTTAGGGTTGCTAACCCCTAAAGCTGCTCAAAGCCATTTTTTCTTCGGACCAGGATCGAGGATCTCAGCTAACAGAAGCTAATTAGCAGCAAGATGCCTCCTTTTTCCGCAGAGGACAACCACAAACTGCTCCAGAAGATAGCAGTACTGGAAACAAAAATTCATCAGCCCAAAGTGAACCTGGAGATAAATGGACAATTTGGGAATGATACTACTGTGCCGAGATTCCAAAACCGTGAAAGGGAGCAGGCTAACACAGAGCAAACTGGCAGCACCATGACGCGGCAGGAGCCAGGTGCAAATGGGAGTAAATCAAACAGTCCTTCCTGGAAGTCTCTTGGTGCAAAGCCAAAGTATCACAAAATGCCTCCCTAAAACATGGGAAGACGATTATCAGGCAGAATCCAGCATCCGGAGATTCATTATGACACCAAGTGGCCTGCACTGCCATCACACAGCAAAGTCTCCTAAACCCCGAATCCATGGAGAAATCAACCACCCAGGACCAGAGAGAGGCATGAGGCTACAACTGATACTAAAGGGCTACAGAGGGGGCTAACCACTGGGCCCCAAACTCTGATTGTGGGTGATGGAGCTATGAACGAGATAAAACGCTTTGGCGACAAGAAAAACACCACGGTACCCTGTCTCCCCGATGACATGGTGTCTGATGTCTCAAAAAAGATCCTGAGGATTGTTGCTGAGCATCTCTCATCACACACACAGGATCCCCTGATGTTGTAAAGCAGCAATCAGAGGTATTAAAACGAGACTTCATGGAACTGATAAACAAAGTTCAGTGTTTAAATACTGAGGTGTTTTTCAGTGGACCTCTCCCAACAGTTGGGCGAGGAGATGAGAGATTCAGCAGGTCGATGATGCTGAGCAGATGGCTTAAAGATACATGCATTGCTCAATCACTGAACTTTATTGACAACTTCAACATATTTTAGGAACGCAGACACCTCTTTAAGGCATATGGATTTAGCCTTAACAAGTCAGGAGTACTGCTGCTAATTGCAACATCTTTCATTTTTTGCATCAGGCTGCACCTCCTCAAGAACAAGAGACAAGACAATCCAAAACAATAGAAAAAATGGCGCTCTAGCAAGGGCAACTGAGGACAGCAGACTTACAAGGTCATCATCAGCACCCCAACAGGTGGATTGTCCACCAGCCCCAAAAACATCATCATCATCATGCTTTGACTGTACTGTAATGGTCGTCTGACAGGTCCCCCCCAGAAAAGCATCAAACAGCTGCAGCTCATTCAGAACGCTGCAGCTCCAGTTTAACCAGAACAAAGAGATCGGATCACATCACCCCAGTCCTCAAGACCTTACACTGGCTCCCGGTCAGCTACAGAATAGACTTTAAAGCTCTGCTACTGGTTTACAAATCACTGAATGGCTTAGGTCCAGACTACATGAATGACATGTTAGTGGAGTATAAACCCAGTAGAGCTCTGAGATCTATTGACTCAGGTCAGATAGTGGAGCACAGAGCTCAAACCAGACATGGTGCAGCAGCATTTAGCTGTTAAGCTGCACACAACTGGAACAAACTACCAGCAGAACTGAGATCAGCTCTAACTGTGAGCACTTTGAAATCCAGGTTAAAAACATTTCTCTTTTTATGTGCTTATAGCTGAGCTCTTTTTAAGAACCTTGTCTTTTTTCTTTTATTTTACTTTTATTTGCCTTTGCTTTTAACTCAGTTTTTAGTGTTTGCTTTTATTCTCTTTTTATTTATGTCTTCATTTATGTCTTAAATGTTCTGTCCATACTGGACTATATCCAGTCCTCCATTATATAAAAAATAAGCAGGGAGCTTTCCCAGAATCATCTAGATTTCATCATTTACACTATTTACAAAAATGTAAAAAAAACAAGTTCAGATCAGTGACGTCTCGACACTTCTTCAATTGGTATTCAGAATTTTTTGTATAATAATGTGTTCGTAAGTTGAGGCTCCACTGTAGTTGTTTTATGCTGGTCTAACGGCTCCATTTCTAGGGATGGGTACTGATACCTCCAGCAGATTCTCCGGTACCTACCCTCCAGCAGGTTCTCCGGTACCTACCCTCCAGCAGGTTCTCCAGGACCTACCGTCCAGCAGGTTCTCCGGTACCTACCCTCCAGCAGGTTCTCCAGTACCTACCCTCCAGCAGGTTCTCCGGTACCTACCCTCCAGCAGGTTCTCCAGTACCTACCGTCCAGCAGGTTCTCCAGTACCTACCCTCCAGCAGGTTCTCCAGGACCTACCCTCCAGCAGGTTCTCCAGGACCTACCCTCCAGCAGGTTCTCCGGTACCTACCCTCCAGCAGGTTCTCCGGTACCTACCCTCCAGCAGGTTCTCCAGGATCTACCCTCCAGCGGGTTCTCCGGTACCTACCCTCCAGCAGGTTCTCCAGTACCTACCCTCCAGCAGGTTCTCCAGGATCTACCCTCCAGCGGGTTCTCCGGTACCTACCCTCCAGCAGGTTCTCCGGTACCTACCCTCCAGCAGGTTCTCCAGGATCTGCCCTCCAGCGGGTTCTCCGGTACCTACCCTCCAGCAGGTTCTCCAGTACCTACCCTCCAGCAGGTTCTCCGGTACCTACCCTCCAGCAGGTTCTCCAGGACCTACCCTCCAGCGGGTTCTCCGGTACCTACCCTCCAGCGGGTTCTCCGGTACCTACCCTCCAGCAGGTTCTCCAGGACCTACCCTCCAGCGGGTTCTCCAGTACCTACCCTCCAGCGGGTTCTCTAGTACCTACCCTCCAGCAGGTTCTCCAGTACCTACCCTCCAGCGGGTTCTCTAGTACCTACCCTCCAGCAGGTTCTCCGGTACCTACCCTCCAGCAGGTTCTCCGGTACCTACCCTCCAGCAGGTTCTCCAGTACCTAGCCTCCAGCAGGTTCTCTAGTACCTACCCTCCAGCAGGTTCTCCGCTGGTTCCTGTAAAAGTTCCTGTCAGAACGGCCCATGGAAACACGTGCATTGCGAAAAGTTCCTGTAAAATGGCCCAGAAGTTCCAATAGTGGAAACACACCTAATGTGAGTTTTCCATATTCGCTCTGGAGCTTGGAGCTCCGCGTTTTGACAGACTAGCTGTGTCAGTTTGCAGAGGAGGATAAATGACTTGCAGCGACTAATTAATTCAAAGGTTGTGAGGTTGTGATAATAGTGTAATGAGAGAGGAGATGTCAACAGCAGATGATATTAGCAGCTCTAACTCTAGATGTGATAATGTCGGACAGTTTTCCTTCAGGGACCGAGGCTCCAGATGTAAAAACAGATGGTGACGACTCAACTGGAGCTAACTGAGACTTTGAGACAGAGCTGTGGAGCAGGGACAGGTTAGCTCGTCATGTTCGCATCTCACTGGTGGAAAGTGGAGAAAGACAAATCTTTTGTCTCCTCGGTAAGAAACAGCTGCACAGACAGAGTGGCGGAGGTGATTTGATCCCTCCTTGAGGAGCACTTCCAGAACGCCCAAAAGTTGGTTGTTATCCTGAAGAGTTCCTATTGAGCGAGTCAGGCAGAACCATCGCAGAACACAGGAAGAAGGAGCGAGACGAGATCAGTTCAGACCTCCTCCCACTCCTTTTGAATGTGTTTACTTTCCTTCCTTTTCTATTTCATGTTTGTTTGCTCCAAATCATGGAGGTTGATCTGTTTTGACGGCAGACACACTTCACACGCGGGCAGCACATATAACAATAATAATAACAAGAGGAACAATGATCATAATAATAATAATCATATCTTTATCGGGTGGTGACAGGGCAGCAGAGACCCTCGACATGTTTCCAGATCTGACACTTTGTTCCGTTTATGGATCAGGGCCTGTGGAAACTACCAACAACAACAACAACAGACTCTGGGATTCCTCTGGAGTTTCTCTGCAGCCAAACAGGAATCAATGGTTTTAATGGGACAGTGTGGCTTTGACTGGTTGATCAAGCAGCAAGCAGCTCGACCTAATTGGCTCGTCAGTGTCTGTTCGCAGGAAAACAACAGTTCGTCTGCAGCTGAGATGAGTCCTCCAGGGTGCGCAGCCTCGTTTTCAGAAGGAGGAAAGACGAAGGTTCAAGTGAAGCGGAGTGGAGTGCGGTTTAAAGCCGCTTCCCTCTCAGCATCAAGGCTCAAAACCTTGAGAGTCATCGCAGCTCATTCTTGCTCTCCTGAGCTTGAGCATATTTCTAATTATATCCCGTCCCCCGCGGCTGGCAGGAATGTTTTGTGAGCAATAAACTCGTGACATTTTAACATGAGGCAGCCAGACAGTTCAGGATTACAGCTCCTGTACATGACCCACACTGCAGCAGAGCTGTGTTCAGCAGCAGAAAGGCTCTTTCTTCTCTTCATGTCCAAATGTCACATTGGACGAGAATATTATTATTACTATTATTCTATTTCCTTTTTCATCAATGCAAGGCGTCTGACTTCAGTTTAACTGGGGGCTGCAGAACGTCACGTCTGAATAATAATAACAATAATGACATTAGTCAAGGTTTCTCAGCGGCTTCCATCACAGCCTTCACACTGCTTTCCTTAGCAGGGAAATAAAGCCCAGCTTTATTATTTTGCTGATTCCTGAAATCCAAATCTCAATCTCCTACTCAGAAACTGTCAGTCTGGAGGCACGGGGAGAGACAGTCGAGTCTTGCTTCGGGTGTCAGAAAGTAACACCCCTCCTCCGCCTCCACCCAGAAATAGCTGCTGAGATGGTGATTGATAATTGTCCTTATCTCCAAATGTCTCGCGTTACCAGAAAACAAATCAGGGCAGAGGGGGCTCAGAGGTCAGGGGGAGGACTTCACATTTCATCCTGTGCTGCTGAGATGGAGGAGCAGCCTGGTGAGACTGACAGGGGAAAAGTGGCAGATAATTACAAAGGCTGGAGGGGCACATTTGGTCTCAGCGTCCCTTTCTCTCTGTCTGCAGCACACACACACACACACACACACACACACACACACACACACACACACACACGCTATGAAGCAGCCACAGGGCTGTGGTGCACTGTGCGGTCATGCTGCTCTGACACGTTGAGAGAGGAAGATGGGGAAGACTCCAACATGGCAGCGCCCATGTAACCGGCATTCAAACTTTTTAAAACAGTTTGAAACAGTTTATAAACACGGTCCTCAAACGCATATCAACCCCGGCAAGCACCCAGCCTCGGATCCACCGGGCGACGATAGCCTGAAAAGCCCCAGACAATCCATGGACCGCTGCTTTGAACAGCTGGGGCAGGTCCCACCGGAGGAAGAAGATGTCGGAGCTCTGGGTCTCTACATTGACCAGTGCTTCGACACTATTATGAGGAAGAGTAAGACACCAGCCCCGAGCTCCACCCGGACGCAGGGGAGGACTTACCCAGATCCTCGACACCCGGGAATGACTCGGTAGATGTCCTCCTGTCCTTGTCCTTGTCCTTGTGGAAATCCTCCACAAGGCATTTCAGGCCCTGGAGTCGCTGGAGTTCAGCCAGCAACAGGTAGTTGATCCGCCACAGAAAATAAATCGCTCTGTGAGACGGTGGACTCACTCACCATGGAGATGAGACAACTAAGCCATGAAGGAGACCCGCCTGGATCTGCAGGCCCGGACCATGAGGGACAACCTCGTGTTCTCTGGGATCCCAGAGCAGCCGGATGAAGACCGGGAGCCCTCAGCTCTCAGGTTTGTCACCTGGAACGTCCATGGAATTGGCTCCAGGGAGAAAAGTTTTCAACCACCTAAATAAGTTGGAGGCAGATATTGTCTTACTAAAGGAGACCCACATATCAGCCGAACACACACTTAAATCACCACTATTCCCTCATATTTATCTAGCTTGGTGAGGAACAACTCCAATTCCAACTGCTGGACAAACGTTGAACTCAACAAGTAGCAAACCAAGTTAAACATAACAAAGAGAAAGCAGCAATCATCTCCATCTCCATCTCATCTCCATAAGAAACTCAGCGGGAATAATAACTCACTCGCCTGAAAATTATAAAAAGGGGTGGTTCTGCCAGTGCTCATCTGAGACTGACACACACACACACACACACACACACACACACACACACACACACACACACACACACACATGCTGGGGTAATGCCCTTTGAAAAGCACCTTAGTACCTGTAGAAGTCAATGTAAAATGTAAAATGTTAACCCCCCCATGAAATGTCCAGGTCCTCGGTCTGACACAGGTAGCAGCCCCAGGGTTAATACAATATTTAGAAAAAGGACATTAGTTTAATGTCATTCTTTATATGCTCTCAACCCATATCTAAATAAATGTCTCTTGGAACCCTGAAAGCGGAGTTTGGACTAGTCCACACTTAAACGTAGCTGACTTCATTTCTTGACAGGGAGACCAGCCAACAACATCAGCCTGACAGCCAGAAGTCTTGTCCCTACCCTTTCCATTGTCTGAAATGTTGTTGTGTTGTCTGAAATGTCATTTTGTTTTGACCTTCAGGGCCACCATAATCTGTGTATCTGTGTATCTGTGTATATGTGTATATGTGTAGCTGTGTATCTATGCGTGTGTCTGTGTATCTGTGTATCTGTGTATCTGTGTAGCTGTGTAGCTGTGTATCTGTGTATTTGTGTATCTGTGTAGCTGTGTATCTGTGTATTTGTGTATCTGTGTAGCTGTGTATCTGTGTATCTGTGTATCTGTGTAGCTGTGTATTTGTGTATCTGTGTAGCTGTGTATCTGTGTATCTGTGTAGTTGTGTATCTGTGTAGGTGTGTTTCTGTGTATCTGTGTAGTCGTGTATCTGTGTAGCTGTGTTTCTGTGTATCTGTGTATTTGTGTAGCTGTGTATCTGTGTATCTGTGTAGTTGTGTATCTGTGTATTTGTGTATCTGTGTAGCTGTGTATCTGTGTAGCTGTGTAACTGTGTATCTGTGTAGCTGTGTATCTGTGTATCTGTGTAGCTGTGTATCTGTGTATCTGTGTAGCTGTGTATCTGTGTAGCTGTATATCTGTGTAGCTGTGCATCTGTGTAGCTGTGTATTTGTGTATCTGTGTAGCTGTGTATCTGTGTATCTGTGTAGCTGTGTATCTGTGTATCTGTATATGTGTGTATTTGTTTATCTGTCTAGCTGTGTATTTGTGTATCTGTGTAGCTGTGTATCTGTGTAGCTGTGTAGCTGTGTATCTGTGTATCTGTATATCTGTGTATCTGTGTATCTGTGTAGCTGTGTATTTGTGTATCTGTGTAGCTGTGTAGCTGTGTAGCTGTGTAGCTGTGTATCTGTGTAGCTGTGTATCTGTGTAGCTGTGTAGCTGTGTATTTGTGTATCTGTGTAGCTGTGTATCTGTGTATCTGTGTAGCTGTGTATCTGTGTATCTGTATATCTGTGTATTTGTGTATCTGTGTATGTGTGTATCTGTGTATCTGTGTATCTGTGTAGCTGTGTAGCTGTGTATCTGTGTAGCTGTGTATCTGTGTAGCTGTGTATCTGTGTAGCTGTGTATCTGTGTATTTGTGTAGCTGTGTATCTGTGTATTTGTGTAGCTGAGTGGCTGTAGCTGTGTTGCTCCTCTCGCCGGCCTCATTATGTCTCTTCTGACAGCGCAGCTTCCACTGGTTTGTTTGTTCTAGTTTGTAGGAGGATCCTCCAGAGCCACGAGGGTCTGTCAGTGCAGCTCTGTAGTTCTGTAGTTCTGTAGCTCTGCAGCTCTGCAGCTCTGCAGCTCACTAATATAACATCTGCTGCATGTGAACACATTGTGGGAGATCAGGACAAAAGAAGACATGAAACTTTGTTTACAAACCCAGTGATTCAGAAAGCTTTTCCCAGGTAGTTGAAGCTGCTGCATATAGCTTCATATTCCTACCAAGATGAAAAAAAAAACTTAGATTTAGAAGTGTTAGAAGTTTAATCTTGTTTTAAGAGTTCGGCATCATATATGTGATGTATCGCAGCATTGAAAGCAGTGAAGAGGCCCTCTGAAACAATCATCTCATCATGTCTGTCACTGGCAGCAAACTAACGGTGATGCTGAAGTTCTGTGTCACTGCAGCAGAGTGGATCTGGACTGAGCTACAGAACACTGGTCCAACTGGATTCCTCACCTCTGGTGGAATCGCAGATCGATCTACTGATTCCACTGTTGGTTCTGATCGTTCTCATCATGGAGACTGAACTCTGTGTAGTTTATCAGACAGTTCTGCAGGTTTGGTCACCAATCCCCCCCCCCCCACCCCCCCCCCCACCCCCACCTCTCCCCTGGACTTCCAGTCCTCCCAGTGGCAGCTCTGAACTGGGTCAGACTAGGGGTTATGGAGGAGAATAAGAGAGAACTCGCTGTTAATCGTGTTGAGTTTTTTCTTTTTTCCTATAGATTCTTGTTGAATAAAGACGTGAGGCTGGAACAGGTTTCATGTCGATGACATGTTATACAGATTGTGATATAGATCCAGGTTGAACTACACTTAACATTTACTGTGTGAACAGCAGCCAGACTTTGTCACACACTGTGTCTTCTTTGTGCTTTTTATCAATTCAAACTGAAACAGACAGGACAGTTTAATGTCACCTGATCTATAAATAAAATAAAATTGATTGATTTGCAATCCATCTGACCTCCAAACTTTCATCTTTCACCATTTTTAAATGTGAAATCAAACAGATTGCTACTGACCAAATCAAATGACATGCACTTTACAGATGTTTGTAATTTGCTTGTTGCTGTTTGTTGTTGATCTCTTGGCCAGGTCATGTTGATAAATGAGAATTTGTTCTCAAACCTTCTACCTGAATAATTAAAGGTTTTATGAATGAACCATATAGTGTGTTGCAGCCTCTCAGTCCCACCGTTGTTACCTCTATCAGTTTAATTCTGCTCCATTGAGCTCGAAGCCTCTCGCGTCTGCTCAGGCAGAATCATCACAGTGACAAACATCATTATAATGTTCCTCAACCAGCTCTGCACCTGGAGCTGCTCTGGAGCCCAGGGCGTCTGCTCTGACTGCGTCCTTGTCCCCGTCCTCGTCCTCGTCCTCGTCCCCGTCTTCGTCCTCGTCCTCGTCCTCGTCCTCGTCCTCGTCCTCGTCCTCGTCCTCGTCCTCGTCCTCGTCCCTGTCCTTGTCCTCGCTGTGAATCACATCCTGTGACATCACGAAGCATCCTCATTAGAAGTTGGAGAAGTTCTGGTGACTCCTCAGTCATGACCGATGAAATAACAGTTTGTAGCATGAATGACAAACAGCCAGACAGACAGACAGACAGCCAGACAGACAGACAGACAGACAGATAGACAGATAGACAGATAGATAGATAGATAGATAGATAGATAGATAGATAGATAGATAGATAGATAGATAGATAGATAGATAGATAGATAGATAGATAGATAGATAGATAGATAGATAGATAGATAGATAGATAGATAGATAGATAGATAGATAGATAGATAGATAGATAGATAGATAGATAGATAGATAGATAGATAGATAGATAGATAGGTTTGTGGAAGCTGCAGCTTCACAGTCCTCCTCAGGTTGACAATCACAACGGTGAATTTTCTCTGTGATGTTGGTGTTCTGCTTAATGTAAATTACAGTTACTTGATTATTTAACGATCCTAATATGCATGAAATATTAATCTGCGCTCTATTAGAGTCACTCTGCCACAGAGTCCATCGAGGGCTTAAGTGTTCATTACGACAGAGCTTCTCCTGCTGACTGCTTCAAGTATTCATGCTCTGGGTCCTCTGTGAATTCTTCCTAATACCCAGTTCTCAGAGAAGAGTCACACGTGTCCGTCGGTAGCTTTATTTCATACCCCAAAACTATTATTTTGTGACTCATAACACAGAACTGCAAATGTAATTTTCTATGTTCTTTTATGGCTGTGCTCTTCTTGCTGATGTGGGCTCCACGCGGATGCTCCCTGAAGCCCTCTGCAGCTAATGTGGGTTGGTAGATCCGGGCGTGGCGGCTCTGAGGAGCATGTGGTGACTCTGACCTTTGCTCACCTTGGCTCCGAGACGCTGGGACCAACTGTGCGTCCGTCTGTCCGTCCCACTAGGTTCCTTCTTTAAGTGACAGGAGGGGAAATGCTGCCAGCACCTTCCTGCTCTCACACTGTATGTATACGTGGAGGAAGTGACAGAGCAGAGAAAGGTCCTGTTCTCTGGTGGTAACATATGAAACACTGCATCAATGCTTTTTACGACCTTTGACAAAACAAATGATTAAATCAATATGAAGTGGAGGCACAGCACAACAGCTCAACACACTTCTTCTCTCTTCTGCTATAGGAGAAGAAAAACAAAGCCCAGGAAAAAAAGACTTAAAGGAACCTGGACAGGATGAGTAGAGAGTTCCTCTGTTCTCCTGGTAACATAGAAGCTATGAGCTCTGGTTCCATCAGAGCTCTGAGTCTGTTCTACATCCTGTTTGTAACTGTGGGAATATTACAGTCTGTTCCTGCTCAGATCTGGCTCCTTGATGCTGATCTGGCAACCACACGTAGGCTGAGTTCTGATTGGCTGTCTCTCCTCATTCTCAGTAGTGATCAGGTGACCTCAGTAGCTCCTCAGCTGTTCTCCTTCACTAAGTGGTACCTGGAGTTTAGAGGCTGATAATAATGAGGAACAGACATTTCTCATTCTTTTAATTTGATGTTTTTTTCTTTCATTTCTTTAACAAGAGCTTTGTTGCCAAATGAGACTGATTGTTCTCCTGAGCAGAGGAGGACAGCTCCATGGAAACTCACGGCTCCTGTTTGCTGACCTGGCTGTTTTTGCTGCTTTTTGACAGAGATCCTGAGGAGCAGATGCACCTGTTGTGAGGGATAGAGGCTCCTGCCGGGACCATGTGTGACAGGTGCAGGACCAGGTGTCCCAGCCAGGGTCCAGCCTCAGGGCCAGGTTCAGCATTTTACCACAAACATGAGGCTTGGTGCAGCTTGGTGCAGGAAACTGCTTGGTGCAGTTTCCTCAACCAAACCGTTCCTGGATTTAAAACTGTAAGAGACAGAAACATGAAGGCTCCAGTGATGTGGTTCAGAGCAGCTCCTCTGTTTCCATTGTTCAGGGAAACTATTTGAAAACACAGAAAACTCTGATTAGTATTGCAAAAACAGCATCTCCCCAGAGGTAGTGACAAAGGCGCATGCAAAACAGGAAGAGAGACGACTCCTGAAATCTAATGTTCCTGTGTGTGAGTCTGTGAGGAGAGGAGGCACAACACCTGTAAGCCCTGCACTCACTGGAGCAGAGCCTATTAGAACAACAGTGAGCTGTGAACCACACACACTCACACACACACACACACACACACACACACACACACACACACACACACACACACACACACACACATCGTACAGTGCAGGCATGAATTACCGCCTTATTCGCTGGTACCTCAGCTTCTTACTTGTCACGTGGAGGTGACCTTCAGACAGGCCTGATGGTGGGTTGGCAGTCTGCAGCCGTGCAGCTGTGCCTCAGCTCCAGATGTTTGTCTTATCCCTGACGATGCTTACTGGTCGGTGGTGGAGGGAACTCTGCTCTGCCTCCTGCAGGAGTTTGTGGCTTTGTGAGAGCGGCCGTAAACACGAGGTGTGGCTCTACAAAATCCACTTAATGCTCCGGAGATGCTTTTCCAAGGCCCAAGGTTCATTTCTAATCCTTTCTAAAAGCTTAGTCATTCCTCTGACAGCAAAGCGCTATAACTGTCTGGCATTTAGTAGCTCGGGCACCTTGTGTATTGTCCAATATTTGGTGGAGATTAAATATTGATTTCTATACATTTTGAAACACAGTGAAAAATGCTCTCTGCAGTTGGATTATAGGGGGCGTTTCTGGAGGCCACTCATCATTTCTCTGATTCCCACAGTTTGACTCCAGAGATGAGATTATTCCATATATCAGCCCCTGTGTCCTATCAGCGCCTCTGTTATTTGAGTATTTAGAGTTTTTCTCATATACGACGTGTCCCTGGCAGGAGCCAGACTGCACTAAACTTACTCTCCACTCTCTAAGTCCTTAAGCAATCAAGGATGAGGAGAAAATAGACAATCTCCAGGAGAGTTTCTCATGCTGATTTGCTGCCACGCTTATCCAAATAGTCTGGCTCCTTATCAAATTGGATTGGTTTATTTGAATGGGAGTGAAGTCCCTTTTGGTCAGTGGAAGATTAATATTGATTTAATCTGAAATTGTTAAATATGGGACAGATGGTGACTGTAAAAGACTTTGAATCCTGAAACTGTTGTCTATACTATAATGTCTGTCGTCTGGTTTGCAGAGAAGTTAGAAGTAGTTAGAAGTAGAAGATTCACGTATTTTCTATATTGCTTGATTTGAATGCAGGTCCCTTGAGCTGCTCCAGCAAAATGTTTCGGAAAGAATTCATTATAAAATCGAACAAGGAGCGCAGCTAGAGATGGAAACGAGGATGATACTAAGTGAATGTTCAAGCACACGTTTTCAAGCTCTAATTTTCTACAAATGAATAAACGCTAGTTGCTCTCATCCTCACTAATAAGCTGCCATGATTACAATAGATGTTGCACTAAATCATCTCTCTGGGGTGACTGATGCTACTGATGGTGAAGAATGAGAAGTGCAGAGCAGGAGCAGCTTCATCCTGCTCCACCACAGCTCCACTGCAGCTCATTGAACACCAGGAGATCATCAGTGAGGATCCATCGTGGCCGGGCTGGACCCGGTCCAGCCCTCGCTACTTCCAGCTCAACTTCCCAAGTCTCAGGTATCAGAGGCTGCTTTCATGTGAGCAGCTGCAGAGGATCCTCCAGTGCTCTGCAGCTTGGTGTTTGCCCTGCGCTGTTCTTTCATCCTTTGAGGCTGCAGCAGGAAGTCAGTGTTCTCAAACTGGGTTTAACTGGGAGTCTTAGTGCATTATTCATTAGTTGGGAAACATAGTCACGATTGCCACCACTGCAGAGGTGGAGCAGATGGAAATGTGTAAGCTCAACCGTCCTGGTCTGGAGGCTAGCCTCACATAATTCCCCAAGTTCAACCATTATTTCTCCTCATTTGGATAAAGGCTGAAAAAAATCTTACATTTAGCTCAGTGGAGGTTCAGTCAGGAGCTGCCTCTCGGTAATCTCTCATCTTATCATCAGTCTCCTCGTCCAATCACAGCCCAGCGTCCTCTCCTCCAGCCAGTGTCCTCTCTCGCTCTGCTGCAGCTCCGATGAGACGAGGTGAAACCAAACCGTCCACCCTGGAGTAGCTCCCGCTCCTGTTCCTCCATCGTCATCTCCACCCGTTTCTTGACTGAGTCTGATGACCTGGTGCCAGCGTAAACAGAGCTGAGTGGCAGCACGGTGGAGCAGTGGTTAGCACGGTTCCCTCACATCCTGAAGTTGGTGAAAGAATTCAAATCAGTATCTGAATGAAGCAAACAACGATGGACATGACGTTCTTCTCTGAGCTGAGCCTGAACACCTCATGACGACATGTCTGAGTCTGGCAGCAGGTAGCAGCTGATCCATGTGCTCACTGTTGAAGGGGGGGAACCTGAACATGCACACACACGCACACACACGCACACACACACACGCACACACACACACACAAAGACACACACACATACAGACCTGTATCTCCTTTCTGACTTAAGATTGTGTGCGTGAGTTGTTTGAAGATGAAGCTGCAGCTTCGAGGATGAGTATCATATGTTTCTTTTCCTAATGCATTTGCATTTTCCCTTTTAAGAAAGCGTGATGTGCTTCCAAAAAGATACCATTTGCACACAGACGCACACACATCAGAATTCAGTGGGGATTTGTGCAGGTTTTGCTTTGATTGTGTTGCATTCAGGGGGTGATTTCCTCCCCTTCATCTCCTCACGTCCCCCTGGCTGCTCTGAGACAGGCGGGTGGAGGACTGTACACACTCTCAGCATGGCAGCAAAGGCTCTTTGGATGGAGACGATTCTGACAAATGAATCTCCTAATGTGTCGTTACACGTGCTGCGTGTGGACCAGTCGATCATCCCTCACATTAACATGTTTCCTGGATGCTCGGTGGGAACATAAAATAAAATTAAAAAGCAGAACAGAAAGCAGCCTCTGCTAATGACTCCAGCCAACAAGTCCCGCTATTTCAAATGGCAATAATTGATTATCTGGAAGTGCTGTGGGTTGTAACCTCCTTTCAGAGGGACAAGTGCCTCCATTTCATGGTTCAAGAGCTCAGCTTTTCCAAGTGAGAAGACAGATTGGCTCAAGGTTAAACGCTGAGGCCAGACAGTCATTAGTGTGCAGCAAGTGAAGCTAGAGAAGCCACCACCTCTTGATTCTTTGTGATATTTCTCACAAACAGACAATTTGGCCACAATTCAGTATAAAGCTCAGTCTGAACCAACAGGATTCACCAGAGAAAGTCCTCAGACGGCGGCACTCATCACTCAAGAATCTGTGGAAACAGTTCCACTAAATGATGCTGGCGTCACAGCTGATCTCAGGAGACACAAACCGCTTGAAACTGAGAGTTTTATAGCATGTAGGTACACTTAGTGCATGGCGATGTATGGCCTCCACAGGTTTACTCATTACACAAGCAGAAACAGTTTGAAGCAGCTCTAACGGACGCAAAACTTTCATGATTGATGCCACAAATCTTTACGTGACATCCTTCCTAACGTGAGGAGGGTTAGGGTTGCTCCCTAAAAAAAGACTCAAGATTTAACAATTTGTACAATTTGTACAATTTGTACTATTTGTACATTCTAAAGCTGAGCCAGGTTGATGGCAAACATCAAGCGTTCCTTCTTAACCCGTTTTGCCCCATCGGCAACAATTGTTGCCAAGGTTTATCACTGTCATTTTCAACCCACAATAAAAAATCTCAAAGGTACCAATGCTACTTTTTCCACTTAAATGCTAGTAGACAACTTGGACAACAGTTCTGATTTTCAAAAAATGCCTTCCAAGTGTTTCCTGTCACATGACATCATCTGCTTCCTGCTCCTTCCGGCTGAAGACATGGCAGGTGCAAATCTTCCCAGAAAGAGGTAATTTTCATAAATTTCTTATGATTTTTCCCCAAAACCTATTATAATTATTTAATCATTCAACTCTCTAGAGTGACCCTCCCCCAAAAAATTGTACCTAGGATAAATGTTTTTTTGTTCATGGTCTTATTTCTGTGAGTGGCAACAAAAGTTGCCAATGGGCATATATGTAGTCACTTTCTAAAGGAAAAACACAGTGTGCAGGATTGCTCCTAATTTTAAAATAGCTTATTTCAATCCTCTTAGAAAACTCTTCCTAGCAACAGCAACAGCTGTTGCTATTACAGGTACACAAGGCGATATGTTATTTAGTGATATCAACAATGAAGTTTGTGATGTTGGACTCGAGGTCATCACTCGTGCTCTTCAGTCAGCATGAGCAACAGTGATGATGCACAGAACATCAAAAACTCAAGTGTGATATTGCTTTTACACAACATTCATCATATGCAAACAAAAACATGGCACATTCATGCATCTATCATGCTTGTTTTGTCATTCGTTTAGGTCCTGGAAAAGCGGGGAGAAGGATCTTCTCTCCTTCCAGAGGCTGGTAGCCCATACCCTCCTCATGCGCCATGGAACAAAGCCAAGTTTGCAGGGCAGAAGATCTTCACTGGCGATGGCGATAACTGAGGCCACCAGGTTTGATTGTTTCAACCACTGGCCCTGCAACACTGGCAGCAGGTACAAGCAATGCAAGAACTGTGGCGGACGCACATCATTTGCTTGTGGAAAGTGTGATGTGCCACTGCATGTGGAGTGCTTCAAAAAGTACCACACTGAGTAGACCACACATGAAAGTTGATAGAATATATGAGAAGAGATATGTTAAAATGTTAAAAATGTTTTAAAAATGTTCAAATGTTCAAATATATATGTATGTGTGTGTTTATATGTTTTTAGAGGTTCTAAGGAAAAATTGTTGAAGTTTTGATGAAGAAAATTTAGAATAAAGACCCCAGTTCAAACTGTCTGTTTTGAATTTTATCCAGGGGGAACCCGAGGCTCCACCTTTTGATTATTATTTATTATGACTGTATTATTTGTTTTTATTATATTATTATTATTATTATTTCTCTGTTATTATTATTATTATTATAATTATTAGGTGGCATTCAACCTAGTGACAAGCTATGTGCCCATTGGCAACAATTGTTGCCGGTCATAAAAATGCTATTTTCTTCAAAACAAAGTACAAAATTGAAAAAATAAATACATAACATGATTCAGAGGGACTCAATGAATAAAATGATATGCCTTACTACTCTGAAAAAAATTTGGGCACAAACGGGTTAAGTCAGACACATTGCTCCATCCTACAGATGAAAACACTTCTGGAAATGTTCAGGTTGTGGGATGAATCAAGACGTATTCTATTCCATTCTTTTCTATTGACAGTGGACCAGTTCTACAGAAGTACAATCGTCTCTCTTCGCTGGCTCTGTAATAATAGCTACCTGTAAAACTGTCACTGTCAACACGTTTCATTTGTTTTCTGATTCGTCTGAATCGTTCGACTACATCTTCATCCCCCTCCTAAAAGCTTTTCTCCTCCTGCTTTTGTGCTTGGGTACAAATCGAGCTGTTGGGATGCGTTTATCGTTTATTCATTAAAAGCATTAAATGTCGGTATCTTCTTGTCACTTGTTCATTGTCCTCTTTGAACCGACTTTAGCGATTCCATTCACTCTCCGCTCCATTCACCAGTGCTGCGTTGAAGGAACAGATCCTGCATTTCTCTCTGTTCCTCTTCCTGGATGTCTGATGGAAGTCTGCGCTGCAGAGCCTCGCTGTGTGGGAGGACTCAGACTGCCTGACAGAGCCACGCAGCGTCACGTCCCAGGCTGGAACACAGGTGTGGACAGAGCTGGAGATCCTGTCTGTCCTCGCTCGACATCTGGGACTGTCAGCTCTGACAGATTCACTTTGTAAAGCACACGTCATGGACCAGCTTCAGCAGAAAAAGGGAAGTCGTCGAGTGAAGCCTTCACTTGTGCAGCTACATATTAACGGTGGAGACAAGTGTCCTTTCAGTAGACTGAAGAACACACACTTATAAAGCCCAAGATGATCTATCCAAACAGCTCATTTTTAGTTCTTACTTAAAGGACTTTGAATTGTTAAATGGAGCTTTTCTCTCTGTTCGTTGGTGTTAATACAGAAGCTATGAAGACTGGTTTCACCAGAACTAAATGTCCATCCATCCATCCATCCATCCATCCATCTTCTTCCACTTATCCGGGGCCGGGTCGCGGGGGGAGCAGTCTAAGCAGGGACATCCAGACCTCCCTCTCCCTGGACACTTCCTCCAGCTCTTCTGGGAGGATCCCGAGGCATTCCCAGGCCAGCCGGGTGACATAGTCACTCCAGCGTGTCCTGGTCTTCCCCTGGGTCTCTTCCCAGATGGACATGGACATCCTGGGGAGGCGTCCAGGAGGCATCCGATTCAGATGCCCGAGCCACCCCAGCTGGCTCCTCTCGATGTGGAGGAGCAGCGGCTCTTCTCCGAGCTCCTTCCAGGTGACAGAGCTCCTCACCCTATCTCTAAGGGAGCGCCCCGCCACTAAACTAAATATTTTACATTGAATCCTCTCTTGTCGTATACTATATTAGTCAGACGAGATGATTGCACATGCTACACGTGTCAGTATTTCCTGAAGCCACAGCAGAACTGTGCAGCTTTCCTCTTAGAAAGTGTGATCGTATCATTATTTCATGTGTTACAACAACAACATCAGGCTTGAGTCTGTGCTGAGCAGCAGCTCAGTGTGTTGGTCTCTGCTCTGCTGAGCAGGTGACTGAGCTGTTGACTGTCCTTCACTTGATTAAAAATGAATGGCGCCGTGTGGAGACAAGGGCACGGAGGACTGCCTGTCTGTGCCAGGAACTGCTCCATCCTCTGCTCCCCATCATCCACACTGAGGCAGGAGCAAGACTTTTATGTTTCATGCGACAATGACATTAATTGCAGGCTGCTGATTTTAAATTACATGCCTCTGTTGCCATGGAGACACAACAAACACTGGGTCACAATAATTGCAAGCTTGTTAGCATTTTGTCCAAAGCCAGGTTCTACCTGCAAATTAGGCTCAACGAGGAAGAATGAAACAGGTACTTAGTCCATTTTGTGAAAAGCTGAACACTGTGAGATGAGTTTGAAAGGCAAACAGCATGAAGAGGATGAAAAGAAACATTCATTCTCAGCAAACTGAGGCTTGAACCCAGAGTATGGGAAGCATCACCTCCCTGGGCGGAGTTATGAGCTGCAGTGTTGCAGTCAGTGTTTCAGTGTTCAGCAGATCAAAAAGATCCTTTATCCTAAAGTTTATCTGGAGGAATCACAATCACTACATTTGAGGATCCACATTCTCTGCTGGACAGGAAAGGTCTGAGGATCTGGCATTTCAAAATTAAGCCGGAGGAAAATTGTTGGATTGGAAGCAGATTGGACGACGGTGGAAGATGAGGGTCTCTTATGCCCCCCCACTGCAGCCACGCTCCTCTACGCTCCTAATGGACCATCAGACGTGTCGGAGCACGTGTGGCAGTGTGAACCCTCGTCTCTGTGACACTGTGGACAAGTGGCTCATGTTGTGCCTCAGGACGACGCATTCACACATCAAACGACATCTGTGGAGCAGCAGTGGACACTGTTTGTCCCTTTGGAAAGCAGCAAACTGAGTTCTGCAGGAGGTAGTCGGTCAAAGTAATGAAACTGTGGAGCGATAAGATAGTTCCTCCCCAGCTCTGAGCATTAGGCACTTCACAAACTGGTGAGGGCAGGTCGCAGGGCGTGTGCGTGGCGAGGGCTTCACTCAGCAGCTTCATCCAAACGCTCCGCGTGGCTTCACCTGTCCACGGCTCAGCGGGACGTTCACTCGTTTCTGCCGTCATTATCACTCTGCCCGTGGCTCAAACACAAGCAGATCCTCTTCTATCCCACTCAGCACTGACGGGATTAGCAGCCACAGCCTCAGAGCATGGAACTAGTTCTGACTGCTCCAACTTCCCCAGCTGCTTCTCTCCTGTTCATCTGGACACAGACGTGAGTCGTATGCTTTAGATGCTAATGTTGAGTACTGAATATCCAGTATTCATACGAATGTCATTGAAAGTGATTGATTGTGATTGGGAAGTCTCTGCATAGCGGCTACTGCTCTATTATCATATATATATGTATGTATATATATATATATATATATATATATATATATATATGATAAAGGAATAAAATGTAGCCCCGCCCCAGCCTCGAATGTAGTCCCGTCCCAGCCTCTAATGTAGCCCCGCCCCAGCTACTAATGTAGCCCCACCCCAGCCTCTAATGTACCCCTGCCACAGCCTCGAATGTAGCCCCGCCCCAGCCTCTAGTGTAACCACGTCCCAGCCTCAAATGTAGCCCCGCCCCAGTCTCTAATGTAACCACACCCCAGCCTCCAATGTAGCCCCACCCCAGCCTCGAATGAGGCCCCGCCCTAGCCCCTAATGTAACCCTGTGGGTCCCTGGTGTGCAACCAGTTGAAACAGAGAGAAAGGTTCCAGGCGAAGCACGAGCTAAGAACACGGAATGGAACCAAAACAGAGGAAAAGAGTCCAAACATCAGACCTGACACACACACACACACACACACACACACACACACACACACACACACACACACACACACACACACACACACACACACACCGGGACCAGCATCAGGACCTAGCTGCTGAACTGGGCTATACCGGGGAGGGGAGAGAGAGAGAGAGAGAGAGAGAGAGAGAGAGAGAGAGAGAGAGAGAGTCACTCAGCAGGAGGAGGAGAAGGAGGAGGAGTTCTGTTAGAATCGTCCGCTCTGTCCAGTCTCTCCCTCCCTCCCTCTCTCTCTCTCTCTCTCTCTCTCTCTCTCCCTCTCCGGTAGTAGCGGATCTGCTCAGTGTCTGCTCCTCGCTGGTCGCTGGTTGTGCTGAGGGCGCCGCTGCGCTGAGTCCCATGGAGCTGGAGGAGAGAGGGAGCAGCCAGAGCCCGGAGACCTGCTCAGGTACAGTCTGGTCCATGCATGTGTAGAGCTGCTCAGGTACAGTCTGGTCCATGCATGTGTAGAGCTGCTCAGGTACAGTCTGGTCCATGCATGTGTAGAGCTGCTCAGGTGCAGTCTGGTCCATGCATGTGTAGAGCTGCTCAGGTGCAGTCTGGTCCATGCATGTGTAGAGCTGCTCAGGTACAGTCTGGTCCATGCATGTGTAGAGCTGCTCAGGTGCAGTCTGGTCCATGCATGTGTGGAGCTGCTCAGGTAGAGAGCTCTCTCTGTCCAGACTCTGCTCGTCCCTCTGTCTGCTGCTCTGCTCGGAGCTCTGCATGTTGTGTTCAGCTGTGTAGCACCTTGATCTCTCGTCAGGTTCTACCGTCCCCTCTGTGTGAGCACTGGGATCACTGGGATCACTGGGAAGAGGGAATGTTTCAGACATTTGATCCCAGAAACAGAGACCAGGAATAAGCTTAAACATCCCGTCATCTCCATACTAGTTTTGTAAACTAAACGATGAATTTTTAAAAATATTATTTTACCTCAGTTTTGCCACCTGAGTCATTGGGATGATAGGATGATAGGATGCTCTTTGTCCCCTAATTAACACCCTCCCCCTCTTATCCTATGATAGCAAGTTAACCTTAATAGTTCATGTGTCTGAGAACAGCTGGAGCTGCTGCACATCATCAAATGACAAGAGGCTGCAGGACAGGACAGGACAGCCTCCCTCTGACAATCCACTCTCCACTCACACACACACACACGCCCGCCCTCCCACTCCCACTCCCACTCAGCTCTGTTTGTAGTGAACTCAGTTTTCTACGGTTCCGTGTTGACGTGGGGCCAGCTGGACTCTCCAGGGATTAGTTGCGGTTTGAGCTCTGCAGAGAGCCGTCCCTCCTCTTCTCTGAGTGGATGGAGTAGTGAAGCTACTCCACATCTCCTCAGGGAGGGGTGCTTATAGCAGGACATGCTCCTGATGATGTCACCAGCTCTGGAGGAGGAGGAAGAGGAGGAGGAGGACTGTGAAGCTGAAAGAATCTACCTGGTAGTTCCTGGTTGGAGGGTATTCTGAGAAGCCCTCAGTGAACATCTCATCCCACCAGGCTCAGGTGGGCCTTCCCTTGCTGGAAGACGTCTGATCAGGAATTGATCTCAGCATGAGGAACAAGCTCCTCGGGAGGAGCTTCCATGTTCTAGTCCTCCAGTGTGAGTGACATGTGTGTCAGGAAACAGATTTTAGTTTCAAGCAACAGAAACATGATTTCAACTCTTCAGTCTACAAGTGTAGCCTGAGATAAACGGTTTCACATCACTCAGACGAAGTGTGTTTCCTCATCTGGGGGAGCACGTCCACAGAACGCTCACAAGATATTTAAGTAGCAATTCAGAAAAACAATCGCTGTCTACTGTTCATGTGATAATCAGCATGTTGTGAAGTCTTGAAAGTGAAAATAGAAGAGTGTGAATGTTGTTTTCTTCCCGTTTTTTGCTGAGAAAGTACATGAACTTCATATAGTCGCAGGTTTGTTTGTGGTTGAAGCCTCAGACGCTATAAGCCTGAGCAGATTCTTCCTGGACCTGCTCCTGATCCTGGATCTGATCTGCTCCTAGTTACCCAACCCTGGGTTGACCAGAGGCGTTTCTGCATGTTGCTGTGGTGTCTTCTTAATGACTAAATCTAGATGAGCCATGTTCATCTGGAATAAGAGCAGCCCATCTCCCAGTGGGCTTCCAGGCACCTCTGCAGACAGGTGCTCTGGATTTGTTAACCACTTGAGCCCAAAAAGCTTCTGAGCCGCAGCATCCGTTATAAGACAAATAGGCAGCGTGTTTGCTGCAGGTGCCTGAGAGGAGCGATTAAAACGTAGGACACTCCAGGCACATCCAGGCTGCCTCCAGTAAAGCTACACAGTCACAGATCCATTGGCTTGTATTACAACGAGCCATCGCTGCAGGTTTCACCATTCATCAAACCTGTGCATGGTGCTCCTGTAACCATGTTGAATTATGACCATGTCCTGTTCTCATCAGCCAGACCCTGGGAGGAAGCTGCAGCTCCGTGGCCCTCTGGGGCAGAGCTGCGGTGGGAGCCTGGTGTGGTCTGCAGGAACCAGGGAGCTGGTGTGTGTGATGAGGCGCCCGCGGCGTGTGTGCGCAGATCAAAACACCATTAGTCTCTTTGTCTTGTGCCACTGTTTGAGCTGGAGAATTGGCTGCAGGAACATGTTGGCGCTTCCTGGACTCCTGTGGTGCCATTTGTGAGGAATAGAAGAAAAATAAATGTTTTGGCACAAATGAAGCTGCAGCCCAAGAATGATTCAAGCCTCTTGGTGGGATGTGTGTAGATTCTTGAGGGAAGTTTTCACTTGCGTGTGGGCAGAGTTGGCCACAGACACGATGGGAGGGAGACAAGATGAAAGGGACTCATCACAGGGTCGGAGCCGCCGCAGTCCAGGGCTGATCAGGGTAAACCGACCTAGAGAACATAGTTCCCCATTCTGGTTGATATTTACCTAAGGAATTGACTGTGAAAGGTGAGAATCCTCCCGGCTGTGAAACACTCTCATCTGATCAGGAATTGATCTCATTATTAACACAGCGCAGCTCGGTGAATCTGTGAATCACGTGTGTGGTGAATCACATTATGCAGGATTAAGTAGAGGATCCACATCCCCCACTACTACGAGTCTCCGCTGGAGAGGCTGCACGAGATGAATTTTGAATGTGTGGAAGCACGGAGCAGCGAGACGAGGAAACACTGATCGAGCAGCGTCTGCAGATCAAGTGAAGTCACAGCTCAGGTGATTAAAGATGCAGCGTTGTTCACTGCTTGCTGCTCACTCCCGTCTCCTTCCTGCAGAGCGTGGGAGTCTGCACTCATTCATGATTTACAGCTCGTGGGGCGTGGGTGTGTGCGTGTGTGCGTGCCCTTGTGCATTTCTTTAGTGTGAATTTTATCTCGAGCTGGACTCTTCGACCAGCGGGACCAGAGCACTCTTCTATTAATACACTTCCTGAGGCCTGAAAAATTGATATGAGCTGAGAGAGAGCCGGGGTGTAGAGAGAGGGTCGAATGAGCTGCCATCACTGTCAGCGTCTGAGCCCACTGAACTCCAATCTGAGGCGTATCAGCTGCAGCTGCTGCTGGCAGAGCGCAGCAGGCAGGGACCTGTCACTCTGACAACACTGGAGTTTGGAGGAGAGTTTGGTCTGCACAAACGCAGGCGTCCAGAAAAAGATGCTGCCGCTCCTCAAAAGTCCAATAAAATCAGCGGCGCTCAAACTGAGCTCCACGAGCTCGGTTCAGGCTGAGCGTCTGACCATCAGCTCTATACCATCAGCTCTATACCATCAGCTCTATATCATCAGCTCTACACCATCAGCTCTATTCCATCAGCTCTATACCATCAGCTCTATACCATCAGCTCTATATCATCAGCTCTATACCATCAGCTCTACACCATCAGCTCTATACCATCAGCTCTATACCATCAGCTCTATACCATCAGCTCATTACCATCAGCTCTATACCATCAGCTCTATACCATCAGCTCTATATCATCAGCTCTATATCATCAGCTCTATACCATCAGCTCTATATCATCAGCTCTACACCATCAGCTCTATACCATCAGCTCTATACCATCAGCTCTATACCATCAGCTCTATATCATCAGCTCTACACCATCAGCTCTATACCATCAGCTCTATACCATCAGCTCTATACCATCAGCTCTATACCATCAGCTCTATATCATCAGCTCTATACCATCAGCTCTATACCATCAGCTCTATATCATCAGCTCTATACCATCAGCTCTATACCATCAGCTCTATACAACAAAATCCTTTCACATACATGAATGAGTTTTTTTTAAGTTATTCATCTTGCAGACAGCTGAGTGTTGGCCTGTCAAGACTCACTCTTGACAGGCCAACACTCAGCTGTCTGCAAGATGAATAACTTAAAAAAAACTCATTCATTATCAAAATTGATGTTGATTGCTCTTCAAAGGAAGAGAAGCTGTAATATTGAAGTCTCAGACAGTTCTGGGTCATTGGTTTTCATGCATGTTTTCTCTGAAACTTGTCAGAAGTCAGAGGAGACGAGTGTGAGCTGCACCTGACCCTCAGATCCTTCCCAGCGTCTGGACCCGGTGGACAGCAGGTCTCCTGTCCCCTGGCAGTCAACTTGTGTCAAAACTCGTACATTTTGCAGACTGCATTTTTATTCCTGACTGTAATGGACATGTGCAATGGCTGAGGTATTAGCCGTATAATCTGTGTAATATAATCTGTGACGTTCACCGTTACACACAGAGATGGTGTGTTATCCTCCACTGAGCTGAGACTGGCTCAGGAAGTCTTTAGGCCCCTCGTCCTGGCCTTCACCACATCACCCAGCGCTTATCATCCAATGGCTGTTTCCAGAGACATGAAAGAGGGAGGAACTTGAAAGGCCAAGTTTGAAAGCCTTTCCTGTCATTAAGTTTCATTTCATACAGCAAACAAATGAGAGGATCGATCTGGGATCAAAGCCCTCAGCCTTGTCCCCAGCACTTAAGGTCAGGAGGGAAATGAATGTGAGCTGAAGAGGAAGTGAGATAGAGCTGTGGACACGACTGACTCTGCTCTGTATCTGAGAGAGAGAGAGAGAGAGAGACAGACAGACAGGCAGGCAGACAGGCAGGCAGGCAGGCAGGCAGGCAGGCAGGCAGGCAGGCAGGCAGGCAGACAGACAGACAGACAGACAGACAGAGAGGCAGGCAGGCAGGCAGGCAGGCAGACAGACAGACAGGCAGACAGATAGGCAGGCAGACAGACAGACAGACAGACAGACAGACAGACAGACAGACAGACAGACAGACAGACAGACAGACAGACAGACAGACAGACAGATAAATGATCAAAAGCAGTCACAGTGGGTCCATGTAAGAACCAGACCAGTAGTTGAGTGTAACAACAGATGATCCTTTTTGTCGTCAGTTAATTTGTCAATCACTTTCCTGATTAATCAGCTCGTTGTTTGGTTTGTAAAATGAGGTGAAAATGAATGAAGTCTGTTTCACAAAGACTGTATGTGTCTTTTGTTGCCCTCACCTCCACAACGTCCAGACTACTGTCACAGAGACTACAAACCAGAAAATATTTGCATTTATTAAAATGTTATGATCAGCAGTTGTTCTGGATTCAATGAAGAGGCTGACCGTTGAAGAGATGACCTCACTGCGTCCTCGTCCAGTTACTATGCTGTTCTAAAACCTAATGGCTGTCCTGGTGTCTGTGAGAGGTGATGCTGACTGAGCGGTCAGCAGCAGGTATCTGCCAGAGGGCGACCAGCGCTTCGCTCTGCTGCTCCACCCAAAATAACGTGGTGCAAGCGTGAAGCTGCAAAGCCAAAGTTCAGCTGAATTTCCAGGCTCCGCTTCACTCTTTTAGAGACGTTGTGCCGAGTAATTCATTCAGAGCCTCTCTCACAATTATTCCCTGAAAGGAGCAGGAACAGGGATTTGAAGCCTCTGTTTTATTATTAAAAGGCAACATTTACCCCTGACATTTGCATCCTAATAACTGGGAGATAAATTGGAACAAAGAATACATGCAACCCAATCTCCATAATGAGATGAGTAAGGCAGAGCAGAGTAGGCACCCTGCAGCCTCAGTCTGCATCTGTCTGCTGCTGCATCCTGCAGCCTCAGTCTGCATCTGTCCGCTGCTGCATCCTGCAGCCTCAGTCTGCATCTGTCTGCTGCTGCATCCTGCAGCCTCAGTCTGCATCTGTCCGCTGCTGCATCCTGCAGCCTCAGTCTGCATCTGTCTGCTGCTGCATCCTGCAGCCTCAGTCTGCATCTGTCCGCTGCTGCATCCTGCAGCCTCAGTCTGCATCTGTCCGCTGCTGCATCCTGCAGCCTCAGTCTGCATCTGTCCGCTGCTGCATCCTGCAGCCTCAGTCCGCTGCTGCATCCTGCAGCCTCAGTCTGCATCTGTCTGCTGCTGCATCCTGCAGCCTCAGTCTGCATCTGTCTGCCGCTGCTGCATCCTGCAGCCTCAGTCTGCATCTGTCTGCTGCTGCATCCTGCAGCCTCAGTCTGCATCTGTCTGCCGCTGCTGCATCCTGCAGCCTCAGTCTGCATCTGTCCGCTGCTGCATCCTGCAGCCTCAGTCTGCATCTGTCCGCTGCTGCATCCTGCAGCCTCAGTCCGCTGCTGCATCCTGCAGCCTCAGTCTGCATCTGTCTGCTGCTGCATCCTGCAGCCTCAGTCTGCATCTGTCTGCTGCTGCATCCTGCAGCCTCTCAGCTCAAAACCTGCGCAAAAGAACGCGTCTGTTTGTCAGTGACCGGAGGAATGTGTCTAATAATCATTTCACAACTTTTTTTGAGATTTCATGTGAGTCTAAGCAGGGATAAATTACGCTTTAGTCCTTGAGAAAATCAATCGTGTGCAGCTCCGGTGGGACCCGGTTTATTCCTGACGTGCAGCCGTCTCTTTATGTCACACATAGATAATCCCTCCAGCTGCAATGAATGAAGCAGCCAGGACAGTGGATGATTACATGCAGAGGAGGCGTCTGACAGCCAGATGCTTTTTGTTTTGTCTCAGCAGGTTTGAGAACAAGCAGGAAATCCCTTTCTGTTCCTCTCACAGACATGATCCCTATTATACAGTGTTAAGCACTCTTAAACAAGCCCTCCAGCACACGGTGCGTTGTGAGTGCTTTGCTCGGACGAGTGGCACCGTGTGTGTACGTCAGGCCTCGCGTTTCTGGATTATCCTCCAGATAAACATTGAACGCTGCTCGTCCCATCCACACGTTATCAGCAGATCATTGGTGCTGCTCAGAATGCAGCTTTCACCATCTGCTGGTGTTTTACCACATTAAACAGAGGAACCACAGCGTCTGCATCTCTAATGCTTCCTCCTCCTCCTCCCTGTGTTTGACAGCACGGCTCAAAGTGGCAGAAAGGACAAAGCCCGGATTGGACACACCTGTGATTGGATGTGAGCTCAGACTGACCCCAGACCATTAAAATGGCGTTGCTATGGAAACTCATGCTGCTGCTGTCATTGGTGGAGCGTCTGGCAGGTGAGTCTCCCAAACATGCATCTTTTTGTTGTTGGCAGTCAGCTTCTGAAATGTTATTTATAGGTTTTTACGGCCAGTGCAGAGAACAGATGGCACTTAGTAAGAGTGGAATGGAAAACTGGAATGTTGTGAGTTCACAAAGCTTTCCACCAGTTTGTACTGGTGGTCTGAGTCCTGACGGAACAGACAACGTCTGAAAGAGAATGGAGTGTGTGACGTTCCTAATGAGACACTTAATTTCTTAATTAATTTTTTAAAAAATCCCTGAAATGCTGCTTCAGAGTGTGAAGCCGAGAATGTGATGAACCAGGTCCACAGTGCAGAGTCTGCCCAGGGTCGACCTCCCAGGTCGCCTTGCTCCAAATCAGCAGACCGCCCCCCATATTTAGGAGAACACACACACACACACACACACACACACACACACACACACACACACACACACACACACACACACACACACACACACACACACATATATATACACACATGCACACATATATACACACATGCACACACACACTCAGCCAGGACCTCCTATATTTAGTGTGTGTGTGTGTGTGTGTGTGTGTGTGTGTGTGTGTGTGTGTGTGTGTGTGTGTGTGAGTGTGTGTGTGTGTGTTCTCCTATGTTTGCCTGCTTGGTAATTAGCGCCACTTATCACTAAATCCAGTCCACACAGTGGATGTGTAATGAGGCTTCCCTGAGGGAGCAGTGATTCACGGAGGGATTAGATCTACCGCGAGGCTCCGTATGTCTCGTCCTGAGCGCTGGGTTGAACATCCAGATGAGCGAAGGCTGCAGACGTCGGTGGGAATCCTTCACCGGGCTGACGGAGCTTTGTGTCAGACCAGCAGAGACAAACGGACGCTGCTCTCAGGGAACAGTCGCTCTCGTCTGTTCTGAGCAAATTAGAGGGAAACAAAGAGCGAGGGCGGCGCTGCTGTTGCACAGGCCTTGCCTCACTCTGGAGCTCCGCTCACAGTCGGTAGCACACATTAATATTCAGCGTGAGGTTACATTACATGTGCTCTGCTTGCAAGACAAGTCTGGTGCAATAGGAGGAGAGCAGCGAAGCCTAGGCGCTGCTCGCTTAGCATGGACGAGGAGGAGAGAGGGACGCTGCTTCTAGGAGCCTTATTTATCCAGCGCGCTCGTGTGTGTGTGTGCGTGCGTGTGTGTGTGTGTGTGTGTGTGTGTGTGTGTGTGTGTGTGTGTGTGTGTGTGTGTGTGTGTGTGTGTGTGTGTGTGTGTGTGTGTGTGTGTGTGTGTGTGTGTGTGTGTGTGGGTGGGTGCAGTGGGCTGAGGGGAAGTCGCTCCCAGAGCGAGTTCATTGAGAGTTAACCAGCTCCCTCCTATCACTCCCCGGGGTCCGAATGCCCGAGGCAGAGGTGTGTATTCTCTCTATGAGTGTGTGTGTGAGTGAGTGTGTGTGTGTGTGTGAGTGTGTGTGAGTGTGTGCAAAAGAGCGAGTGAGGCAGAGGCAGCAGGGGGAGGCAGGATGCCGGCAGAGCGTGGCGTGTTTGTGTCAGACAACCAGAGGAACACACTCCTCTTCATCGCGATATGTCAAAGAAATCTGGTTTCACATTTTAGTTGTTTTCCTAAAAATAGCAGAAGTGGAATCATGGAGACATCCTCAGCTTAACAGCAGAAACAAATATATTAGCGTTAAAGTGTAAGATTCTTTGTGTTTATGTCTTTCTGCTTTCTTTCTTTCTTCTTCTTTCTTTGTGTTGTTTATTTGAGAATGAACATGGAATGGTTTTGAAAGGTCTCCCCGATAATAATGATCCTGATGTGTCAGTTTTATTCTATATGACATATTCAGAAGAAGAAGACAAGCTGCTCTATTAAAAACGACACTAATGAGTTTTCCCCCGACCGACTCAGTAGCTGCACCTCCGTCTCTGTGAGCCCACTTAAAGCCAGGCTAACGCTAATGCTAACGCTAACACTAAAGCCTTTGGTCTCATCTAGTTACCTTGTTTTTGTTGTTGTTTCAGCCCAGTTTGTCTAAATGCAACCAGAGCAGCTTGTTAACTGGGGTGAAGTGTTTCATGGCTCGCTGGGTATCCTGTCCGTGATTGTTCTCAGTCAATCAGCATTTGGAGGATTCTCTCTCAGGTCGTTAAAAGACCTGATATGAATAGATCTAACAGTGGTTGGTGATGCTGACCAGATAGCCTCTGGTCTGAATCAGTTAGAACCGAGTAGAGTAGAGTAGAACAGAATAGAATAGAGTAATCTGGTCTCTTCAGCTCATTCAGAGCAGACCAGAGTGGAGGAGAAGCAGCTTCAGGATCTCCTGGAACTACATTTACTCAGCATCCCCACAGACGGCTGTTCTTTCAATATTGACTGGCCTCATTGATTCATCAGAACATGGAAAAGCCTTTCAGGATTCCTGAAGCAACGATTTCATCCTTGTAGTTCAGTGCAGTGCATGTGGAGATGTGCATGTTCCCCAGTGAATCAGCTGCAGCCTCGCTTCACAATCCCAAGAAACATCCACCTTAAATGTGTTTGCAGAGCGTTCACTACAGAGTTCGTTACAGATGCATAGTAATGAAGGAATAGTAATTATAGTGTTTCAGCTTGTAAATACATCAGTCAGCAGTTTACCTATCTAGCTACATTCATGGCACGTTCAGGTTGTTGTGTTGAGGAAAAGGCAGAGTTGGAGTTATGAACTCATCAGCACATTTACCTTCATCAGAAACTATTTCAGCGTCGTCTGATCACTCACCCCAACGCCCGCTTCATGAGCAGGTGTCACGTGTGCGCTGAAAGCTTCACTGCTCGTTAACAGTGATGATGAGATTCAGAATCCACTTTGTGCTGCACCATCAAGAACTGAAGCAGTGATGTTCAGCATCTCTAAGATCCCTGGGCTGGGGATGTTCTGCTTCAGTGCTGAGGTGTGATGCATGGACATTAGAGCAGCTGATGAGGAAGAGCAACGTGAGGAAGAAGAGCTGAAATATTTCTACAGTTTCATGACAGATGTTCCAGAGAAGCTGTGCACGCTTCACCCTCTGGAACATTCAGTGAAGAGCAGCAACAACAAAGGAAGGCCTTCATGTCCCTCCTCACGCGTGGACTGGGCCCTGCTCCCTGGTGCGTCCCTGCTGAAGGAGGGGCCCTCGGCCGGCTTTCAGACGCGGTTCAGTGAGAGCCTTGGCCACGTCCCTCGGCTGACACGCTGCGGCGCTGAATGTAATGAAGTTAATTAAGGAGCGTCTGAGGAGCGCTGCGGTGCACCCTGGGTGACGGCCGCAGCAGTAAAGTGTGTCCTGGAACATTCTGTGTCACTTTGATTCTCGGATGTTTCCTTTTATGTCTCTCGTACATTTTCTCAGAGCGGCTCGCGCTGCTCTGGGACTGTTTGTGCGTTTCTTCACTGCTGATGTGGGACGTTAATGAGGTTTAGACAGTTTACAGTCATGTGAACCTTCAGACATTGAGCATCAGACTGATCTGCTGAAGTTTGCTGGCGGCTGCTGTGAATGGAGACCTGGGCCTGCAGCTTATCGGCCTGGACAGAGGGAGGGTGCTTTAAACCACAGATTGGCTCTTCTTTATTTGATGCATAAAATCCACAGCTGCAGCGAATGGATTTGGGACCTCACACACGCCCCCCCCAAACCTCCTCCCCCACGCCTGTTTGTTCATGCTGAGGTAAGCGGCAGGAATTCATTTGCTGTCAGCCGGAGTTGATTCTGAGAGGAGGTCTTATTTCAGCTCTAAACGCTTCCCTCTGCCTCCTCTCAGACCTCCTCCTCCGTCTGAGGAGCCCGAGGAGCGGCAGTGCGTATCAGCGTCTGCCAGCAGGTGACAGATGGGGGGGGGGTGACCTATTTTCCTTTTTTCCCAACAACTGTTTCATAATGACCTCCATCTCCATCCTGTGGCTGCATTGTGTTAGGATTCTGCTTCAGTGAGTTTCTCTGATGGATTCTTTACGTCGAAGGCTGCCGAAGGCTGCAGAACTGGACGGGACGATTCCAGTTTAAGTGGAACAGGAGGACGGCCTGGATTCAGAACAGTTCAGAGAAACGCCACACAGATTAAATCTAACGTCTGTGCCTGATTCATTCTATTGACTGAGTAAGAAGCGATAATGATCATGCACTCATACATAATAATCTAATAATATTCTAATAATTCTAATAAGATCAACAATGATAAGGATTTAATATCTGGGGGTAAATCATATCTCAGCAATCATCTTATGAAAAAACACTGATCTTTAGACACAGACATATTTGTTTAATCAGGAATAGAAATATGTGCTTCCCACAGACTGGAAACCTCACCTCTCTATGTGAACCACTGAAGAGTTCAGGCAGGGAGGCCGTTACTGCACAGTGGGAATGTTTGTAACGTTCTTCATGACTGTAATTCTGTGTAGTTTGATTCTCTGCGTCTGTGTGTCTCCACTCAGTAACACACACATGAAGCATCTCTCATTCTGCAGATCCTTCACTTCATGAAGGAACACAATAGATTAAGATCATTTGGTTTTGATCTGTTCTCTCTGCAGTTTCAATCAGCTGTTAACAAACATCAGTGTAATTCCTCCTGTTCCGCTCTGCTCTGAATTCTCTGGTTTTTCTTCTGTCTGTCCTGAAGTTTGTTCTGCCAAAGACGTCTTTGACTCTGAAAGTGCTTATTAACCACTGCAGGGCGGGATTAGTTCCCAGCCCACGGCCCCATCGCAGCTTTTCTCTGAAATGATGCTGTAAATGTTTGTGACTTGATAACTGGAATCATTTATCAATTTAATAAGGGGAGTGATTCACCCGCTGCTTAGCGCGGCGGCGTCTCCTCCCGGTCTGTGTCGATGTGAGCGAGGACGCGGCGTGTCGGCAGGTGATCGATCATCTGTGAGCCCGCTGCGAGGGACACGCTCCGGCTCACACAGATTATAATTAGGAGCCTGTTATTCTGCGTAACTTTGTGAGAGCTTCATTCTTGTGGAGGGGAACAATCAGGGTACCGGCTCCCCTGTAAGGCAGCCCCTCCCTGCTGCCTTCAGTCTGGAGGAGGAACCTGTTCCCTGGTGCCACACTACAGAAACAGACGGCTTCACATACAAACGAGGAATAGCTCCGGGATCTTCCCACATCCGTGTCAGTACAGGGATGCAAATGTATCCTGGCAGAATTCTTCTTCCTCCATCACAGAGGGAAACGTTTATTCCAGGAGTCGAGACCGTGTCCCGACCCAGTGGAGATCCTCCAGCGGAGCTGGAGCTGCACCTGATAACTCACCTCAGACTCGTCCCTTTCACTGTGTTGTTATTGTTGTTCATTGATTAATGTATTTTTATTGTTGTGTCCATCACCGTTCGTAGCTAGGTAGGTGGGTAGGTAGGTAGGTAGGTAGGTAGGTAGGTAGGTAGGTAGGTAGGTAGGTAGGTAGGTAGGTAGGTAGGTAGGTAGGTAGGTAGGTGGGTGGGTGGGTGGGTGGGTGGGCGGGAGGGTAGGTAGGTGGGTAGGTGGGTAGGTGGGTGGGTAGGTAGGTAGGTAGGTAGGTAGGTAGGTAGGTAGGTAGGTAGGTAGGTAGGTAGGTAGGTAGGTAGGTAGGTGGGTGGGTAGGTAGGTAGGTGGGTAGGTGGGTGGGTAGGTAGGTAGGTAGGTAGGTGGGTAGGTGGGTGGGTAGGTAGGTAGGTGGGTGGGTAGGTAGGTAGGTAGGTGGGTGGGTAGGTGATTTGATTATTGCATGGAGTAAATGCTTGGACAACATTTTGTACATTTTACTTTTTTTCATTTTTCAATATTTTCTATAATAAATAAATAATAAAGTATCAGTGTTTGCACAAAACATGTTGTAAAGCAAACCACACACACACACATACAAACACACACACACACACACACACACACCACTCTGCTCTTGCTCCTGCGGTATCATAGGCTCTGTTTGTTAGTCCTTGTGTAAAACAGCCGTTAATGACTACCACATGTGTGGAACCTGTTGGTCCTGCTCTGTTCCTCCTCATCTGCTGGTCCTACTCCTCCCGCTATACTCTGCTCCTCCTTCTCCTCCTGCTCTGCTCCTCAGGTGCTGCAGCTCTGCTCCGACCCGTCTTCACCAAGCAGCCGGGCAGCGTGGTGTTCCCGCTGCAGCCTGGAGACAGCCGCAGGGAGGTGGTGTTCAGCTGCGAGGCACAGGGACACCCAGCGCCCTCCTACAGGTGCCTGCTGGAGACACACACACACACACACACACACACACACACACACACACACACTCTGCATTCATCAGCCTGGGAGCAGGAGGAGCTGCTGCATCACTCAGTGTGTGTGTCAGTCATCAGGAATCTGAGAGGGATGACTTGATTGGCTCCAGTGGTTTCAGGGTTATATTTGGTCGGAGGACATCGACCGGCTGTAGGACTGACTGAGTGGAGCAGAAACCAGCACGGTCCTGTATGGTGGACCAGTCTGGACTGGGGAGATTCGCTGCTCCTGGCAGACACTGATGGCCAGTTCCACCGAAGCCCAGACGGTGACAAATGAAAACAAATGACAAACGGTGATTTGTTTTAGAGCACATCCAGCTCATAAACTGTTAATTCCCAGTGTGTGAGACGGGGCCATGCAGCCGCTGTCCCCGTCACTGTAATTACATGCAAATTGCAAATCATTTAATGTGTAATAGGTTGAAACGATCCCTCAAACATCAGCGCACACAGCTGCTAATGTAGCTTGAAGTTCCTCGTGTTGAGCCTAATGAGCACAAATTGAAGTGAATGTAAAGTTTGTATCTGTGAGATCTGCTGAATACGTGGAGCAGCTGTTTCACTCTGGACGCTCACACCCAGTTCAGATCTGCAGCATTTGTATTTCTCGCCCTTGTTGAGTTTTTCCTCTCCATATCCAATCAGATTTGGCTTCAATTATCTCATTAATTGCAGCGTGTTGCAGCTGTGATTGTCAGATTGATCATTCACTGTTGTGATATCAAACCTTCCATCTCTGGAGCTCTGCAGAGTGTCCCCCTCCCCGCCAGCTCAGCAGCTTCATTCCAGGGAACCAAGGACAAACCCATTTGTCTTGTAAAGCCCCCCCATACACACATACACACACACACACACACACACTATTCACTCTCAGGTCTTTACTCAGAGAGTACACACACACACACCCTCACACATCCACACCTCCGAGCCTTGTCTTGTGTGGAGCTCTTGGACCAGTTCCAGCTCCAAAACCAAATCAGTAAATCAATGTAATCAGCCAATCCGCTGTTGAGCACCCCCCCCCCCCCCACCCCCCCCACCCAGACACACACAGACACACCCTTCACTCTCAGGTCTTTACTCTGAGGGTACACACGTCTGACCAGTTACCACTACGCTGGTTACAAGGAAGGTAAAGTCACCTGATCGATCGTATGAGTGGCAGGATAGACGACCAACCAGAGTGAAGCATGAAAGGAGGCAGGTCAGAGCAGGAACAGAGTGTGCCTGTCTCCTCAATGCAGCAGGTCTGAGCCCTGTCCATCCGTCCGTCCGTCCGTCCACAGGTGGAAGCTCAACGAGTCGTGGGTGGAGCCGCGGCCCGGCTCGCACTTCTCCCTGCTGGGAGGAAACCTCCACATCAGCCGCCTGAGCCTGGACAGACACACGGGCATCTACCAGTGTCTGGCCTCCAACGCGTTTGGCACCATCGTCAGCCGAGAGGCCAGTCTGCACATCGCATGTGAGTCCTGTCTATATCATTATGTTACGTTACGTAACGGGGGATAAAAATTAACCGCATGAATCAAACGGACAAAAACACAGAAATACCTAAGTTCTCAGCGAATTGTTTCATTCTTAGTTCAGTCAGTTTGGTTCAGATTCGTCCCCAGCTCCTTCGAGTTCACTGCACTCTTTGTTCATGCTGGAAAGTAGAAACTTCATCTAACGCCCTTAGACTTGGACTTAAAAAACAGGACTTTGGTTCAGTGAACATCAGAATGTGATTTCAATGCTTTGACAGTAGTAACATTGCAGGTTAACAGTTGGAAAGTATTAAACTAGTACTAAATGTTGTACAGATTGAGCAGTAGTGGTGTTAAATAATAGAAATAGTACTAAAAGACTCCTCACTGCAATGTCAGGAGGAGAAAACACAGTGCCCATGGAGGTGCACATTAAACCTGTGGAGGAGGAGGAGAAGGAGTAAGAGGAGGTGGAGGAGGTGTTTTCTCTGTTCCTTCTCTGTACTCCTCTCTCCTCAGCTTCTCGTCCATCAGGTTCTAGGAGGCAGCTGAAGCTGAGGCTGCTCCAGTCACATGACCGCTGTGATCTGGGGACAGCTGAGCAGAGGCTGGATCCTGACGTGATGTTTGGAGCTGGTCCAGGTTCTGAAGAAGGAGCTGGTCCAGGTTCTGAAGAAGGAGCTGGTCCAGGTTCTGAAGAAGGAGCTGGGGGATCTTGAGCTGCTCTGAAGCAGACAGCATGCTGTGCAGGTCAGGCTGTTGAGCTGTGTGCAGATTTAACCTCATGAAGAGATGTGTATGTGATGGAGCAGGTCTCAGGTCAGCGTCAGGCACGTCCTCCAGAGGAGCATCCTCCTGAAGAGGTCTTATTATCCTCTCTCTATTCTATCTGTTCTATTTCTGCTCGACTGGGTGGTACTGTCCACATGTTCCACTGCAGGTCACAACAGGAAAACAGGATTAATGTGACATAGGTAGAAAGGGTCACAGTGGAGTCACGGGATCATTCATGTGAGTGGCAGGTGAGACAGCCAATCACAGTGTAATATTCCCACAGCTACGACCAGGAATAGAATAGACTCTCTGATGGAACCAGAGCTCATAGCTTCTATGTTAACAGGAGACCAGGGCTCGATACTTTATCCAGGGTTCCAGGTCCTTTTCACATTACCTTGTAATGTTCTCCAGCAGATTGTTCCGTGTGAGGACGGTGTTCTACTTCAGGTTATCTCTCACTTTACAGCAGTGAGGGAGTCGCTGTTTGTCTCATTGACTCAACTGGAGCTGACAGTTTGTTGTTGTTGTTTAAGTGAGAGTGAATAAAAAGATAAATCCCTCCAGAATCTCTTTCTTTCAACAACAGGAGTGTTTGGACTGTTCCTGTGTGGATGCAGCGTGTCATGTTTTGTGACATTTAGTTCAGTTACGAGGAGAATAAAAACAGCAATGATTACTTTTAAAAAGCTTCATGTTTAATCTCCTTTAATGCAGTATTTGCACAGTAATTCATGGAAGTGCATGAGATCAATGTCTTTGATTTAAAGAGACTAATGAGGCCGTGGAATCAGATTCTGCTGCCTGGATGTGGAGCCGTGATATTTAAGCAGCTGCAGCGTTTTTAATCTTCTGGGGACGGATGATATAACAGTCTCTGTTGGCATCTGGTCGGGGCTTAAACTCTAAAAGTAAAAGGTCCTTGATCCTGTTGACAATACAGACTTTAATGTTTAAAAGGTTGTGGAGCTGCTGCTGGGGCTGCAGGACTCAGCGCGTTGTTATCGAGCCAGATTGGGTTTCTAATCTCCCGGGGATATTTTTGGTGTAAGTGAAGGGATTTTCTCTGATGCAAGATGCAGCGCTGAGCAGCAGATTGCAGGGCAGCAGAAGGAGACGTGTGCTCAGAGGAGGACGCTGCACAGAGTAACACTGTGTTTAATGAAGGGTGAAATAGGCGCATCTATGAACCCGGCCGGGATGCTGCTCCCTTGTATCTTGGTGCTCGTGGTTCCTCACATCAGACTGAGGCTGTAATTGCATTCAATTTGCATTTTTTGTCAGGCTGGCCTGCTCTAACCTAACTGCCTTATCTTCATAATTACTTTGCAAGATTTCTATCTCTTTCTTTTTCTTCTGGCTTCTTTCTTTTCCATCAGCTCTTGGCTGTGTTTATCACCTCCATGCGAGGTGAATGGTAAGTCTGTTGTAGAGCATCTGAGGGAAGGACCATAATGCTGCAGCACTGAGAGCTCTATCTGGGTCTCATCAGCTCTCAGAACTTCAGACTTTTAGAGCATCAGAGCGTTAGTTTCAGAGTCTCAGAGTTACAAAAATTCATAGTTTCAGAGCTTCAGAGCTTCAGCAGCTTGGGAGGAATCATCGGGGGAACAGTACAAACACATCTCTTTGATGTTCTCTTTCTTTGAGCATCACGTGTCACTCAGAGATCACCTGAGAGCAGAGGACACACATCATCATCTCCTACCAGATTATTCTTTCCATTTTTGACCCTCAGAAATTCTTCTGAAAACAGGTTGAGCTGAGTTAATGTTTCAGTAGCTCAGAGTTTGGAAGGTGAATTCTATCTTGAGCTGTTGAGGTCACAAATTAATAACATTTAATCACAAATATTAAAGCATTGATGGCGCTTCTGTGGGCCTTGATTAAAGTGACATGAGCTTCAGAAGCTCCACATGATGATCAAGGCTGCGTCCCACATTTATGAGCAAATAATTACAGTTTATGGTAATGTTCCCTTTTGTGCAAAATCCAATATCAAACTTTTCTGTTATCCTTGTATTTTAGTCTAAGGAGCTCGACGGTTCTGCTTCTTTTAAGACTTTAAAGTCTAATGTAAACTAATGTGTCTACTCAGCTCTGTTTAAAGGAGCCAAATGACACCAGAGAACTTCCAATAAAGGCTCTTTGAAAGTTTTTCACTCTCTTTGTGCCGTTTGTCCGATGGTTTTGTGACAAATGTAACCACATTGCAAATTGCCCTGGAGCTCTCACTCCGACAGAATGGCTTCAATTTTTCTTCTCTACAATCTCCTCTCAGTCATTACAATGGGTCACATTGATGTAGCGAGCACAAAAAATGCAAATTCTCATCCAATTTCATGGATCTGAAAGCACTCAAAATAGCCTGAACTCTGCCACGGAGACGCAGGCGGGGGTGCGGCGCCATCGCTGCTGATCAGATGATCTGCGGGGGGGGCAGCTCGGCTCGTCAGGCGGTGTGGGGCTCATCGAGGCCTCGACGTACTCCACAGGAATATTGATCAGGACAGGTTCACTCGCTGGGTTAGCTTCATGTTTCCCAGCAAACATGAACAACAGCAGCGGAGACTAAAACGTAGAGAAGTGATTAAATCAAACACTCACGTTACTCTGCAGATGGAACCGTGTGGATTGAAAAAGGGATTTTTATGATTGTGATAAATATCATTGTGTTTTATTATTCTTATCATCGTTATTCAGTTGGAACAATATTTATCTGGTGCAGACTCCTGATCCAGGCAGAAAGCTTTGAAGATATCAGAGATGTATGAGGAAATACACACACACACACACACACACACACACACACACACACAGAAAACACACAGCAAACAAAACAGTTTGTGCAGCGTATCCTCAGCCTGCTGAACATACTCCATTATTTCTTATTTGTTTTGGGAGGCGTGAGCAGAATAAGAACTCAAACGATTCTCAACATGAGAGCGTCCAGAGCCAAACTGCTGCAACATGCGTCCTGACCCAGTACCAGAGATGCTGACAAGGTGGAGGTGGAGGTGGAGGTGGAGGTGGAGATGATTTATTTATTGAGGCTCTGATGGTGGCAGAGCCATGGTGTTTGGCTCCTGCTACAAGTGGAGTCTCCTCCCTTAACATAACAGGACATAGTTGAATTATTGAGCAGCAGGATTAGTGTCAGGGTTGGGGTGAGTGTTGGGGTTAGGGTTAGGTTCAGTGTCAGGGTTAGGGTTAGTGTTGGGGTTAGTGTTAGGTTCAGTGTCAGGGTTAGGGTTAGTGTTGGGGTTAGTGTTAGGTTCAGTGTCAGGGTTAGGTTCAGTGTCAGGGTTAGGGTTAGTGTCAGGGTTAGGGTTAGTGTTGGGGTTAGGGTTAGTGTTGGGATTAGTGTTAGGTTCAGTGTCAGGGTTAGGTTCAGTGTCAGGGTTAGGTTCAGTGTCAGGGTTAGGGTTAGTGTTGGATTTAGGGTTAGTGTTGGGTTTAGGGTTAGTGTTGGGGTTAGGGTTTATTCTTCCCTCTGACCACCTGATGACATTTGTTCAGGGTCGTTCACACATCCCAGTCTGTGGAGACATGTTCATGCAGAGACTGTTTTCTATACATCAGCCATAAATTGAGGATTGTCCACTGAAGCATCCGTAAAATCTGTTCACAGAGGATGAGAAATTAACTTAATGACGAGTTAATGAATGTGTGCATCCACATGGCTGCTGCAGCAGAGAGACTCTGGCTGAGTTGTGTGATGAGTTCCTCGTCTGTCAGGCTCAGTTTTTCAGTTCAGGCCTGAACCGTCTGGTGGGTGTTTATGATGCAGAGGCTCGTCCTCTGTGGTTGTTCACAGGCGGTGTCAGCTCCTCGTTTTCTCTCCGGCTCGGAGCCTCAGTCCTGATTATGTCATTATATGTCAGCCCAACATTTGCCAGTGCTGCATCCCTATCTCCTGGAGCTGCAGCAGTGCAGACTTGGAGGACGCGTCTCTATTTGCTTTCTCTCAGCAGGTTGTCAACAAGTTATCGCTCTCCATACAAATGATGTTTGAGTCTTAGTCATTTAATTGTTACTGCTCTGTGTGCAGTGGATGAAACACAGGAAAGTGATAACAATACACCATTCCAATTAAATCCACTCATGTGTGACTTATGCTTGAGGAATTGCTTTCTGCTCCAGTCAGGAGTGTTTAGGCCTTTACAGCACTGCTTGGTTGTGGGGCGTCTGAGGCACGCTGCTCTAAAGACCTGGTGTTATTGAGCGACCAGTGTGACTTGGTGCATTTTTATCACTGTAAACAAGGCGTGATCCACTAGCTCCCTGTGTGCTCAGAGGAGTGAGATGATTATTCTGCTTTATTGCTTTCTGTGTTGTGTGTGCAAGCAGACCTGGAGAACTTCAAGACCCAGAGAAGAAATCCTGTGAGAGTCCGTGAAGGTCAAGGAGTGGTCCTACTGTGTGGGCCTCCGCCCCACTCTGGAGGTGAGACGATGTGTTTTTATCTTCTGTTGTGATGTGGTTCAGCTCTAAACAGGACAACACATCATGTGGAACCTCCTCCTGCATCTTTCAGACCTGTTGTGTTCACTGAGTTATGTGTACTTTGGGAAACTCTGTTGAGGGCCTGAGACCAAGGACGAGAACCAGCTCTGTCTCTGGCTTCAGGTTGTCTGCTGACTCTCAGGCTGCAGATGATTTTTCAGTAAGAAGCAGAATCCACTCCAGGAGGAGGAGGAGTAGGAGAAGGATCAGGAGTAGGGTGATCAGGAGGAACAAGCTTCATTTATAAAGAGCAGAGCTTGTTCACGCCAAATTGTCTTTCTTTCTGTGAGTCCTGACATCATTTCCAACAGGCCAAATAGGCTCTGAAATATTAGATTGTGTAGCATTATGATGAAATATGTTATATCATAATGTCATAATGATACAAATCAATTGATTTGATTAAACCTAACACTATGTGTCATCTTCAGTCTGATAGACAGTTGGTTCAGACCTGCTCAGTGTGAACACACAATCGTAGAGTTCAGTTTGTCGGACCAGGGACACGGACACTGACAGATGGACTGAGAGAGGGCGAGTTACTAGTTGAGAATCAACGGCTCAACCTCAGCTGAAATGGATTTTTGTCCTGACCGTAAAAACACTTAGAAGCAAAATGAGGATCAGAGCGTCTCAGCTTCTGTCTCTAAACCTTCTGCTTCACTGCTCCTCAGGCTTCAGCAACACTGGAGGTGGTTCTGTGTTTCTGAATGTCATTCTGATTGTTCTTCTAATGAGACGTGTTCTAAAGAGACGGCACCTTGTGTGGCCAGCCGAACTGCAGCTATGAGTCATATGCTCCACACTTGGCAGCGGCAGCAGAAAGGCTGCTCTTTGTTGTGCGAAGACTCCAGAAACCACAGTGTGTGAGCAGCGTTGGGCTGCAACTGCTCTGTCACACCAGTGTCTAAAAATATTCTGAGAGATCTGGTAGCAATTTAAATTTATTCATTTTTTGGAGGAAAACATACCTGGGAATGTGCAGGGTCAGGTGATGAAGATTGCGTCTTTTCTGTGGGTTCAGAGGTGGAAGAGAAGCTCTGGAGCATCCTGAGCTGAACCCCAGATCAGAGACTACTGCACACGCTGTACTGGCTACAGATATTTGATTTATTGACTTGTAGAGTCCAAAAATGGAGATTCTCTGATAGCTCTAGTATTGGGTTGTCACCTGTCCCGGTTTTCACGGACTGTCCCGGGAAAATAAACATTCAATTCTCTCAGGACACTGAATGTCCCGGAAGAACCGTCCCTCAATGTTTGTATTTCTGTGTGTTTGTCTGTATCCTATGAACACAGATATGCTGCTAAATACAGCGCGCAGATGCCACCGCTGTGTGTGTGTGTGTGTGTGTGTGTGTGTGTGTGTGTGTGTGTGTGTGTGTGTGTGTGTGTGTGTGTGTGTGTGTGTGTGTGTGTGTGTGTGTGTGTGTGTGTGTGAAGCCGCAGTATGAAGTGGCAGGCTTCCTTCACTAGTCTGTCCTCTGAAGGCTCTTCCTGGTTGTAGACGGGGCTTTAACCCCCAGACTCCGCCTCCTGGTGTGGCGAGTTCGACAGGGCGCATGCGCGACCGACGCGACCGAAGCCACGAGGTCTCAACTGTTGAGCTGCACAAAACGGGCCATGCAGCAGCACTCTGGCCACGCAGCAGCACTCTGGCCATGCAGCAGCACTCTGGCCATGCAGCAGCACTCTGGCCACGCAGCAGCACTCTGGCCATGCAGCAGCACTCTGGCCATGCAGCAGCACTGTGGCCATGCAGCAGCACTCTGGCCATGCAGCAGCACTCTGGCCATGCAGCAGCACTCTGGCCATGCAGCAGCACTCTGGCCACGCAGCACTGTGGCCATGCAGCAGCACTCTGGCCACGCAGCAGCTCTCTGGCCATGCAACAGCACTCTGGCCATAGAGCAGCACTCTGGCCATAGAGCAGCACTCTGGCCACGCAGCAGCACTCTGGCCATGCAGCAGCACTCTGGCCAGCAGCACTCTGGCCACACAGCAGCACTCTGGCCACGCAGCAGCACTGTGGCCATGCAGCAGCACTCTGGCCATGCAGCAGCACTCTGGCCACGCAGCAGCACTCTGGCCATGCAGCAGCACTCTGGCCATGCAGCAGCACTCTGGCCATAGAGCAGCACTCTGGCCATGCAGCACTCTGGCCACGCAGCAGCACTCTGGCCACGCAGCACTCTGGCCACGCAGCAGCACTCTGGCCAGCAGCACTCTGGCCAGCAGCACTGTGGCCATGCAGCAGCACTGTGGCCAGCAGCACTCTGGCCATGCAGCAGCACTGTGGCCATGCAGCAGCACTCTGGCCATGCAGCAGCACTCTGGCCATGCAGCAGCACTCTGGCCAGCAGCACTGTGGCCATGCAGCAGCACTCTGGCCATGCAGCAGCACTCTGGCCAGCAGCACTGTGGCCATGCAGCAGCACTGTGGCCAGCAGCAGCACTCTGGCCATGCAGCAGCACTGTGGCCATGCAGCAGCACTGTGGCCATGCAGCAGCACTCTGGCCATGCAGCAGCACTCTGGCCATGCAGCAGCACTCTGGCCAGCAGCAGCACTCTGGCCATGCAGCAGCACTGTGGCCATGCAGCAGCACTCTGGCCATGCAGCAGCACTCTGGCCACGCAGCAGCACTCTGGCCAGCAGCACTCTGGCCACGCAGCAGCACTCTGGCCAGCAGCACTGTGGCCATGCAGCAGCACTCTGGCCACGCAGCAGCACTCTGGCCAGCAGCACTCTGGCCATGCAGCAGCACTCTGGCCATGCAGCAGCACTCTGGCCATGCAGCAGCACTCTGGCCATGCAGCAGCACTCTGGCCACGCAGCAGCACTCTGGCCATGCAGCAGCACTCTGGCCATGCAGCAGCACTCTGGCCAAGCAGCAGCACTCTGGCCACGCAGCAGCACTCTGGCCATGCAGCAGCACTCTGGCCACGCAGCAGCACTCTGGCCATGCAGCAGCACTCTGGCCATGCAGCAGCACTCTGGCCATAGAGCAGCACTCTGGCCATGCAGCACTCTGGCCACGCAGCAGCACTCTGGCCACGCAGCACTCTGGCCACGCAGCAGCACTCTGGCCAGCAGCACTCTGGCCAGCAGCACTGTGGCCATGCAGCAGCACTGTGGCCAGCAGCACTCTGGCCATGCAGCAGCACTGTGGCCATGCAGCAGCACTCTGGCCATGCAGCAGCACTCTGGCCATGCAGCAGCACTCTGGCCAGCAGCACTGTGGCCATGCAGCAGCACTCTGGCCATGCAGCAGCACTCTGGCCAGCAGCACTGTGGCCATGCAGCAGCACTGTGGCCAGCAGCAGCACTCTGGCCATGCAGCAGCACTGTGGCCATGCAGCAGCACTGTGGCCATGCAGCAGCACTCTGGCCATGCAGCAGCACTCTGGCCATGCAGCAGCACTCTGGCCAGCAGCAGCACTCTGGCCATGCAGCAGCACTGTGGCCATGCAGCAGCACTCTGGCCATGCAGCAGCACTCTGGCCACGCAGCAGCACTCTGGCCAGCAGCACTCTGGCCATGCAGCAGCACTGTGGCCATGCAGCAGCACTCTGGCCATGCAGCAGCACTCTGGCCATGCAGCAGCACTCTGGCCAGCAGCAGCACTCTGGCCATGCAGCAGCACTGTGGCCATGCAGCAGCACTCTGGCCATGCAGCAGCACTCTGGCCACGCAGCAGCACTCTGGCCAGCAGCACTCTGGCCACGCAGCAGCACTCTGGCCACGCAGCAGCACTCTGGCCATGCAGCAGCACTCTGGCCACGCAGCAGCACTCTGGCCACGCAGCAGCACTCTGGCCAGCAGCACTCTGGCCATGCAGCAGCACTCTGGCCATGCAGCAGCACTCTGGCCATGCAGCAGCACTCTGGCCATGCAGCAGCACTCTGGCCACGCAGCAGCACTCTGGCCATGCAGCAGCACTCTGGCCATGCAGCAGCACTCTGGCCAAGCAGCAGCACTCTGGCCAGCAGCACTCTGGCCACGCAGCAGCACTCTGGCCAGCAGCACTCTGGCCATGCAGCAGCACTCTGGCCAGCAGCACTCTGGCCACGCAGCAGCACTCTGGCCAGCAGCAGCACTGTGGCCATGCAGCAGCACTCTGGCCATGCAGCAGCACCCTGGCCATGCAGCAGCACTCTGGCCATGCAGCAGCACTGTGGCCATGCAGCAGCACTCTGGCCATGCAGCAGCCCTCTGGCTACGCGGCAGCACCACGCGCCACTCGGCCGCGCAGCACGCTTTTGCGAGCCGCGCTCGGAATTCATGTTCCGACCACTGCGATCAAAGTTAAAATTTACACTTCTACTCACGACTGTGGCCTCAGTTTTCATAGTACACACACCAAATCACATCAGGGTATTCCTAAGACTCTCCCCTGTGTGAAGGCATGCTTATATTCCAGATAGGTGCAAGCGTTGTATCCCTAGAGTCAAGTGTTAGGCAATTTTGTTTTTTTCCCATAAGAATGAATGGGAAAAACAGAACTCCTCAAACAAACATCCGCTACGTCACCATACTTTGACGTAGAAACTTCATTTTCATTTTAAAAATTGCAGAAAGGTAGAGAAAGTGCTGGAAACCAACGATTCCCATGACGTCAGAAGAGTCTTTATATTGTAGACGAACACAGAGCTACTCATCACCATGATGCAATAAATGATTCTTTTTGTACTAAATTAATCGTTTGACTACCTTCTCAATTAATCAGTTGGTTCCCAAAATGACACAAAAAGAAGGAAAATGATTTAAGTCACATTTATGATGCAAAATGTATTTCTTAAAATCGTCCTCAAGACATGTTTTAAAAGCTTAAATGTTTTTATTGATGATTTAAAAAGTTAAAATGATTTACTTGAAAAAGTAAATCATTATTTATAGTTTGATAAAAGTATTTTAATAGTCCATTGATTGATTCGTGGTTGAGGCGCTAATGATGATCTTACAGATGTTCATCCATAACCTGCTCCACCTGCTCCTCCTATTCCTCCTGCTGCTCCTCCTGCTTGTGTTGCTCCTCCTGCTCCTCATACTCCTCCTGCTGCTCCTCTTGCTCCACCTACTCCTCCTCCTGGATTTGTTGTGTTGAAGAGAGAGCCAGGATATTAACAGTGGTATAAATGATTTGTGAGGTTTTTAAAAGCAGACGTTTTATTACCTGACGGCTCAGGTCCAGGCAGCTGAACCTAGCAATCCGTGATATTTGATTCAGAGGTTAACAAGGCTGTTGACAGATTTTAAACTGTTATTATTATCATTGTTATTCCACTTTAATCCACTCCGGACAGCATCAGGAGTTAGTCTGGGGCAGCAGAAGGTTCTGGAACCAGGACTTCGATGCTGTCCATGAAGAGCCGCGGGCAGCAGGAGTTCTAGTGTGTGCGTGAGACGCAGGGCCGTGGCAGCTAATGCATCTGACCTCCTTTCACTAATGGAAACCGGCCTTTTACGTTCACTCAAGGCTGTAATCACTTGTTCCAAAACTGCTGCTCAGAGCCTCTTGACCTCACTCACAGTGAGCTCAGACACGCGTAGAAAAGGAGATGGTGACCGACTTAAACACGTGAAAACACATTATGGCACTCCCAGTCCAGACTGGTTTCCTTTGTGCTCCTAGATGGTGGACCTAATTACCAACACATCTCTCTCTATCTTCCAGAATCTCTTCAGACCCTCCTCTTCCTCCTCCTCCTCTCCTGAACATTGCTCTCAGCCTCTGTAGAGCTCTGTCTATCCCCAGTCTCTCTGGAGGACACAGTTTGGACAGGAGGACAGTCCGTCAGGTCCTTTTCTGTCTGTCCTCTCAGCCGCAGCTCAGTGGAGCCACAGTGAAACTCTGCCTCTCTCATCGCCCCATTAGCTGGAGCCAGGGCTGCTCCACTTCCTGTTTCCTGTTTCTCACCATGAATCTTTAACTGACCAATTAGCAACGTCTCCTGTCTGAGCTGTTCCAGTTTGTCAAGCCTGCTGCTGTTGGAAGACATTGTTTCAAAACCGGGCATGAAATATGGATGAGCTGTCAGGAAGAGAGCAGGATTTATTATTTAGGGAGGATATTACAGCTGTTCTCTCCATCCGTCCTCGGATCCCGTCAAGTTAGTGTTGGTGCAATAATGGAGCCTGGAGGCTTTTCATCCACTGGAGGTTAATGCTGAGACGGAAACATGTCCCTTCCTGTACATCATCGCAGTTTCAGGTTCATCACTGACCTAAGCTTCCAGGCAGCTCAGCTACAGTCAGCCCTAATCCTAGCCGGGTCCAGAGTGTCTGATGTTTCACTCCTCACCTGTTAGCTCCAGATCCAGTCTGTGTTCAGCTCCCCTCGTCTCCCTGGGCGTGTGTGTGAGCGTGTGATGAGTGACACTTTCAGCTTGTTCCAGTTTGTGTGATGCGTCCACGTTCCAGGTTTCCTCTCGGTTTGTTTACGTTGTGTCTTCTGTCTGTGTCTCAGCTGTTCAGCAGCTTGGGTTTTGATTTTCGTGTAGTTCACTGCTGTGTCTGCTGCACCTGGACCTTCCTGTTGTGTGTGAAAGATGCAAACATCCAATAACAGTTGGCGCCCACCGTGAAGCTCCACAGGAAGAGACATTCGTCTTTTATCTTTAAAAAAGTCACATCAAGATGTTGCGCCTTGTTCACCTGCTCCTGGTAGAAGCTCCATCTCTGACGGGGGGAAACGTGCTGTCTGAGAATGTCGACCTGTTCCTTTAGATTGGGACAAGTCTCTGGTGTTGAGTCGTCTCTGCAGGTTTGGATGTGGCAGACAGATGTGGTCAGGCAGACAGATGTGGTCAGACAGACAGATGTGGTCAGACAGACAAATGTGGTCAGACAGACAGATGTGGTCAGAGAGACAGATGTGGTCAGACAGACAGATGTGGTCAGAGAGATAGATGTTCTCTGTTCTGCACAGTCATCACTCTAAGGAGTTCCTCTTGTGTGTCTGGGCTCAGACTGGTCCTGGGACAGGGACGTGGTCCGGTCCAGACACAGAGTCCGGACTGGTCCTGGGACAGGGACGTGGTCCGGTCCAGACACAGCGACCGGACTGGTCCTGGGACAGGGACGTGGCACAGTGTCCGGACTGGTCCTGGGACAGGGACGTGGTCCGGTCCAGACACAGCGACCGCACTGGTCCTGGGACAGGGACGTGGTCCGGTCCAGACACAGCGACCGGACTGGTCCTGGGACAGGGACGTGGTCCGGTCCAGACACAGCGACCGCACTGGTCCTGGGACAGGGACGTGGCACAGCGACCGGACTGGTCCTGGGACAGGGACGTGGTCCGGTCCAGATACAGCGACCGGACTGGTCCTGGGACAGGGACGTGGCACAGTGTCCGGACTGGTCCTGGGACAGGGACGTGGTCCGGTCCAGACACAGTGTCCGGACTGGTCCTGGGACAGGGACGTGGTCCGGTCCAGACACAGCGTCCGTCCTGTTGATCATGCAGCTGGTAGCTGCTGCTGTCCCCTCATTATGCTGATGATGTGTGGAGGACTGAACAACATGATGAGGGATGCACAGCTTTTACTGGCTGGTTCACTGTCTGCAGCTTTTAGGTTGATTTAAGGTGCTCCACTCCACAGATGAGCTGGAGGTAGTTCAGTCTCTGGCTTTTAGAAACGCTCCTATCAGGGAGTAAATCCTCACAAGAGGATTTAAAAACCATGGGAGATGAAATGAACACAGACTGGAACACAGTGACGTAATCCAATGATGCTATTACAGATGTTACGTTCAGCTTAATTGGCTTGTGGAGAACTCAGAGAGGAGCTTTTCATCGATGTTCACATTCTTTTATAACAATGTGAAATGAAGCAAGAGTAATTCAACTTAGGTGTGAGATCTGCCCCAGGGGAACCTACCAAGTATTATGAGTACATGAGATGCCGCTCATGATTGTGATTCTGTTTCTCTGTGACTGAAGCAAAGTTTCCTATGCTAGCCTCACCCGACTGATGTGATGAGAGCAGTTCTCTTCATAAATGCACAATTAACACAGTCATTAAGGCACAATCAAAGTGCCGGCCTCTCCGTTCCTCAGGTCTGGACACGTTGTTCAATGAAGCGTCTGATTTACAGTCTGCTGTTAAGCTCTAACTGCATTTTCATCAGAACAAAGAAAAGGTTCTAAAATATACGACTGAGCAGCACCACAAGGTGGTTCAGGTGGTTAAATCACAGCCCCCTCCTCACTTTTACGACCAGCCTCCAGGCCAGGCCCTGTCTCTGCTGAGACTCTGAGGCCGTCCCCATCTCCTCTGCAGCCGTAAACCTGAGAAACTCTTCTGATGAAGGGCATTAATCCACCGGTGAAT